>JAJTIZ010000038.1:0-393592 GCA_021365335.1 Phaeosphaeriaceae sp. PMI808 | reverse complement strand
CTTTACTAAAAAAGACGAAACTAGGTCGTTTTCTAAATTACTACTTTTAAAATACGAGTTTAAAGTATTATTAGTATTAAGACTACTACTTTCTATATTAGAACTATCGTCTATATTAGAATCTTCTTCTATATTACTAGTAATATCTAAGTTAAAGTATTTATTTTATAGTATATATTTAAGTTACTAGTATTAATTAGCTATTTAATATTTATAGTAAAACTATAAGTAGTATAAAGAACTTTAAATAATCTAGGCTTTCCCTCTATATAAGAGTAAAGTTCTAATATAAACTTTCTATTTCTAAAAATAGAAGCTAGATTAGCTATAGAAGGTAATACTAAATTAGGAGATAATAAATCTTTAGAGAAAGCTACTCGAGAAGATATACTTTTCTAGTAAACTATCTATTTATTTTACTTTAGTTTAAGTACTAATAGAGAAGTTAGTTATAATACTATTTAGAATTTAATAAGTACTTACTTTAGTATTTCTAACTATAATTTTATATAGTTTTAAAAGACTACTTACTTAATTTATATAACTATAATCTATATAGCTATATTTCTTTTCGTTTAGTACTAGTTAACTAGTTAGTTAAAGTACTTTCTAAAATTAAAAGAACTACTTACTCTAATTTATATAACTATAATCTATATAGCTATATTTCTATTCGTTAAATACTAGTTTAGTAGTTAGTTATATTAATTTCTAAAGTTTAAAGATATACTTACTATAAAGATTTATAAAGATAAAGTATAGATATAGTTAAGTAAAGTAAAGTAGAATAAGTAAAGTAAAGTAAGTAAAGTAAAGTAAAGTAAAGTAAAGTAAAGTAAAGTAAAGTAAAGTAAAGTAAAGTAAAGTAAAGTAAAGTAAAGTAAAGTAAAGTAAAGTAAAGTAAAGTAAAGTAAAGTAAAGTAAAGTAAATATAATAGTAATACTAATAATAGTAGTACTAAAGTAAAAGAGTAAGGTTTTCTAAAGAGTAAAAAGAGAAAGAGATTTCGAATCTTATATATTAGAGAGTACTATACTAGATTTACTATATTATAATACTAAGTTAAAGTTTTAAGTTTAAAGCCTAAGACTAAAGCCTTAGCTTTAACCTTTTAGTAAAGCCTTAACTTTAACCTTTTAGTAAAGCCTTAACTTTAACCTTACTAAAAGCCTTAGCTTTAACCTTACTAAAGCCTTAGCTTTATCCTCTATAAAGCCTTAACTTTACCTCTACTAAAGCCTTAACTTTATCCTTTTAGTAAAGCCTTAGTCTTAGGCTTTAGACTTAAAACTTTAACTTAGTATTATAATATAGTAAATCTAGTAAGTACTCTCTAATATATAAGATTTAAAATCCCTTTCTCTTTTTACTCTTTAGAAAACCTTACTCTTTTACTTTAGTACTACTATTGATTAGTATTACTATTACGTTACTTACTCTACTCTACTTTATTCTACTTACTTCTACTTTACTCTACTTTATTCTCTACTTTACTTTATTCTACTTTACTTTACCTTACTTTACTTTACTCTATTTACTTACTTTACTTATCTTTTACTTTTATAGCAAGTATACTTTTCTAATATAAGACTTTTACTAATTTATTATATAGTAAAATAGAAATAAAGATACTTACTAAAGCTTCCTTTATTTCTACTACTATAATAATAGTTTAGTAGTAAGATCTACTAAAGTAGACTCTACTTTAAATTAGGGTTAATAATTACTATTTCGAAAATAGTAATTACTATTTTTTTTAATACTTATCTTAGTATAGTTTATAATCTAAAATTCTAGAAATCTAACTATAGATCCTAGCTATATTAAAGTTTATTTCTAGAATTTACTTTTATTTAAATAGGTCTATAACGCTAGTAATAAATAAAAGAAGGCTAAAAATCTAAGAAAAATAGTAATTACTATATAGTAGGGTTAATATTTACTCTTTCGAAAAGAGTAATTACTATTTTTTTAAATACTTATATTAGCGTAGTTTTAAAGCTAAATTCTAAGAATCTAAATATAGATTCTAGTAATACTAAAGTCTAGTTCTAGAATTTTACTTTCTTTTTATAAGGTCTATAACGCTAGTAATTAATAAAGATAGACTAAAAAATCTAATTACTCTTACTTATTACTAATTACTCTTACTCTTCGGATTTTTAGCCTTCTTTCTCTCTATTTAGTACTATAAATTTATTTTTAGAAATCTTATCTTCTCTATAACCTATAATAAGTACTATTATCTTCTAGTTACTACCTAATAATAAGTAAAACATTATAAGATATTAATATTAAATAAGTAGCCTATTTTAATTTAGTAATATAGTAATTTTAATACTAGTAGAATATACTAATAAAGAGTACTATTAACTTATATAAGTTACTCTTTTATACTAATAGCTATTTTATTAACTAAGAAATTCTAAGTTTACTTAATATAATTCTACTTTATTATCTACTATACTATTTAATCTATTAGAGTTTATATATAATTTATTATTATTATAACTTATAATATAGTTTACTAGTAAGCGCCCTACTCTACTAAGTACTCTACTAAATACTAAGGAATAGTTTCTAACTTTAATAGCTAGTAACTCTATAAATACTAAAGATATTAAGCTAATTTTTAATTATAGTTAAAGAGCTAGGTAAGAGCTTTTAGAATAGATAAAAATTAATATAATAGCTTACGTAATTACTAAGATATAATAGTATAAAGTTAAAGAGTCTTACTTAGCCTCTAATCCTTACTTCTAGTATCTAGGCTTAGTAATAAAATTTATATCTCTAATATATTATCCTTTATAATATAGATAAGCTAATATATAGATTTTAAGGTATATAGCCTAGTATTAGAGAAGATATAAAAGCTAGAGCTAGTTTAATTAGAAATATATATTATAGTATATAATAAGCTATAGATATAATTTATAATAATAATACTTTTATATACTACTTAGGTATATATATATAACTTATAAAAAATTAAACTAAGAATATAATTCTAATCTAAGCCTATATTAATTAATATAGTATACTTTTAGTATATTTTCGATATAGTCTATCTACTTAGGTAGTCTACTTACTTATAAACTATATTATAGATCCTTTTTTTAAATAGTAAAATTATAATTTATATTATTTAGAATACTCTATTATCTTTATTTAGCTAGTTTTAAGCTTAAGATAGTTTTATAGCTATAAGAATTTATAGCTTTATACCTTTATTAATATAGGCATATACCTTAAATCTATATATTAGCTTATTATATTATAAAGATAATATTTAGAGATATAAATTTTATTACTAAGCCTAGATACTAGAAGTAGGGATTAGAGCTAAGTAAGGCCCTTTAACTTTATACTATTATATCTTAGTAATTATATAAGTAATTATATTAATTTTTAACTATTCTAAAAGTTCTTACCTAGATCTTTACCTATAATTAAAATTAGCTTTATACCTTTAGTATTTATAGAGTTACTAGCTATTAAAATTAGAAACTATTTCTTAGTATTTAATAGAGTACTTAGTAGAGTAAAGTACTTACTAGTAAACTATATTATCTTTAAATCTATATTAATATTAAAAACTAGTATTCTATAATAGTACTAGTATTATTATACATTATTTCCTTATATTCTATTATATATTTATATAAAGTAATCTCTTATATTAGTAATAATTCTATATTATAACCTAGACTAATAAGATATCTAGATTAAAATATAAATCTTTTAATTTAATTATATTAGTATTATAAATATAAAAATAAAAATATAATAGAAATTTATTTATAGTATTTTTAACTCCTCTTTAATAAATAGATTATTTACTTTATAATTTATATCTTTTAGTCTATTATATAATTAACTAAATATATACTATACTAAGATTACTAATTTTTAGTAATAGTAATTACTATTACTAAATACTAATTTAAGAAAAATAGAAATAATAGAAATAAGTATATTACTAATTTCTAGCTAGCTAAACTATCTATATAAATATAGATTTAGTTCTTATCTACTATAATAGAATCTAAAAACTTTAAGCTTACTAAATTAGAAGCTATAAAATCTTTATAAAAATTAAAATAATTTCTTATATTCTTTAAACTCTTCTATACTATAATATACCTTATTATATATATTAAGACTATTTAAATAGTAAAGATTATCTTTAATAAACTATTCTTTTATAGTAAGAAAGTTTTCTTTAGAAGATAAAGATATTTTAATATTCTTTACTTCTTTAGAAGTAATAAGTAGCTTACTTATAAAGCTCTTAATTAAATCTAAAAGAGTTAGCTTATTTTATTTTAATTTAAATAGAAGTATACTTACTATAATCTCTAAAGAGTATACTATTCTAATTAAGTATTTATTAATACTTTCTAGAATAGTAGCTAAAGTACTATCTATTCTATTATTATCTAATAGAAAAAGATATTCTAGATCTATATTTACTTTTTATAATAGATCTAAAATAGTATTAGTATATAGTTTAGTAAACTATAAGATAAGAAGAATAAAACTTACTTAAGTAACTCTATATCTATCTTTATTATAGTAGCTTAATCTACTTAAATAGTAAACTATATAAGTAGAGCTTATATTTAAAGATAAATTAGTAAAGTAAATATAAAAATAACTTTATAAAATAGAATTTACTAACCTTTAAACTTTTAATAATTATTAATAATAGTCTTATTCTACTTTCTTCTACTTTACTTTACTTTATTCTACTTTACTTTACTTACTTTATTCTACTCTATTCTACTTTACTTTACTTTACTTTACTTTACTTATCTTTTACTTTATAGTTAGTATATTCTTTTCTAATATATAACTTTTACTATTTAATATATAGTAAAATAGAATATAAAGATATTTACTAAAGCTTTCTTTATTTCTACTACTATTAATAATAGTTTAGTAATTAGATCTACTAAGTTTAAAACCTAAGATTAAAATTAAACTAAAAGGATAAAGTTAAGGCTTTATTTAAAGGTTAAAGTAAAGACTTTACTAAAAGGTTAAAGTTAATATTTTACTAAAAGGATAAAGTTAAGACTTTAATTAAAAGATAAAGTAAATATTTTACTAAAAGGATAAAGTTAAAACTTTACTAAAAGGATAAAGTTAATATTTTACTAAAAAGATAAAGTTAAAGTAAAGGCTTTATTAAAAGGTTAAAGTTAATATTTTAATAAAAGGATAAAGTTAAGGCTAAATAAAAAGGTTAAAGTTAATATTTTACTAAAAGAATAAAGTTAAGACTAAATTAAAAGGATAAAGTAAAGATTTTATTAAAAGGTTAAAGTTAATATTTTACTAAGAGGTTAAAGTTATAGCTAAATTAAAAGGTTAAAGTAAAGGCTATATTAAAAGGATATAGTTAATATTTTACTAAAAGGATAAAGTTAAGACTTTAATTAAAGAATAAAGTTAATATTTTACTAAAAGGATAAAGTTAAGACTTTAATTAAAGGTTAAAGTTAAGGCTTTAATTAATACTTAAAGTTAATACTTTAGTTAAAGATTAATATAGAATTCTTTAATATATAAGATTTAAAATCTCTTTCTCTTTTTACTCTTTAGAAAATATTATTCTTTTACTTTAGTACTACTATTAATTAGTATTACTATTATATTACTTTACTTTACTTTACTTTACTTTACTCTACTCTACTTTACTTTACTTTACTTTACTTTACTTTACTTTATCTTTATTACTTTCTATAGTAAGTATATCTTTTAACTTTATAAAGTACTATAACTAATTACTAAACTAGTACTAAATAACTAGATATATAAACTAAAGTAAGTATATATTTAAACTTTATAAATTAATAGAATTAATAAAGTAATTAGTACTTAAATACTTTAACTATATAGATTATAGTTAAATATACTAAAGTAAGTACTTATTATATTAAAATAGTACTATAACTAATTATTCTACTAGTACTTAAATTAAATTAAAATAAATATATAGTTTACTAAAAAAGAATATCTTCTTAAGTAGCTTTCTTTAAGACTTATTATCTCCTAATTTATAATTACCTTCTATAGCTAATCTAGCTCCTATTTTTAGAAGTAGAAAGTTTATATTAAAGATTTTATCTTATAAAAAAGGAGAGACTAGATAGACTATTTAGAGTAATTTATAGTTCTTATAGTTTTAATACTAAAGTAAAGTAATTAGTTAATACTAGTAATTTAAATATATACTTTAAAATTAAATACTTTAATTTAACTAAAACTATTAATATAGAATATTATCTTTTAAATATTTTACTATACTATTAAAACTAGTACTTTCTACTATACTAAAAGGTAAATTATTATTTAAAATAAAAGCTAATAGATTATTCTTATACTCCTCTTTACTAAAAAAGATAAAACTAGACTATTTTCTTAAATTACTACTTTTAAAATAAGAGTTTAAAGTATTATTAGTATTAAGACTATTAGAACTATCGTTTATATTAGAATCTTTATCTATAATATATTTTACTACTAAGTAAGTAATACTACTAAGTAAGTAGCTCTAAACCCTATATAAATCCTACTTAGTAAGTAGCTCTATCTCTAGAACTACTAATTAGAAACTAGCTATAAATTTTATAATAGAGCTATACCTAAGTAAATAAACTAATCTAGAATATCTAAGCTTTAGCTTATATAATAGGAAGCTATTTAGAAAAGGCTATTTTTTAGCTCCTATACTTTAGTATTTCTATAAATACTAATTATAGAATTTAGATATTTTAAATAGTATATACTAGTATATATAGAAATCTACTATAAATTTATAGCTAGTTCTAATTAGTAGTTCTAGAGATAGAGCTACTTACTAAGTAGGATTTTATATAGGGTTTAGAGCTACTTACTTAGTAGTATTACTTACTTAGTAGTAAAATATATTATAGATAAAGATTCTAATATAACGATAGTTCTAATAGTCTTAATACTAATAATACTTTAAACTCTTATTTTAAAAGTAGTAATTTAAGAAAATAGTCTAGTTTTATCTTTTTTAGTAAGAGGAGTATAAGAATAATCTATTAGCTTTTATTTTAAATAATAATTTACCTTTTAGTATAGTAGAAAGTACTAGTTTTAATAGTATAGTAAAATATTTAAAAGATAATATTCTATATTAATAGTTTTAGTTAAATTAAAGTATTTAATTTTAAAGTATATATTTAAATTACTAGTATTAACTAATTACTTTACTTTAGTATTAAAACTATAAGAACTATAAATTACTCTAAATAGTCTATCTAGTCTCTCCTTTTTTATAAGATAAAATCTTTAATATAAACTTTCTACTTCTAAAAATAGGAGCTAGATTAGCTATAGAAGGTAATTATAAATTAGGAGATAATAAGTCTTAAAGAAAGCTACTTAAGAAGATATTCTTTTTTAGTAAACTATATATTTATTTTAATTTAATTTAAGTACTAGTAGAATAATTAGTTATAGTACTATTTTAATATAATAAGTACTTACTTTAGTATATTTAACTATAATCTATATAGTTAAAGTATTTAAGTACTAATTACTTTATTAATTCTATTAATTTATAAAGTTTAAATATATACTTACTTTAGTTTATATATCTAGTTATTTAGTACTAGTTTAGTAATTAGTTATAGTACTTTATAAAGTTAAAAGATATACTTACTATAGAAAGTAATAAAGATAAAGTAAAGTAAAGTAAAGTAAAGTAAAGTAAAGTAGAGTAGAGTAAAGTAAAGTAAAGTAAAGTAAAGTAATATAATAGTAATACTAATTAATAGTAGTACTAAAGTAAAAGAATAATATTTTCTAAAGAGTAAAAAGAGAAAGAGATTTTAAATCTTATATATTAAAGAATTCTATATTAATCTTTAACTAAAGTATTAACTTTAAGTATTAATTAAAGCCTTAACTTTAACCTTTAATTAAAGTCTTAACTTTATCCTTTTAGTAAAATATTAACTTTATTCTTTAATTAAAGTCTTAACTTTATCCTTTTAGTAAAATATTAACTATATCCTTTTAATATAGCCTTTACTTTAACCTTTTAATTTAGCTATAACTTTAACCTCTTAGTAAAATATTAACTTTAACCTTTTAATAAAATCTTTACTTTATCCTTTTAATTTAGTCTTAACTTTATTCTTTTAGTAAAATATTAACTTTAACCTTTTTATTTAGCCTTAACTTTATCCTTTTATTAAAATATTAACTTTAACCTTTTAATAAAGCCTTTACTTTAACTTTATCTTTTTAGTAAAATATTAACTTTATCCTTTTAGTAAAGTTTTAACTTTATCCTTTTAGTAAAATATTTACTTTATCTTTTAATTAAAGTCTTAACTTTATCCTTTTAGTAAATATTAACTTTAACCTTTTAGTAAAGTCTTTACTTTAACCTTTAAATAAAGCCTTAACTTTATCCTTTTAGTTTAATTTTAATCTTAGGTTTTAAACTTAGTAGATCTAATTACTAAACTATTATTAATAGTAGTAGAAATAAAGAAAGCTTTAGTAAATATCTTTATATTCTATTTTACTATATATTAAATTAGTAAAAGTTATATATTAGAAAAGAATATACTAACTATAAAAGTAAAAGATAAGTAAAGTAAAGTAAAGTAAAGTAAAGTAGAATAGAGTAGAATAAAGTAAAGTAAAGTAAAGTAGAATAAAGTAAAGTAAAGTAGAAGAAAGTAGAATAAGACTATTATTAATAATTATTAAAAGTTTAAAGGTTAGTAAATTCTATTTTATAAAGTTATTTTTATATTTACTTTACTAATTTATCTTTAAATATAAGCTCTACTTATATAGTTTACTATTTAAGTAGATTAAGCTACTATAATAAAGATAGATATAGAGTTACTTTAAGTAAGTTTTATTCTTCTTATCTTATAGTTTACTAAACTATATACTAATACTATTTTAGATCTATTATAAAAAGTAAATATAGATCTAGAATATCTTTTTCTATTAGATAATAATAGAATAGATAGTACTTTAGCTACTATTCTAGAAAGTATTAATAAATACTTAATTAGAATTAGTATACTCTTTAGAGATTATAGTAAGTATACTTCTATTTAAATTAAAATAAAATAAGCTAACTCTTTTAGATTTAATTAAGAGCTTTATAAGTAAGCTACTTATTACTTCTAAAGAAGTAAAGAATATTAAAATATCTTTATCTTCTAAAGAAAACTTTCTTACTATAAAAGAATAGTTTATTAAAGATAATCTTTACTATTTAAATAGTCTTAATATATATAATAAGGTATATTATAGTATAGAAGAGTTAAAGAATATAAGAAATTATTTTAATTTTTATAAAGATTTTATAGCTTCTAATTTAGTAAGCTTAAAGTTTTTAGATTCTATTATAGTAGATAAGAACTAAATCTATATTTATATAGATAGTTTAGCTAGCTAGAAATTAGTAATATACTTATTTCTATTATTTCTATTTTTCTTAAATTAGTATTTAGTAATAGTAATTACTATTACTAAAAATTAGTAATCTTAGTATAGTATATATTTAGTTAATTATATAATAGACTAAAAGATATAAATTATAAAGTAAATAATCTATTTATTAAAGAGGAGTTAAAATACTATAAATAAATTTCTATTATATTTTTATTTTTATATTTATAATACTAATATAATTAAATTAAAAGATTTATATTTTAATCTAGATATCTTTATTAGTCTAGGTTATAATATAGAAATTATTACTAATATAAGAGATTACTTTATATAAATATATAATAGATATAAAGGAAATAATAGTATAATAAATACTAGTACTATTATAGAATCTAGTTTTTAATATTAATATAGATTTAAAAGATAATATAGTTTACTAGTAAGTACTTTACTCTACTAAGTACTCTATTAAATACTAAGAAATAGTTTCTAATTTTAATAGCTAGTAACTCTATAAATACTAAAGGTATAAAGCTAATTTTTAATTATAGGTAAAGATCTAGGTAAGAACTTTTAGAATAGTTAAAAATTAATATAATTACTTATATAATTACTAAGATATAATAGTATAAAGTTAAAGGGCCTTACTTAGCCTCTAATCCCTACTTCTAGTATCTAGGCTTAGTAATAAAATTTATATCTCTAATATATTATTCTTTATAATATAAATAAGCTAATATATAGATTTTAAGGTATATAGCCTAGTATTAATAAAGGTATAAATACTATAAATTCTTATAGCTAAAAAATTATCTTAAGCTTAAAACTAACTATAATAAAGATAATAGAGTATTCTAAATTCTATAAATTATAATTTTACTATTTAAAAAAAGATCTATAATATAGTTTATAAGTAAGTAGACTACTTAAGTAGATAGACTATATTAAAAATATACTAAAAGTATACTATATTAATTAATATAGGCTTAGATTAGAATTATATTCTTAGTTTATATATTTTATAAGTTATAGTATATATACTTAAGTAGTATATAAAAGTATTATTATTATAAATTATATCTATAGCTTATTATATACTATAATATATATTTCTAATTAAACTAGCTCTAGCTTTTATATCTTCTCTAATACTAGGCTATATACCTTAAAATCTATATATTAGCTTATCTATATTATAAAGGATAATATATTAGAGATATAAATTTTATTACTAAGCCTAGATACTAGAAGTAAGGATTAGAGGCTAAGTAAGACTCTTTAACTTTATACTATTATATCTTAGTAATTACGTAAGCTATTATATTAATTTTTATCTATTCTAAAAGCTCTTACCTAGCTCTTTAACTATAATTAAAAATTAGCTTAATATCTTTAGTATTTATAGAGTTACTAGCTATTAAAGTTAGAAACTATTCCTTAGTATTTAGTAGAGTACTTAGTAGAGTAGGGCGCTTACTAGTAAACTATATTATAAGTTATAATAATAATAATAAATTATATATAAACTCTAATAGATTAAATAGTATAGTAGATAATAAAGTAGAATTATATTTAAGTAAACTTAGAATTTCTTAGTTAATAAAATAGCTATTAGTATAAAAGAGTAACTTATATAAGTTAATAGTACTCTTTATTAGTATATTCTACTAGTATTAAAATTACTATATTACTAAATTAAAATAGGCTACTTATTTAATATTAATATCTTATAATGTTTTTACTTATTATTAGGTAGTAACTAGAAGATAATAGTACTTATTATAGGTTATAAGAGAAGATAAGATTTCTAAAAATAAATTTATAGTACTAAATAGAGAGAAAAGAAGGCTAAAAAATCCGAAGAGTAAGAGTAATTAGTAATAAGTAAGAGTAATTAGATTTTTTAGTCTATCTTTATTAATTACTAGCGTTATAGACCTTATAAAAAGAAAGTAAAATTCTAGAACTAGACTTTAGTATTACTAGAATCTATATTTAGATTCTTAGAATTTTAGCTTTAAAAACTACGCTAATATAAGTATTTAAAAAAAATAGTAATTACTCTTTTCGAAAGAGTAAATATTAACCCTACTATATAGTAATTACTATTTTTTCTTAGATTTTTTAGCCTTCTTTTATTTATTACTAGCGTTATAGACCTATTTAAATAAAAGTAAAATTCTAGAAATAAACTTTAATATAGCTAGGATCTATAGTTAGATTTCTAGAATTTTAGATTATAAAACTATACTAAGATAAGTATTTAAAAAAAATAGTAATTACTATTTTCGAAATAGTAATTATTAACCCTAATTTAAAGTAGAGTCTACTTTAGTAGATCTTACTACTAAACTATTATTAATAGTAGTAGAAATAAAGGAAGCTTTAGTAAGTATCTTTATATTCTATTTTACTATATAATAAATTAGTAAAAGTCTTATATTAGAAAAGTATATACTTACTATAAAAGTAAAAGATAAGTAAAGTAAAGTAGAATAGAGTAAAGTAAAGTAAGGTAAAGTAAAGTAGAATAAAGTAAAGTAGAGAATAAAGTAGAGTAAAGTAGAAGTAAGTAGAATAAAGTAGAGTAGAGGAAGGTAACGTAATAGTAATACTAATTAATAGTAGTACTAAAGTAAAAGAGTAAGGTTTTCTAAAGAGTAAAAAGAGAAAGGGATTTTAAATCTTATATATTAGAGAGTACTATACTAGATTTACTATATTATAATACTAAGTTAAAGTTTTAAGTCTAAAGCCTAAGACTAAGGCTTTACTAAAAGGTTAAAGCTAAGGCTTTAGTTAGAGGTTAAAGTTAAGACTTTAGTTAGAGGTTAAAGCTAAGGCTTTAGTTAGAGGTTAAAGCTAAGGCTTTAGTTAGAGGTTAAAGCTAAGGCTTTACTAAAAGGATAAAGTTAAGGCTTTACTAAAAGGTTAAAGCTAAGGCTTTAGTCTTAGGCTTTAAACTTAAAACTTTAACTTAGTATTATAATATAGTAAATCTAGTATAGTACTCTCTAATATATAAGATTCAAAATCTCTTTCTCTTTTTACTCTTTAGAAAACCTTACTCTTTTACTTTAGTACTACTATTAATTAGTATTACTATTATATTACTTTACTTTACTTTACTTTACTTTACTTTACTTTACTTTACTTTACTTTACTTTACTTTACTTTACTTTACTTTACTTTACTTTACTTTACTTTACTTTACTTTACTTTACTTTACTTTACTCTACTTTACTTTATTCTACTTTACTTTAGTTAACTATATCTATACTTTATCTTTATAAATCTTTATAGTAAGTATATCTTTAAACTTTAGAAATTAATATAACTAACTACTAAACTAGTACTTAACGAATAGAAATATAGCTATATAGATTATAGTTATATAAATTAGAGTAAGTAGTTATTTTAATTTTATAAAGTACTATAACTAACTAGTTAACTAGTACTAAACGAAAAGAAATATAGCTATATAGATTATAGTTATATAAATTATAGTAAGTAGTTCTTTTAACTTTAACTATATAGATTATAGTTAGAAATACTAAAGTAAGTACTTATTAAATTCTAAATAGTATTATAACTAACTTCTCTATTAGTACTTAAACTAAAGTAAAATAAATAGATAGTTTACTAGAAAAGTATATCTTCTCGAGTAGCTTTCTCTAAAGATTTATTATCTCCTAATTTAGTATTACCTTCTATAGCTAATCTAGCTTCTATTTTTAGAAATAGAAAGTTTATATTAGAACTTTACTCTTATATAGAGGGAAAGCCTAGATTATTTAAAGTTCTTTATACTACTTATAGTTTTACTATAAATATTAAATAGCTATTAATACTAGTAATTAAATATATACTATAAAATAAATACTTTAACTTAGATATACTAGTAATATAGAAGAAGATTCTAATATAGACGATAGTTCTAATATAGAAAGTAGTAGTCTTAATACTAATAATACTTTAAACTCTATTTTAAAAGTAGTAATTTAAGAAAAGACCTAGTTTCGTCTTTTTTAGTAAAGAGGAGTATAAGAATAATCTATTATCTTTTATTTTAAATAATAATTTACCTTTTAGTATAGTAGAAAGTCTAGTATTAATAATTTAATAAAATATTTAAAGGTATATTCCTACTATAGGTCGATTAACTATAAGAAAGGAGTTAGATACTTTTTATAAGCTAGAATTAAATAAGCTTAAATCTTTACTTAATAAAAATAATAGTAAATTCTCTCTTACATTAGATAAATAGAGATCTAGTAATAATATAGATTTTTTAGTAATTACTTTAAATTACTTAGATAATAACTTTATATTAAAAAGCTATTTAATAGGATTTAAAGATTTAACTAACTTTAAATCCTACGATAGTATAGTACTATATTCTATATTAAATAATATACTAAAAGACTTTAATATAAGAAAAAATCTTATTAGTATAATTAGAGATAATACTTCTTTAATAACTAGTACTATAGAGTTATTAAAGATAAATATAATTAAAAGTTTAACTATAATATAATAGATATTAGGTATACTACGTATATATTAAATTTAGTTAGTAATAGCTTTCTAGATTATATATTCTTTAATATAAATAATACTAAAAAGTTTAATAATAATATAAATATAATAGTAGAAGAGCTTAATAATAATAATAATACTAGTATAGATCTACTTAGTAGAAAAGCATTACCTATATTAATAAGAACCTTTATTATAGTAATAATTTAAATATAATTACTTTTTAAAAAATACTTTTAAAAAGTAGTAAGAAATAATAAACTAAGTAATATAGGGCCGGAAATATTAATTAAAGATAATACTACTAGGTAGTTATCTACTTATAATATACTAGAACGATTTACTTATTTTAAAGAAGAGATTACTATAGTACTAGATAAAGCTAATAATCTTTCTACTTCTAAAAAAAGAGATCTTAATCTAGAATCTTTTAATATAGCTTTAGATAATTAGGATTATATAATTAAAATAGTAGATATACTAGAGTTCTTTAAAAAACCTACTATAAAACTACAAGGATCTAGTAGTAATATATATAGTATAGTATATATTAGTTAATTATATAATAGACTAAAAGAAATTAAATATAGAATAGATAATCTATTTATTAAAGAAGGGTTAAAATAAGCTATAGATAAATTACTATTCTATTTTCTAATTAATAATACTAATATAAATAAACTAAAGGATTTATATATTATAATACTATTAGATCCGCATTTTAAACTAGATATCTTTACTAGTTTAGGTTATAATATAGAAATAGTTACTAATATAAGAGAGTACTTTATAGAAATATATAGTCGATATAAAGAAACGAGTAATATAGTAAATACTAGTACTAATATATAATCTAGTTTTAGTACTACTATAAATCTAGAAGATATAGGTTATAATAGTAATAATAAATTATATATAAGCTCTAATAGATTAAATAGTATAGTAGATAATAAAGTAGAATTATATTTAAGCGAACCTAGAATTCCTAAAGATATTACTATAGATAGCTATTATAATACTAATAAAAGTAGATTCCCTATTATATATACTATAGCTAGAGACGATTTAGCTATATTAACTACTTCTACTCCTTTAGAAGCTACTTTTTCTAAAGTAGGTAATATAGTAACTAAATCTAGAAATTAATTATTATCTAGTACTATTAAAAAGTTAATTATTTTAAAAGAACTTAATACTATAAAGATAAAGAAGAGCTTATTAATAATAATTTATTATTTAAAGAAGAACTTACTAATAATACTATATTAACTAGTAGAAATAAAGGAAAGGAGAAAGAGATTATAATATAGAAGATAATGAAGAAGGAGGCTATTTAGAAGATAAAAGTAGTACTAGTATTACTAGTTATACTAGTACGAGTAGTAATAATAATAGTAATAATAGTAATATTAGTATAGAGTAAATATATAATTAAGATATATTAGGTAGTTTAGATAGTCGAGATAGTTAAAATATATTTAATTTACTTACTTTTAACTTATTTTCTTTTTAAATAATTTAATTATATATATTCTATTTTTAGATATAGTAATTACTATAGTAATTATTAACCCTAGAGTAGAGTAGAGTAGAGTAAAGTAAAGTAAAGTACTAGTAATACTAATTAATAGTAGTACTAAGATAAAAGAGTAAGGTTTTCTAAAGAGTAAAAAGAGAAAGAGATTTTAAACCTTATATATTAAAGTATTCTATATTAATCTTTAACTAAAGTATTAACTTTAAGCATTAATTAAAGCCTTAACTTTAACCTTTAATTAAAGCCTTAACTTTAACCTTTTAATAAAGCCTTAACTTTATTCTTTAAGTAAAGTCTTAACTTTATCCTTTTAGTAAAACGTTAACTTTATCCTTTTAGTTTAGCCTTAATCTTAGGCACTTTAAACTTAAAACCTTAATTTAGTATTATAATATAGTAAATCTAGTATATAGTACTCTCTAATATATAAGATTTAAAATCTCTTTCTCTTTTTACTCTTTAGAAAACCTTACTCTTTTACTTTAGTACTACTATTAATTAGTATTACTATTACGTTACTTTACTTTACTTTACTTTACTTTACTTTACTTTACTTTACTTTACTTTACTTTACTTTACTTTACTTTACTTTACTTTACTTTACTTTACTTTACTTTACTTTACTTACTTTACTTTACTTTACTTTACTTTACTTTACTTTACTTTACTTTACTTTACTTTACTTTACTTTACTTTACTTTACTTAACTATATCTATACTTTATCTTTATAAATCTTTATAGTAAGTATATCTTTAAACTTTAGAAATTAATATAACTAACTACTAAACTAGTATTTAACGAATAGAAATATAGCTATATAGATTATAGTTATATAAATTAGAGTAAGTAGTTCTTTTAATTTAGAAAGTACTATAACTAACTAGTTAACTAGTACTAAACGAAAAGAAATATAGCTATATAGATTATAGTTATATAAACTTAAGTAAGTAGATCTTTAGGCTTAAAGATATATTATAACTAACTACTTAACTAGTACTTAAATACTTTAACTATATAGATTATAGTTGGAAATACTAAAGTAAGTACTTATTAAATTCTAAATAGTACTATAACTAATTACTTTACTAGTACTTAAACTTAAATATAGGAACTATATACTTTATTAAATAGAATGTCTTCTAGAATTACTTTAACTAAAGAAGATCTTTTATCTCCTAATTTAGAACTACCTTCTATAGCTAATCTAGCTTCTACTTTTAGAAATAGAAAGTTTATATTAGAACTAGGGTTATATAAACAAGAAGAAGCTAGAGAATTTAAAGCTCTTTGTACTACTTGTAGTTTTACTACTAAAGTAAAGTGGCCGATTAATACTAGTAATCTACATCGACATTATAAAACTAAACACTTTAATTTAATTAATACTATTAATATAGAAGAAGATTCTAATATAGACGATAGTTCTAATATAGAAAGTAGTAGTCTTAATACTAATAATACTTTAAACTCTTATTTTAAAAGTAGTAATCTTAGAAAACGTCCTAGTTTCGTCTTTTTTAGTAAAGAGGAGTATAAGAATAATCTATTATCTTTTATTTTAAATAATAACTTACCTTTTAGTATAGTAGAGAGTACTAGTTTTAATAATCTAGTAAAATATTTAAAAGATGATATTCCTACTATAGGTCAGGGTTGATATTTACTAATTAGTAATTAGTAATTACTAATTTTTTTAAAAATTAATTATAGCTTTAATTTAGACGCTAAAATTCTAGAAATTTAAAATTAGATACTACTTATACTAAAGTATAATTCTATCTATTTAGATTATTATATATAAATTTATAGCGCTAGTAATTAAGAAAAGAATGTAAAAATTCCAATTACTAATTACTAATTAGTAATTAGCAATTAGTAATTCATTTTTTCGCCTTATTTCCTTTATTACTAGAGTTATAAATTTATTTTTAGAAATCTAATCTTATAGTATTAAACTTTAGTATTAGTTGTATCTAATTTTAAATTTCTAGAATTTTAGCGTCTAAATTAAAGCTATAATTAATTTTTAAAAAAATTAGTAATTACTAATTACTAATTAGTAAATATCAACCCTGCTATAGGTAGACTAACTATAAGAAAAGAGTTAGATACCTTTTATAAGCTAGAATTAAATAAGCTAAAATCTTTACTAAGTAAAAATAATAGTAAATTCTCTCTTACTATAGATGAGTAGAGATCTAATAATAATATCGACTTTTTAGCGATAACTTTACATTATTTAGATAATAACTTTAAATTAAAAAGCTATTTAATAGGATTTGAAGATTTAAATTACTTTGAGTCCTATACTAGTATAGTAATATATACTATATTAAATAATATACTAAAAGAGTTTAATATACGAATAAACCTTATAAGTATAACTAGGGATAATGCTTCTAGTATGAATAGTACTATAGAGTTAATAAAAGATAAATATAATCAAAAGTTTAACTATAATATAATAGATATTAAGTGTACTACGCATATTTTAAATCTAGTTAGTAATAGCTTTCTAGATTATACTTTCTTTACTATTAATAATACTAAAAAGTTTAATAATAATATAAATAAAATAGTAGAAGAACTTAATAATAATAATAATAATAGTATAGATCTACTTAGTAGAAAAGCGTTACCTATATTAATAAGAACCTTTATTAATAAATTTAAATATAATCACTTTTTAAAAAATACTTTTCAAAAAGTAGTAAGAAATAATAAACTAAGTAATATAGGGCCGGAAATATTAATTAAAGATAATACTACTAGGTGGTTATCTACTTATAATATGCTAGAACGATTTACTTATTTTAAAGAAGAGATTACTATAGTACTAGATAAAGCTAATAATCTTTCTACTTCTAAAAAAAGAGATCTTAATCTAGAATCTTTTAATATAGCTTTAGATAATTGGGATTATATAATTAAAATAGTAGATATACTAGAGTTCTTTAAAAAACCTACTATAAAACTACAAGGATCTAGTAGTAATATATATAGTATAGTATATATTAGTCAATTATATAATAGACTAAAAGAAATTAAATATAGAGTAGACGATCTATTTATTAAAGAAGGGTTAAAACAAGCTATAGATAAATTACTATTCTATTTTCCGATTAATAATACTAATATAACTAAATTAAAGGATTTATATATTATAACGTTATTAGATCCACATTTTAAACTAGATATCTTGACTAGTCTAGGTTATAATATAGAAATAGTTACGAATATAAGAGAGTACTTTATAGAAATATATAATAGATATAAAGAAAAGAGTAATATAGTACATACTAGTACTAATATAGAGTCTAGTTTTAGTACTAATATAGATTTAGAAGATATAGGTTATAATAGCGATGATGAATTATATATAAACTCTAATAGATTAAATAGTATAGTAGATAATGAAGTTGAACTATATTTAAGCGAACCTAGAATCCCTAAGAATATTACTATAGATAGCTATTATACTACTAATAAAAATCGATTTCCTATAATATATAATATAGCTAGACCCATCGCTCTAGAAAACACACTGGCCAAACTAGTAGAAACAATTGTAGCAAGACGCCTTACAGACGCAGCGGAAAAATACAACTTACTACCATGGAACCAAATGGGCGGAAGGAGAAATAGATCCACGATTACCGCGGTTCGCCTGCTTACCGACGTCGTCCAGACAGCGTGGAGAGCCAAGAAGCACTGCGTAGTAACTATGCTTGGCCTAGACCTAGCAGGAGCTTTTGACAACGTAGCACACGAACGCCTTCTACACGTCCTATGGAAGAAGGGGATACCAAAATGGATGATACAGTTCATCCAGGACTTCCTAAGCAAACGAACCACAAAAATAACCTTCGCTGGGTACACGAGCGCGAAGCTCCAGGTAAACGCTGGCATCCCGCAAGGAGTTGAAAATGTGATTCTTCAAGTGTATAGATTAGCCTATGGGCTTCTAGGGACTTATATACATGTATATTGTTTCAGCCTCCATAGGCAGACGTGCCACAGACTCTATCGTGGCGTATATGCCTGATAGGCATATACGCCACCTCGTCACGTGCTGTTCAGAAACAACTCTCCCACTAACGGCAGGTGGCGAGTTCAGTACAGGAGCTCTTGTCCATCCCAAGTCCGTTCACCAGATTCTCATGAGCGTCCCTAGGGAGCGGCTTCGTGAGGAGATCAGCCAAATTATCTTTAGTGCTAACCCTTTGAGTATTGATTCTCCCACTAAGCGTCATTTCTCGCAGGAAATGATATTTCAATTCAATGTGCTTTGTGCGGTCATGTAACTCAGGATTGCGAGTCAGCTTGAGTGCAGCATTGTTGTCAATCAGAAGCGGAGTTGATGTGGCTTCCAGGGCTTTGATGCGAAGGTCGTTGATCATGTTTTGGATCCAGATGATCTCTTGAGTGGCCTTATATCCAGCTACGTATTCGGCTTCGCAGGTTGACATTGCCACAGTCCTTTGTCTTCGAGATGACCACGACACAGGACTTCCTGCTAGTTTGACCACGTAGCCTGTTGTAGACCTTCGGGTGTCTGGGCACCCAGCCCAGTCTGCATCGACATAAGCATGCAGTTCTCGGTCTGGGCAGTCCTTCTTGAAATGAAGCCCAAGATCGGGCGTGTATTTCAAGTAAGCATAGATATCATCAACTGCTTTCATATGTTCTTCTGTCGGATTCGCGCAAAACCTGGAAACGACTCCCACTGCTTCGGCAATATCTGGACGGGTGACCACCATTGCATAATTGAGTGCTCCAACCTTGGATTGATATCGTCGCTGAAATTCAAGAGGCTGGGGGTGACCATTATTCTTGGTCAATTTCAGGTTTGTTCTCATGGGTGTCTTTCGTGGATGGATGCCCTGCAGTCCATATCGTTCGAGAATCTGTTGGATATATGATTCTTGATGTAGATGGACGTCGCCGTTCGGTTTTTGATGCACATGCATCCCCAAGTAATAGGCGCAAAGACCAAGATCCGTCATGTTGAAACGTGAAGCCAATTGTTCCTTCATGGCTATGATTCGATCCTCATTTATGCCGAAGATGTTGATATCGTCGACATAGACTTCCATGATGAGGTTCCTATCATCTTGAATGAACACGGATGGATCGAAGTTCGAGACTCTCCAACTATTCTCTTCGAGGAAAGCCCTGAGTTTGAAGTACCACTGTCTCGGTGCCTGCTTTAGTCCGTACAAGGACTTGCACAATTTAAGAACATGATTGCTTGCTTCAGGATAACCTTCTGGTGGTTCGACGAAGATTTCGTGTTCAAGGTCGCCATTGAGAAATGCTGTCTTGATATCCATTTGGTGGCACTTCCAGCCATATCGAGCTTGAAGTGCAAAGAGTATTCGGTAAGATGCTGACTTAACGACAGAGGCGTATGTTTCATCGAAATCAAGGCCATATATCTGTGAGAAGCCTCGCACGACAAATCTTGCCTTGTGTCGAGCAACTTTTCCATCTGAGCCAAGTTTCCGCTTGAAGACCCACCGACCGGTGAGTACTTTGCGGTTTGTTGGTCGATCCACCACTTCCCATGTCTTGTTTTCCAGCAAGCTGTTGTACTCTTCTTGCATGGCTTGCTCCCACTGATTCCATTCAGTGGAGGCCAAGGCAGTCTTCCTGTTGTGCGGTTCAGGACCAAGTGAGTTGGCTGAGACTGACATCATACAGATGGTTGGCCTGCTGGCTTCCTCCATAGTGATCTTCCCCTTGTCGGCCGTTTCCCGAAGGGAGACGGGCGACGAAAACGTGGAGGTTGAGCTACTGCTCCTGTTAATTTCCCATTCACTTTCCATAGCTTGGAGTTCTTGTTGAGAACGAGCGGGAGCTTGTTGAAGGTCATTGACTTGTCTGTGGAGACGCAAAGGCGACAGAGAATGGTTTCCTTTCTCGAGGCAGGATGCAATGGCGAGATTGGCTTGTGGCTCCAATAGCGCAGGGTCGATGAGCATTTCTCCATCCTCGATTTCTCCATCCTCGTCAAGGGAGTCATCCAGTGTTTTCCAATCTTCGTCGTCTTCCCCCATCGTCGTGCCTGCCTCTGTCATTGGTGGTGGTGATCTCAGACGTTGAGGTGGAGGCCCCGCAGAATGCCACGAAAGAAAAAACGTTTATATCCTCCATCATCATTAAACTGGAGACACGTCGCGCCTTCCTTCGTTCCGAGGAACTCCTGCCTTGCGATACATATGTTGCATGGGAACTTATTGTCCGGATAAAAGACGGCGTCAATTTTTTGGCCAAGTTCGGCGCAGCGGGCACAGCACTCATGCTGAATACCAAGATCATGAATTCTGTGCCACATTGATTTGGGGTGAAGGTTTTGCTGTATTGGATGATACACCGCAGTATTCGGATTGACACGGAAACTGCAGGATGTTCTTCCGGACGTTCGACAGTGTAGGCATGGTATTGCCTGACATCTTCTGGCAGTTCCCCATCTTCGGCTCCCCTGACAGGCAACACACTCCGGATCGTTCAGAGGGGCCAGCATGGAGCACCTGAATCTCCCTTTTTGGCAGGGAATGCATCTTGTTTCCGCTGAGCCCCCTCACACCATCTCTTCGTCTTTCTGCACTGCTTGCATTTGTCCTTTGGGTCCTGTGTACCCGTGGGATATTTCCACTGAAAGAGCATTTGTACCCTCTCATCGGGCAGTTCCTGCAAGTATTGGGGTCCTCTGTGGGGTAGCACCGGCGGCGTTCTTTGGTACATGCGTAGCATTTCTTCTCCGGTGGAAGATATGTGTCTGACCACCTTGGTACCTTGTTGTCCTCGGGCACGAAAGAGCAAACTCGGCTTACCGACTGGCACTTATCACATCTGGAGTGGGGATTGGATCGTCTGCAGACGGCTCTTACTTGTTGACATTGGTCGCATTTGTCTTGTGGTGGTTGTCCCTTTCGCCTGTCGTCATCTGGCGCAAAAGAGCAGATGAGGCCGTATGTGTTGCAGTGATCGCATCTCGAGGTAGGATCGGTTCGTTTACAAACATGACCGTTCTTACGACAGCGTTCGCACTTGTCTTGTGGCGGTTGGCCTCGGGGGCATCTTTTCCTTTTCCTTGTTGGCAGTGATGCGCTTGGTTTTACATGTCGCACATGAGTGCTACCATTAGATAGGCGTGTGCCTTGCCTAGTAAGTATATTCACTTGCGGCATAATTCTATTTCGGGAGTCGTAAACGGCGTAAGCATCGTCCATGTATCATAGTCAATGCCAGCTTCTGAAAACGCTTTATGTATGGAGCCATTTCGCGTACTTCTTCTTGGTTATTGTCTGGTTCGATGTCTGAGGGAGTACTTGAAGACTGGCTTTGGGTCTCAGATAGACTGTCTGAATATGGATGTACCTGGTCATTACTGTCCTCAGGGTGGCGCACAGTATTGTGATCAATCTGTGCGAAGTGGGGAGAGGTTTTGGAAACACTTCGGGTTGAGTAGCGAGGGGCTTGTGGACCGGTTTGTGTAGAATGGGAAAACTTCCTGGGCTAGTTGCGTGGGGTTGGGGTGGTGTTTCCAGGGTCGACTCGTTGTCTGAAGCATCGTCATCCAAAGTTATGTCACCGATTGGAATTCGATTGGAGAGGGTTTCGCCGTCATGGTCGTCGGTCTGGCCTTGCCCATCGTCGACACGTGGTGCAGTAATGCGCACGACGCGTTTCTTATCTGGGTGCCAGACTCTCAGTACGGCTTCAGTTTCGAAACCAACGAAGTACCCAATCCATCCTCGTGGTTGGAGAAGGGTTTTTTGTCTATGCTCTGGTGGATAGGTGACATAGACCGACTGCCGAAGATCCGTTCGATGTTGAGGTTTGGTTTGAGTTTGTAGAACGCCTCCCACGGCGTTATTTTCCCTCGAGGGCCCGTGATGGTGATCTATTTTTGATCCAGATTGCATGTGAGAAAGCTTCAACCCACAGTGTTTCTGATAGGGAAACGTTCCTCATCGCTTCTTCTGTGCGTGTACCAAGTATCTTGGAAATTGTTGATGAGACGCTGTTTGTTGCTTCTTGCAGCATTGCTGATGCTCGTTCTCTGTCTGTACGAAAACCTCTTTCCGCAACGCCGTTCATATGGTGTGTGTAGGGCACTGAGTTCTCCAGAGAGACTGCATGTCGCTGGAACCAGTCCCGAAGTTCTCCGTAGAGTGGGAACTCATTGTCAAGTCGGTATGCGCGAATCGTTATGTTATTCCGTTTTCAATGGTTCGGTGAAGGTGTCGAAAGACTTCTGGAATCTTGTCCTTGGTTGCATATCTTGCTGACCAGGTGAAACGAGTTGCATCATCGGTCATGGCCAGAATGTACCACCGTACCGTCCCATGCACTGACTGGATACGGTCCCCACGCATCTGCGTGCATCATTTCCCCTGGATTCGTGGCTCGTCGAGTTGCCGGATCTCTAGGGATTCTGTTTACTGCTCTGGTGGTAGCGCAGACAGGACAGATGGTACCAATTTTTGCCTGTAATTGTTTGTCAGTCAGATCAATGCCATTGCTTACTTGAGGAGATCCCTCAAGCTCTGAACGCTGAGGTGTCCCATTCGTCTATGCCATTTCCAGACTGGGTCGTCGTAATCAAGTAGAGACACAACGAAAGGTGGCTGAACTCCTGGTGGAAGCTGTTGGTCCGGAGTTCGTGTAGAGTCTTCTCCTACTGCTTCAGCATCTCTTGTGCTGTTCGCTTGTAGTAAGATTGGTTCCCCTTGACTCGGTTGGAGGTCATTTGGTGTTCTGGTGGGTCGATTTGTAGGTGAAAAAGTCCATCAATCAGGCTAGCATGGCCAATTTCAAAACCTTCAGCAGTTATGATGGATATTCCTTTGATCCCCCAGACTCCTGTGAGCTTTGCCTTTTCAGCGATCCAAGAGAGTGACAGAATGTTGCATCTGGCGTCCTGAGCATAGGCCACATTGTGCAGCTCTAGCTCGACTGGTTCATTGCCATCGGTAGTTAGCCGGAGAAGTACGGTTCCAGCTCCTTCGATATGCAGGCCACCGTTATTTGCAGTTCCAACGGTGTATGTAATTTTCTGGAATTCAGAAAACCATGCTTTGTCATTTGCAATGCAGACATTTGCACCTGAGTCAACAATCCACTTGGAGCTTCGTTCCACTGCGTCATCCTTGAGCAGCATCATCGTTTGTGGATTGAGACCATCCATGAGTCGTGGCCTTTCTGGATACAGAGAGTCACCTGGATTGTTGTATTCCGGGACGTTGGTTTCGTCCTTCATAGAAGAATGTTTGTCCAGGTTCGTTATCTTGTCGCTTGATCCGGCATTTGCACATGTTGCCTCCCATTTGCTGCGGTGGAGTATGGCAGTGGCCACAATCTTGCCTGGGTGCTTGGGATCATGTCGCGACTGAGGTTTGGGGTGATCGTTGGATCCCGTATTTTTGACGGTATTAACCTGTCCTTTGAACTGTTTTGAGGTTTCCTCGTGTTTGTTGAATTTGTTCTTCCTGAGTTCGGGGTGTGCGATCCAGCATTCTGATTCGTTGTGGGTGCCCCACTTGTTGCATCCTTCACAGAGTTGTCGGTCTTTTCTCTCTCTTCCCTTGTTCTTTGCATCGCTCTCTTTGTTGTCCTTTTCTGATGCCAGTTGTGCCTCCACTCCTAGGAGATGTCCGTGGAGAGTTACCAGGTCGCGTGGAAGAGCAGCTGTTCCAGCCAAGAGGTTCCAGGTATCTAGGAATCTGTTGAAACGGTTCGGCAGGGAGCGTACGACCTTTGACATGAGTTGTTCGTCACTGAAAGTGCCCTCGAGGTCGATGATGTCTTGTTGCAGGGTTTTGAGAATGTTGATAAGATCAGATACTGATCCCTTGAACTTGAGTTGTTCGATTTTCCCCAGAGTCATATCCAGGGCGCGGGCGTCATTCATCTTGCAGAGTCCCTTGAGTTTCTCCATTGCCAGCTGCGGATCTTCTTCATCCTTGATGCATCCTCGAAGGGCCGCATTGATGGTGGTGGAGAGAAGGCCCCGTGCGTGTCGAAGACGCTTCTGCTGTTTTTCATATTCATCAAGATCGAGTTTGTAGAATTGAATAATGAGACTCAGATCGCTTGTCTGAGCCTCCACACTGCCGCCACTTGGGTCGGCGTCTTTGCCGCTCGATCTTTTAGCTGATTTGGCCTGTGTCGAGACGCCAGAAAGGGTTGGTCGCGTAGGCTTGTCTTGAATAATCTCTTCTCCGGTGAGAATTTTCCAGACATTGTTCGCCTCAGCGATGAACTTCAGGTCGCGTTTCCACGCAAGGTAGTTTTCCTGTCCTTGAAGGATCTCGACCCGAGCTTCAACGGATTCGTTGGTGAGTTTGATGCTAGCCATGGCTGGAAAGAGTTGACTTCTTGAAGACCGAATTCGGACTATCACTGGGAGTGTGCGGTATGCACAACCGGGCTCATAACCAGTTGAAAATGTGATTCTTCAAGTGTATAGATTAGCCTATGGGCTTCTAGGGACTTATATAC
Source organism: Phaeosphaeriaceae sp. PMI808 (assembly GCA_021365335.1). Classification (NCBI taxonomy): domain Eukaryota; kingdom Fungi; phylum Ascomycota; class Dothideomycetes; order Pleosporales; family Phaeosphaeriaceae; species Phaeosphaeriaceae sp. PMI808. The sequence goes on along the minus strand of JAJTIZ010000038.1, from coordinate 367,540 downwards.
ATGTATATTGTTTCAGCCTCCATAGGCAGACGTGCCACAGACTCTATCGTGGCGTATATGCCTGATAGGCATATACGCCACCTCGTCACGTGCTGTTCAGAAACAACTCAAGGGTCACCGCTATCGCCAATACTATTCCTATTCTTTATCGCAGAGCTCCTTGAAGAATTCCAGCAACCAGATAGCAACACAATCGGATTTGGCTTTGTAGACGATACGACACTAGTTGCATGGGGCAAATCTGCAGCTGATAACTGCAGGAGATTGACAGCAGCACACGACAAATGCATAGCGTGGGCAAAGAGATACGGAGCCAAATTCGCACCAGACAAATACCAACTAATGCACTTCACTAAAAAGAGGAGATGTACAGAGGACCTAGCGAGTACAGTGCGTATCGACGGCGAGGAAGCAGAGGTGTGCCGGAAATCAATCAGGATCCTAGGCATATGGGTGGACCCGAAACTACAATGGAAAGAACAGATAGAGACGTCAGCTAAACGAGGAGAGAACCTCTATAACGCCCTATCACGCATCACCGCATCTACATGGGGGCCATCAATGCAACGATCACGACTCCTCTATACTGCAGTAGCGCGACCAGTTATGATGTACGGCGCCCAGGTGTGGACCCTGCGACCCGACGGAAAGCCGATGGCGAAAAGCAACATGAAACCACTCGCGGGAGTACAAAAGAAATGCCTACAGAGGATAACAGGAGCGTACAAGGGCACGACACAAGGGGCCATGGAACGCGAAGCAGAAATACCACCACTAGACATCTACATTGAAGAACAAGCAATTCAGTACGCTACTCGCACAGAAGGACTACAAGCCGACCAAGCTATAACAAAAATAAATCAGACAATATGGGACTCGATGGCGAAACGCAACCAAAGCACGTGCAGACCACCGACTCAAGTAGAGACTACAAGATGGAGAGCGAAGGGTAAAATAGACGAACTAAAAGAATGGATTCAGAACCGTAGAACAACTCACCCAACAGAGAGAAAACAAAAAGAGAAAACATGGCTCGATCTAGAATGGTCTAAACAATGGGAAAGACTAAAACAAAATAGAGGAGAGACAACATGGAACGAAACGTGGGAGAAATCACCACGCAAGCTATACGACGGCTTAACGAAAGCACAAGCAACAGCCCTCTTCCTACTGCGAACAGAAGCACTAGGACTTAACAAGTGGCTTACTAAAAGACGCGTACCAGGCATCGAAAGGGACTGTCCATGCGGATGGCACGAACAAACAGTAAAACATGTAGTCTTCTACTGCCGGCTACACGACCGCAGAACGCTGCTACCCACCTACAAAGCGAAAGGCTACAGACAGTACTAGGCGACCCAAAACAAGCAAGAGCGACAGCAAAATGGTTTATCCAACAGGGCATACTACACCAGTTCTCAGTAGCAAGAGAACTAGAAAACGAAGATATAGAAGCATACCAACCAGTAGATAGACTATCTACATGGAAAGGGTAGATAGCACAAAGTCCTCTCCCTTCTACTTTCCTTACCTTCTCAATTTCCCCTAGATAGGGGCAAGCGCGACAGAATGGGCGGTCAAATAGAATGGCCAACGCTACTACTACACCTACGCACCGCAAGGGAACCGAAGGGTAGGCGTTAGCACGTAAGGCACACGATAGGTTTTCCTTTAGTTAGGTTTTCTTCCTTAGGCAAATGTCTACATAGCCTATACTAAGGCTGGTACTAGACGGTAAATAGAATCAATAATAATAATATAGCTAGAGACTATTTAGCTATTTTAGCTACTTCTACTCCTTCAGAAGCTACTTTTTCTAAAGTAGGTAATATAGTAACTAAATCTAGAAATAGATTACTACCTAGTTGTCAGATGAGCGCATGAGATTCGAGATGGCGATCGAGATGGGCACGCGCGCACGTGCGCCACTAGCACCACTAGCTAAGCGAGCCAAACCAAACCGCGCCGCACCATCTCAACTGCGGGCATCCCTCTGACAGGAGAGCCGCAATCAAGTAACGCGCCAGCTCAACAAAAGGGAGACCCTAGGGCACGAGCGGAATCAAGGAACTCTCTGAAGTATATCAAGAGCAGCAGAAAGGGCAAATAGAGGACAGAGGAATCAATCACTCCAATCAATCAATTACTCGATCCTTTTTATCACAATCAATTATCACATACTTCGTGCACATCAGTGACACCAATAAAACCCCCTCAAATCTGTCACTAGTACTATTAAAAAGTTAATTATTTTAAAAGAACTTCACGCTATAGATGATGAAGAGGAGTTAATTAATGATAATATATTATTTAAAGAAGAAGTTATTACTAATACTTCTATAATTAGTAGAAATAAAGGAAAAGAAAGAGAAATAATAAATATAGAAGATAACGAAGAGGAAGAGAATTTTGAAGATAAGAGTACTACTAGTATTACTAGTTACAATAGTACTAGTAGTAATAATAATACTAATAGTAATTTAAGTATATAATAGATATATATTAGTTAATATATTATTAATACTATAAAGAAGAATTAAATATTTTAGAAAGTATAGATAGTTTAGATAGTTTAGATAGTTTAGGTAGTTTAGTAGTTTAGAAAGTTTAAATATATTTTATTTATTTATTTCTAATTATTACTTTTTTTACTTTACTATTATTATATTTATTTATTAATAAGAGTAAATACTATAGTAAGAGTAATTACTCTTACTCTTTTAAAAAAGTTAAAGAGTAAGAGTAAAAGTAATTACTCTTACTCTTATACGAGTAATTAACAACCCTGGTTTAAAGTATTTAGTTTTAAAGTATATATTTAAATTACTAGTATTAATTAACTACTTTCTATTAGTATTATAACTATAAGAATTATAACTAGCTTTAAATAGTCTAGTATCTTCTTCTTTGTGATATGGGAGCTTTGGTATAAACTTTTTGGCTCTGGGAAGAGGAGCTAGATTAGCTATAAAAGGTAGTTCTAAATTAAGAGATAATAAATCTTCTTCAGAGAAAGCTACTTAAGAAGATATTCTTTTCTAATAAATAATATATTTATTTTACTTTAAATTAAGTACTATTTATAATGTAATTTATACTTACTTTAATATTCTTAACTACAATCTATATAGTTTAAGTATTTAAGTACTAAATAATTAGTTAATTCTAATTCTATTTAGAATATAATAAAGTATATACTCTAGGTTATATAACTATAATATATTGTTGGGAACCTGGCTACAGTAGGACTCGAACTCGCGCACTCTATATAGTTGCCCTAGCAACCTAGGCAACCCACCTGTTTAGGCGACTCTAGCCACTCGGGCTAGAACCTAAACAGTGGATGTACGCGCTCGCGATCCAAGCGCTCAACACTATATAGAGCTCTCTCCGCTGTAGATATCTAATCCATGCTTTTCCTCTACACGTAACCAACTGCAGTTGTGTGAAGCTTCACCTATACGCCAAGTCGTATCAACAATTTATATTATTACTTTAATCTTTATATAGAAAGAATATAAGTAGTTAGATAAGATAAAGTTTTATATAAAATTTAAGATAATTTTTATAACGTAGTAACTAGAAGATAATAGTACTTATTATAGGTTATTGTTACAGCTCTGGAGAGATGTAACCATGTTGCAGGCAGGCCACGTGAGCGTGCACGTGACACCGTGCGAAGTTGGTATAAAACCACTTCCCACCTCTCAGTATCAACCTTCTCTCCTTAGCTTTGTATTCTAAGTTACAAATCGACATTATGCTTCTCCCTTGAGGCCTCTTTTCTCGTGCTGTCACATTATACAAAGCTCGTTTACAAGCCCGCCGGGGACGGCCTTTTAATAATATCCCACCCACCCACAGAGGTATCTGCAATGTAAAGAACTATTGGATACGCTCTTTGGACGAAGTCAATCCCTCGACGAATATTGGACGACGCCCACCCTCATCTGCAAAGCTATTCAGTAGCACATATTTGAGATGAGTTCTACCAAAACCACGAAAGGGAAAGCGCCTGCTGTCTCTCACTCCCAGGAGGACACAATCACTGTCTCAAGGAGACAACCTCCTCCGGCACATTTAACCAGATTCAAAGGAAAGAATGCGGCCAATGAGTCTCAGGCAGAAGACAGTTCAGCTGCGCAAACCACGATTCCATCCGGCTCGAGAGCTGTTGATGAAGACACTCCTGCATACTCTGCAGTTGAAGATGTATACGATCAGTTGAGAAGTGAGGGCGTTCAGAGTCCCTCAAACCAAACAGATTCCCCTTCCCCTGAGAATTGGGCAGCGGCCCAAAGGGAAATTATGGCCTTGAGAACCGCCAATCAGGAACTCCGACAGTCAGCCCTCCTGAAACAAAGGGGTAACGGTAAGCAAAGAAGACGCCACGAGCGGTCCGATTCCAACCGTCAGAACCACCGACAAGACTCCGACGCTCCAATTGGAAGCCCACAAGTCCACCAAAGGAGATCACCTCCTGGACCTCCTTCTCCCGACCCCTCAGACTCCGACAGGAGTGGCTACAGGTCAGACAACCACCGTTCCAGATACCGCCGCCACCGCCGCCACCGTCGCCACTATTCCAGAAGCAGCTCCCGTCACTCTTCCCGCAAAATTGAAGACCCAGACAAGCTTGACAATGGTGTGGACCCCACCTACAAGCAGTGGAAAGACCTTATGGACGGGAAGATGTATGGGAACCGAGATTGGTGGAACACTGAACAGGATCGCATGTTCTACGTGTTCGGAAGGACTCAAGGAGAAGCCCGGAACCACCTTCATGCCAGATGGGGAGCTGACTCTTACGACCCATTCCTTAATGTGGCCGATATGTTTGAATTCCTGAAACAAATTTTCACCAATCCGAATGAGGTCAGGGACGCCAGGGACGCTTATGCCGACCTTCAGCAGGGCCTGACTCCCTTCCCTGCATTCAGAGTCAAATTCCTGCAGCTGGCCATGCAAGGTCACATTCCCAGATCGGAATTCAAGGACGATCTTTACCGGAAACTCCACCCGAGAGTGAGAGAGCTCCTGTCAGGCAGTGCCAGACGCCTGACTTACGAAGCGCTGTGCGAGCATGCACTGGATGTGGACGTTGAAGTGCGTGCTAGCCGAAAACTGGCCATAGCCAAGAAGGAACTCAGAGCTCTGCCTACAAGCCAACCACAGAGGCAGAAAGCTCGTACTTCTACGCCAGGGGCGTTTTCAATCAGACCCTCTCTGCCACCGCTGCCAGATCGTCCACGGATCTCCGCCACCACACCTCCTGATCAAAAGCAGCGGTCCCACACCGCTGAGAAAGAAGACACCTGCCACAACTGTGGCAAGACTGGCCACTGGGCCAACCAGTGTCCTGAAGCACCCAGACACCACATCCATGAGATCAACGAACTGTACCCACGGGTTATGGAAGTTGACACCGATGATGAGGAAACTGGTGAAGCTTCACAGCCGGAAAATGGCGACGCCTAAGAGAAGACTCCTTCTTAGGCGAGACAGTTGATTTGGCTAAATTGGATCTATCTTTACTATTAGGGGGAAAGCACTTTACCTTCCCATGTACTGTATCTCTTAATGGATTTGCTATTTCCACTTACAGCCTTATTGATACTGGAGCAAACGGATTCGTCTTTGTAGACGAAAGATTCGCCCAGCTGCTCTCTAGCAAGCTGGGCTGGAAGATTGAACAACTCCCCTTCCCTTCCCTGCCAGTCAAAGGGTATGACGGCAAACAAGGCGCCCGCATCACTTCTTTTCTACGTATCCATCTTACCCTTGATGGACGCAAGATTTACAACGTCCCCTTCCTAGTCCTCCCTCTTGGAAGCCATGATATTATCATTGGCAAGTCCTTTATGGAATACTTTGAGATTTCACCAAGTGTGGCCAAAAGAGCACTCCACTGGCCACCAAACCACCCCAAGTCCAGCAACGTTATCTCTCAAGGAATCTCGATCCCCAGAAAGATTCTTAGCAGGCCATCCTCTAGGAATCATCACCAATTGGACATGGAGGCTAGAGACAAGGCTATTGCTTTGGATGAGCAAAGGCGACTTGCTGGCCGCAACTCAATTGCCCACATCGCTGCACCATGCTCGGAATATACTGCCCAAGCGAGCGTTCCTCATTTCCTAAGCCCGGCCTGGGAAATCAAGAATGACCAACCAACGCCACTGTACGCTGATGTGGCTACCCAGACCGACTTTGACAAGCCCCAAAAACCTCCAAAGACCCTGGCCGATGACTCTCCCTGCAAGTCTGCCACTGGCTCCAAACCGCCCACGGCCCTCTACTGCCAGACCTCAGAACCAGTCCCGAATGCCCCAAAGTCAAAGTCACGACCTGACTTAACTCGGCACTCCTATGAGATTGACTATAGGGACAGCCTGAAGCGTATGCAAGCCGAATTACACGACTCCCTTGGGACAATTCCTCCTGCGCAAAACTGCCGGAAAGTCACAATTGAGGAAGAACCTTTGAACTCCTTACGGAGTCCATACCTGGCAATCTATGAAATCAGTGCCAACGCATTTCAACTCTGTACCAAGAGACAAGACTATGAAGTGTTTACAACCTCACTGTACGAAATAGACCGGCTCCTGGAAGAAGCACACGGAGAGGCAATTCCTGATCCCATGGAAGAGCAGAGGCTAGCCCAAATGGCCAAGGCAGGTGAGCTGGCAGGAATAGCACAGGACATTGCTCATGCCGAAAACCGAGCGCGCCAGCCACTCCTGGAAGAAGACGAATTTGCCAGACTTCCTGCCATGTACCAAAAGTACCGGGATGTAGCCTCAAAGGCTGAGTCCGACAAGCTGTCGCCCCACAGGCCATACGATCACCAGATTGAACTTGAGAAGGACGCCTCAACCTCTGACCTAAAGTTCCACCCGCTGTACCGCATGTCAGCTGAGGAACTTGAGGTTGTCAAGAAATACCTGGTTGAGAACCTGGACAAGGGTTTTATTGAACCAAGTCAAGCACCATTTGCAGCCCCAGTCCTCTTCGTCAAAAAGCCAGATGGATCCCTTCGCTTCTGTATCGACTATAGGAAGCTGAACCTCCTTACAAAGAAGGACCGGTATCCACTGCCACTGATTGATGAGACCCTGGCCCGAATTGGACGTGCCAAAGTGTTCACAAAACTTGATATCCGACAAGCCTTCCACCGGATCCGCATGCACCCTGACTCAGAGGAATTGACCACTTTCCGGACCCGGTTCGGTTCTTACAAATGTAAAGTCCTACCCTTTGGACTGACTAATGGCCCGGCCACCTATCAAAGGTATATGAACGATGTACTCTTTGATTACCTGGATGACTTCTGCACAGCGTACCTGGATGATATCCTGATCTACTCTGATAATGAGCTAGAGCATAAACAGCACGTGAAAAAGGTCCTGGAAAGACTGCGCAACGCTGGCTTGCAAATTGACCTCAAGAAGTGCGAGTTCCATGTTACCCGGACCAAGTACTTGGGCTTCATTATCAGCACACACGGTATTGAAGTTGACCCAGACAAAACCTCTGTGGTAAGAGACTGGAAACCACCAACCACTGTCAAGGGTGTACAGTCCTTCCTAGGATTCTGCAACTTCTATCGGCGGTTCATCAGGGACTATGGAATCATCGCAAGACCCATGGTCAACTTGACTAAGACAGGAGTCAAATTCATCTGGACCCAGCCTTGCCAAGACTCCTTCCAGAAGCTCAAGTCTATGCTCACCTCAGCTCCAATCCTGCAACACTACAGCGAAGATCTCGAGACCCGTATCGAGACTGATGCTTCCGATGGCGTGGTAGCTGGAGTGCTCTCCCAGAAGCATGGGGAACACTGGTTACCAGTTGCATTCTTCTCTAAGACGATGAAACCAGCCGAATGCAACTACCAGATCCATGACAAGGAAATGCTAGCTATTGTCAAATCTCTAGAAGAATGGAGACCGGAACTTCAGCGGAAGCGAGACAGATTTGAGATCTATACAGATCACAAGTCCTTGGAATACTTCATGACTACAAAACAGCTCACTGCTCGTCAGGCCAGGTGGGCTGAAGCTCTTGCGGAGTACTACTTCATCATTACCTACAGGCCCGGCAAAGAGAACGTACAAGCCGACGCTCTGACTCGCAGGAATGATGACGTCGTTAGCCAGGACCAATTGAAGAAGGCTGCCCGCCAACAGATCCTCCTAACTGCCAACAAATTGGATCCAAGAATAGTACAAGAACTGGAAGAAGTTTCAATTACAGTCCTAGCCCCTCTTGAAACTGCAACCACCAAATCATTCTTGGACACTGTCACTGTTGTAGACCGAGTTCTGCAAGCTAATCGTGATGAGCCTTCTTTGGAAGCTTTGAGGATCCAAGCCACCAAGTCCGACCCGCACTTTACACTGCACGCAGGTATTCTTCTGTACCAAGGCAAGGTGATTGTTCCTGACGTTGCATACCTCCGCACCCACCTGATCCGGGAAGTTCATGATCAAATCTCCACTGCCCACCCTGGCAGGGATAAGACTTACAGACTCCTCAAAGACCGGTATTACTGGAAAGGCATGCTCGCCGATGTTGAAAGATATGTGCGCAATTGTCATCCCTGCAGACGGGCGTCCAGCCCCCGTGACAAGACCCCTGGCCTCCTCCAACCTCTTCCAATACCGGACCGCCCTGGCAACACATCTCAATGGACTTCGTCTCTTTCAATAAGGACAAGCACGGGTATGACAATGTGCTTGTTGTTGTGGACCGATTGTCAAAGGAATCTATTTCCATTCCCTGTTACAAGACAACTACTGCTGAAGAAATGGCTGCCTTGTTTATATACCATATATGGCGCTACTTTGGACCTCCAGATTCCATTGTTTCAGACCGAGGCCCGCAGTTCATTTCAGATTTCTGGGCTGAATTCTGCAGATTGCTTGGAATCAAGTTAAAATTGTCAACAGCCCATCACCCTCAAACTGACGGTCAGACCGAAATCATGAACCAGTACCTGGAACAACGACTAAGGCCATTTGTCAACTACTATCAGGACAATTGGTCTGAACTGCTTCCAATGATGGACTATGCCCAACTCACCCTGCCGCACGGCAGCACCGGCATGTCTCCATTCGAGGTACGGAACGGGTTCAAGGCAAGGACCTCATTCGATTGGACCACCTCAGAGTCAACAGCCCCTGGACTCAATTCTGACAGGGCCCGTCAGAGAGTTCTCCTTATCCAGGAAAGCTGGAAGCTAGCCCGAGACATGATGGCTAGGAGCCAAGCTAGAATGATGAAATCAGCAAACGCTCACAGACGGGAAGTCGACTTTGATGTGGGAGACTACGTCTGGCTCAATACCAAATACTGGAACACTGCAAGGCCTAGCTTAAAGCTAGATAACAAGAATTCGGGCCCTTTCAAGATTGTGGCAAAGGAAGGACACTCCTTCCAGCTCAGACTACCTGCTTCTATGCAAATAAACCCAGTCATGTCACCAGACAAACTAAGGAAGTCGGCAGAAGACCCGTTGCCTGGCCAGGTCAACAAACCTGAGGATCCTGTGGAAATTGCAGGTGATATTGAGTATGAAGTAGAGGAAATTCTGGCAGTCAAAAAACGATGGAACAGACTAGAGTACCGAGTTAGATGGAGAGGTTATGAGGAAGAAGACCTGGAGTGGTACCCTCCGTCGGACCTAAAGGGAGCCCCACACAAACTCAAAACCTTCCACTTGAATTACCCACGCCTCCCTGGACCACCGTTGAAGCTTGAGGAGTGGATTAAGGCTTGGGAAGATGGTCTTGACGAGTATGAGCATTTGAATGATAATCGGCCAATGACTGGACCGCTGCGGACAGCGTTTTTCAAGAAGGGGGGGTAATGTTACAGCTCTGGAGAGATGTAACCATGTTGCAGGCAGGCCACGTGAGCGTGCACGTGACACCGTGCGAAGTTGGTATAAAACCACTTCCCACCTCTCAGTATCAACCTTCTCTCCTTAGCTTTGTATTCTAAGTTACAAATCGACATTATGCTTCTCCCTTGAGGCCTCTTTTCTCGTGCTGTCACAGTTATAATAGATAGTAAAGGGATAATAGTTATTTCTAGAGAGAGAATTAATTAATAAACTAATACTTACTAAACTATCTTTATAAGAGGAGTACTCTTTATATATAGGTATAGTATAGATTCTTCTTAAAGGCTTAGTATTACTACCTAAGTTATATAATATAGGGTCTCTTTATAGAGCCTCTATTATTATTTTATTTAAAATTAACTTGTTAAGTTTAATAGAAGAAGAATTATAAAACGTCACCCCAGGGATCCAGTCCTACACGCATACGCCCATTGCGCGCAAGGACAAGAATCGCCACAGGCTTTCGGACAATCGCAATGAGTGAAGGCTCGAATACAGTCAGAGGGGCATGTACACGACTCTCTACATGGAATTTTATTCTTGACGCAATAGCAATTTTCTCTACACGCACCCTGCACTCTGCCACAAAAGCCAAACCAAGCAATTACAGTCCCAAGACAGACACCCTCGCCTAACCTCGCCTAAAAGTCGTACCTGGCGGCTTCATAGCAATGCGTTATCAGGAGAATGGACATGTTACCAAACCACTAAATCAAAGAGGAAAGCCAGAGAGGGCTGGCACTGTTTTTGTGTATGGAACCATTAATCCTAAGGAAGACGAAAGACTCGTCAATGTTCTACGATGGATACAAGACGGCAAGGCGGGGAAGGTCGTGGCACCTTACTCACTATGAACGATTTTGATGATAGTCGCTGCTATGAAACCAATGAAACTCTAGAGAGTCAAAAGCGTCGCAAAGCTGCACCTAACTACGCCATAGGACAAGCAAACGACGGATTGGGTACCTACCCACTCATGCGCGAAACTAACGTTCAACTCCCAAAGACGGCCACAGTAGGCGAGCCTTATTCTCTCTATTGGGTATGGCAATGGAACACCGCTCCAGGCGGAATTGATCCTAATTACCCTAGGCAAAGATGGATACTACACTACCTGCATTGATGTAGATATTGCATCAGCGGTAGAGGTAAAGCAAGAATTCTCTCTCGGTCCTCAGCAAGATGCAATGTCGGTTGCTGTTGCCGTTGCCGACTGGGCATCTCGTACTGCCTATTTCTCACTGGTGTCTTCTTAATATGACCTCTTGGCTATCATTTGTACATTAGCGAGCGGAATTTCATCTTAATTGCTTCGATTCGTAGCGAGCAAAATTATAACTCACCGTCAAGTGCTAGTCATTGTTAATAGTTACTTTGTAGCAGTATCCGCGGCACAGAACTTTCCTATCACGTTGATAAGCTATTAACAGTATTGTAGCCATCATGCGTAACTTAGGGAGCGTGGAGATAAGTTAATGCTGGTTGTCGGGGCTACAAGCGGCTTACGATCCCAAATCGAACAACAGAATTTAGAATAAGTTATAGTAGTTATAACGATGATTTGCAATTTTTTCACCGATATGATACCAGGCGTGATTGATAAAGCGCGATCTGCCTAATTAATACTCCATGGGTCTTTGCACAACTTGGTTCCAACACTATGATCTATGGCCCCTCCACGATCTAGCCTATCATCATACGTTCTAATATGCTCGAGCTTCGAACGACATGGTCCGAGTCTAACAGCGCTACAACCACTTTTCGTTTGTTCTCAACAAACATATGGTGGTCTACACCCCACACTAGCCTTTTACTTGTAGTCTAAGTGATGTATGAAGAGAGCGGAATGAGATGGCCCACAGGATGCTGCCAGCCGGGCGTCAGGCAGTGCCCAATTTATCGTGTGGAAGATCGCCATCGATACTAAGCTGCAACCCAAAGACTGGCCTATGGGACCAAGATGCTTCTCTGACAAAAGCCTTAGTATCCTGCCATCCGTAGCGCGCTTCTAGAAAGTTTGATGATGCGTTGCCGTAGGCGCCAGCTATGGTGTCTCCACACTCCGTAAGTCTGCCTTAGCAAAGCGTCGTTCACGTCCATGTTGGCTCCGTGATCAATCAACAGCCGCACAATCTGCTTGTCGCTCGTTGCCGGCCCATGCGGCATACACGGAAGCTTTGGAAGAGATCCATCATAATACAAGGCATTACTCTTTGAAGTCAACCTCTTCGAGTCTCACGCCGCTCAAGATTTTCCCAATATGGGTCTTCTCCACCCCCTCGCCTTCCCGGCGGATCTTCATCAGAAGCGTGCGAAGAAAAAGAACCGGAGACTCTGTCAGACCCCATCTGCCCGTTGGCGGAATAATGAAACCATCAGCATGAACTTGCTGACCTTCTTGTGCTGTGCCCTGTAGTAGACCAAGGAAGTCGCACAGCTCCTTGTATTCGGCGAAGTCGCGGAGATAAAGTGAGCCAGCGAAGAGGTTGAGTTGCACAGTCAGGCTTCGGGGAACAGATCTAGGCTCGAAGGAGCGTCCGACATTGTGTAGAGTGAGTTGATCCAATGAACCGAAGCTGGAATTGAATCGTGGAGAAAACAGGTGTAAGGTGACTTTTGCGTATATCTTGATTGTGTCTAACAACCCGTTTGCTTCGAACGGGCTCAGTATAATCAAGCGTCTAATGGTATTATCATTTCCAGCAACGGACAGTACCCATTGAACAGGCCGCTGATAGGAGTCGGATACGAATGACGCTCTTGCTGTTCCAACTGGTTGCTTTACGGTTCTAATGCAGTCGATGGTGGCATAAAGGTCGGATGGGAGTTTACCCAGGTCAAAAAGTTGCGCCGAGCTAGTTGAATCAAGGAGAGCAAATGCAGGACGAAACGCTGCACTTCTAGATACAAATTTACCAGTTCTGGCTAAGTGAACAAGATCTGGATGAAGTTTGTGCTGCTCAGGCGTCATACGAGGTGGTCGCTCGATTTGTCTCTCTTCTTCGATCTCGGGGGCGAGTTCACGCTCTTGCTCTTCGCTCAAAGCCGCGGCGCTAAAACCCATTGCCTCAAAATCTCGGCAACGCGCCACAATCTTGATGATATCCTTATTAGTCGTGTCCCAGTCTTTCGTCATCGAAACTTTGGTTTGGTCGCGTGTTCGTGGTGCGTATCGTTGTTCCAGGGTCTGGGCTTCGTCCTCTAAGAAAGCTTCCGCTTGATCGCGAGTAGTATTTGCGCCCTGCAATATGTGCTTATGTGATTCGAAGCGGTGGCCTTGGACTGCCCATAGAGGCATGCTTCGTTTTAGGTCATCCCATGTCTCTCCTATGCTCCAGCACAGCACGTCGCTGACTTCAATTGCAGCGTTGGGTGATATGCATATCCGTTCACGGATCTTGGTTGCAATTTCATCGGGCACAATGAACGTAATCGATTGTCCCTAATCCAGTCAGAATGTTCTTTTGGAGTAATCTTTAGTTCTATAACTAACCTTTCCTAGTTGTCGCATCCTCATACAAGCTTGAGTCAGTGTATCCTTCGTTAATTGAGCGCCAAGGGTCACAGCAGCGCGGTAGTTGCGTGGGAGTCTCAAATCGGTACCGCGAGTATGCGCCTCATCTAGGTATACAACGCATTCATCGAGTTGCTTTGCAAATGGAGAAGTCTGCAGTGCTTCGATCTGACCAGCGCGATCCAGAACTGAAAGCTCTTCATCATTGAAGAACACAACAGCTCGGACATCTTCTTTACGCAATTCAAGCCAAGTCCGAGCAACTTGCTGGTTATTTGCTCCAAGATCGAAGCCCCGCAGTCCAGCATAACTCTCACTTCAGCGTCAAGGGCGTTGATGAAAGTGAGCAGATGATCGGCGTCACTACCGCTTGTGCGAGGAGGTAGAAGTTGTACCAAGGTCTCATCTTTTAACAGATATCCGAGCACGAGAGCATTGGTATGGTTTTGGCTGGGTAAATCCAGATGATGCATGCCAAGCGGTAAGAGGTGGTGGGTATCATTCGTTCCAGAGAATCCACATGTTGGATGTGCTTTGACGTCGCCAAGGTCCCAGCCAGAACCTGATAATTTTTCTGGAAACTGCTTCATCTCCTTGGGAAAGACTAAATAAGAGAGGTAGTAGTCAATGGCTTTCTTGGAGAAGCGAAGATGGGGGAACAGCTCAACGATACATTGATGACGATCGCGGATGCTTACTCCAGAAAGGCGTCGGAAACCTATCGGTAGATTTGAAGCAGCAGTACTTACCCACTCATCATAATGTATGTTTGCCTGATCTTTTTTGGATAGGTTGCTGAAGACATCAAAAAGCTCTTCATCGCTAATACCACCATAATAGTATGAAAGCTGGGTAAGAAGTATGACAACTTCTGGGTGGGAGAATTCTGACCTCGGCGATGGAGAGTCTTTCGAACGATACGGTACCGCAAGAGATGTGCTTGGGACACGTGATGGATCCAGGCCATAATTGACCCTCCAGCGTTTCGTGCTTAGAACAAAGCGCAAGACGCCGCCAGCTATCAAGCCTCTGACGAGTAGTAATGGAAGTCTTGTCAGGGCGGTCCAGAACTTGCTTTTTTCTACTGAATGAATTTCTTCGGTCGTCAAGTCCACCTCCGTGATGTATCGGAACAAGGCATCCTGGATTTTGGGAGGCTGCGAACGCGTAGGTAAGCCAATGATTCCAAATTCTACTAGATGTTTTGTGACTTGTGTCATAACGGAGTTGGCCGCTTGACGATTGAGAATCCTGATTCTTGGGAACTTTCCATCTCCTTGGTTGTCAATTTTGATACCCTTAGGATGTATATGCTTGACGCGTGCAGCAATACGAGGTAATAGACCGAGAATATCCTGGATTATCGACCATCGCTCTGGCGCGAACTCGATGGACTGCTGAGAGCCCATGGTGTAGATGAGTTCGAACTTTGGCGAATAATTTAGGTCGCTCTCGTCCACAATATCTCGAGATACTCGATCAAAGAACTGCTGCATTTCAAGAAGGCGCTGCGCTAGTATGTGATCCCCATTCAACAAGCTCTCACAGCCCATCAACTTGAAAGATAGCAGATGCTCAGGCTGTACAAGTAAAACACCGCGATTTTCGATACATTCTTGATAGATCTCGTGGAGCTTAATGGCATCTGTTAGACTCAATTGGACGTTCCGTGAGAACGGCATTTGATAGATGCGCCTCTTGAGCATGCCACCTAGTTTCGCTATCAAGATCTGCAGCATCTGTTTGCTCTGAGGCTTTGCGATTATGACTCTCACGAGCCTGGTGAGAAAGAGTCAGTCCCTCTTGACGAGCACAAAGGTTTGGAACGAACTTACGTTTCCTTATTTGCGTGATGGCTAGCAAGTACAGGTAATATTGTGCTTGACTTGCCGGCGCCCATCAGAAGCTGTAGAACGATGTTCTTTTCATCTATCGGGCTTCGCATCTGAGAAGCAATGTATTCTTGTTCTCTTCGTAAAACGATTTTGCTCTCAACTTCCAAAAGTAAAGTCTCTGGATGTTCCCTAGGATCCCAGTTGCTGTGACCGACATGACGCAGCTCTTCGGCCAACTCCACGGGTTTACCAGCAACAGCTGCTAGACGCTGCGCACGATGAAGTTGGGTGATAGCAAGGCCATATTCAACGATTGCGGTCTTCCAATTTGCTGGAAGTGATGCGAATTGGTCACGGTTAAGTTGCGCAAGCCAAAACGTTGCTGAAATGCGTGGGGAATGTTGCGCGAGCAGTGTCAGTTCGTCGGTAGCCATGATGTTCTTCTTTACGACATTAATGAGCGATTGGTTGAGACCAGCCAAATACGTCTCGCAAGTAGCCAGATATATTTGAAACTGATCTAAAGCGGTATCGCTTAGAGTCGCATTCAAATCGTGCATTTCGACCTCGTGACGCTCAAGCGAAGCACAACTAGTAGCCAAACTGCTGACATAGTTTCTCTCGCATTTTGACTTCGCTTGAGTATGTAAACTTCGACAGAGCTGCTCTAGACGATGTTCCATCGCGAGCTTTTCCGTGGACCGAGATTGCGTATGGACTAGCATGTCTGGCTCAGAAGGGGTGGGAACTGTAGGTGAAAGAATGCCCGCCACATTGATCTCGAGGATACTCTTTATACCAAAATAGCGTGCATTATCACCCAGGGTGTGTTTCTCCACGGGTTGCGATTGAGCATGTTGAAATGTTGCTACCTTTATGACTGTTTGCCGTGCTAGCGTCGTTGATACATACCCAAGGTAATCCAGGAACAGTCGATTATCGAACCATGTCTTGAACTTAACAGACACATCCTCCATAGCGCTTGAGACTTTGAGGTATGTGTTCAATTCTTGCTTGTTTGGAGTAAACGGATTCATGCATGGCCACTGTTGCTCGAGCGCAGACACGAATACTTGTATGGCCTGGGTACAACGCTGCTGGAATATCCTGTGGATCCGGTCGCTGTGCTGTTTGTCCGTCTCGCGAAGTTGTCTAGGAAGTCTTGCCTCAGAAGAATCCTTGAATGCCTTCATCGCATTGTGGGCGATGTCTCGTATTTCACCTGACTTGAACTTGTCTCCTTGACTTAGCTCAAAATCATGGGCTTGAGGGAGCCGAGTTGCAGAAAAATCCTGGAGGTTGTAGAGCCCTGCAAGGGCTTGAATGGCGGTCATATCCGCCGAGGCACCATATGCCAGCGTCGAGAGCCAGGCCGCAACATCGTACTTGTTGCTGTTCGTACTTCCTATAGAAAGGGTATTGTGAAGATCGCACCAATTATCCTGCAGAATCGTAGTCATATCCCCCATCCACTTTGTGTCATATTGAAGACTGGAGATATTGACATCTCCAACAAGGCCTCTAACGTAGGCATTTTTGAAGTGGCTTCCAAGCATGCTACTTTTTAAGTTAGGTATTGACATGGATAGCGCAGGGTTATCTCTTGTGACTAATATGGCAGCCTCATAAGCTCGAAGAGCCCTGGTGGTGTCTGTACCTCTGTCTCTGCTGGTGTACCGAGCATCTTCTTGTTGGGTAAAGTTTTCTGCTCCGTAACTCCATGCACGATACGTGGAGGACCGGATGCTGTCTCGAGCTTCAAGATGTTCATTGGAGGATTTCCAGCCTGACATATTGAGATTGTCGGTAGAGCCAAATATTTGCATTCTTTGTGCTTGTTTGATGATGTCGTGTGCACATGAGCGAAAATGTGGGTGCTGAGAAAGCGTAGGCAGCTCCTTGTCCCAAATGACCGATTGCATTTCCATGAGGTGAGCGGGGTAGAATGATCGAAGTGGAGATAGTGTGGCAATCTGTCGAAGCAAGGCGACGTTTTCTGGCCCCAGGCGATCATAGGAACGAACCGCTGCTGATCGGAGGATATTCAATGCGGACTCTGTCCCAGTGTAGCCAGTGAAATGATCCGGCAGACAATGTGATGTCAACGCATGTAGGTAGGCTATAAGAAGCTTGCTGTGTAAACTCCCACTGTCCACAACGCGCCTAAGGGTAGAATCAAGCACGTAGACATACACCTTATCTACTAATCCTTTATTGATAGCCACGTTGATATGATGCGGGCTATTCGCCTTCGTATACAAAATCGCAGATGATCCAGGTTCACGAGGCACTGATATCACGACCAAGCGATCCTGTATATCGTGTGTGCATTTCAATACCAGCATGCTGCTAAGGCCAATAAGAGTACCAATCGCTTGATCCGTGTCGATAATCATTCCGCGGTATTGACGAGATTGTAATGCGTGTTCCTTTGGGTGATGTATAAAGTCAAGTTTTAGTCGTGGAAGGGTGATTTGAACAACAAAACTATCGGTGTTGAGCACAATGTGTATGTGCTTTGTATCTTCTAAACGGTTGAATATATTCGACAGCGACTTTGCAGTTTTGCTAACTATGTTGACTAGACTGCCGTCATTCTTCACAAGACGCCACTGGATACCAACTCGCCGAAGCCGCCATACGATTTCGGATAAGGTCCATGGATCTTCACGGGGCCGAAAGAAAACTTCATTGGTGTTGTGATTATACCAATGAATGAAGTCGGTGACGAAGGCGATAGGGAGTAGGTCTTTGAATAGTCGAGGTGGGACAAGATCCCATCTATCATAAGTTCATATGTCAGTATCAGTGGATTTGAAGGCACGCGAGTTTATCAAGTGGAAATTCACCTAGTGCCATTTGCTATTGCAACCACGAGCATATCGTTTGAGGTCGACATACCAAAATGTAATTTGAAATCACGATAAGTGGACTTGGCTGAGAATTTCAGTCCGGGTTCGCTGGTAGGTACCACTTCAAGGGACGACCGTTGAAAGAGAGGCTTGTACATCGTGTGCTTCGTGTAGTTGTACGGCAGTCGTGCCAGCGGCAAACCATTGACAAGCAGCTCCGCAGTCAAGATATTGAAGTGCACCGGAAGTATACCGGATTTGATGTGAACCCAATGCTGATGAGCACTGTCAAACATGGTCCATCTTGCGGAACAACTGGGCTGAAAACCAGCCCAATTTGCAACTAGAGCTGCATTTAGGCCAGTGCTGTTCCGGAGTATGGTGTCCAACAATGGCCGTGATATGCGATACATCATAGATTTCCAAGCGTGGAGAAGTATACTTAGAAGCTTCGGGTCATCGGTCTGAATCGTGTCGATATTTTCCTGCACCACGATGGAGCTCTGAAGCAGGCTTGAAATTGTTGACGATCGAATCAAGATTTCTTCTATCATCTCCTGCTCAACGTCGCATGTGCTTGCGCAAATGAGTGCAATTTCAGCGGATCGTGAACGTAGTTCAACTCTCTGAGCTTCGTCTGTGGACAGGCTGGCTCTGTCCTTCAGGCGTAGGAGCCATTTGAGACTGAGATTGCGGGCGCAGTCCAGGAATGTGAGACTGCGCTCTTGAACTACGGGGGACACTGTCATGCTAAGCACGCGCTGAGCGAGTCGAATAAAGCTGGCAACTGCTCTCCAGGATTCCCAGTTCTCCGACACACGCTCAATTGCCGACTCTAGTTGAGCGAGCATTGCATGGCCGAGTGATGCTTCCCTGAGATCATGATGACTTGCGCGCTCAATATATTCTTTGATCGGTGGTCCAGTTTGATGGATAGTCTGAAGGATGAGAGACTGCGCTTCTGCTTTTGCAAAGTCTATAGCGGGCATGGCTAGTTGTGTGAGGATGGATGAATATATGATCCTGTGGCCATATGGAAGAGCGGCCAAGGCTTTGAATTCCTCAATCGAGAAATGTAAAGGACAATCTGCGAGATTTGCCTAGAGATTGATCAACGAGTTAGCGACCTGTGTTGAAGAAAGCCTACAGATAGCATCGACAGTATTGAGACTTGTTTATAAGGTTGTGAATGAAGCCTAGCTATGGAAGAGGTGAAAAGAGCATGAAAATGGCGTAGCGCGCGCAACTCGTTTAACATACCATGATATCGTTGGGAACGGCACCATCAATGGTGAAAGGTGGCTTGTACATGAAATTTTCAAGCATTTTCGAGCGTTCGGGCATCCTGTAAAGACATTTTTTGGGAATGCTCTGAGTAGACTGCACTTTAGGATTACATACGCCGAGTATTTTATCATAGTATTCATATCTTAGCGCGTTATTCAAACAGACGTCGTTGTTTCTCAGGTGTTGAATTCCGGTCATGTGTCGCCTGTGCGTGATAGTGTGCGACTTGACTGTAGAGAGCGGAACAATGCGTCGACTGTGATATTCCATTGGCAACATATCTGACAGGCCGTGATGATTAGACAATAATCCTTCATATGAAGACCTTCCGCTCAGCTTATTGCGAAATCCGAGCACGTCTGAGATCATAAATGCGGAGCTGTCCCGCCAATCGCTGTAAGGTTGTGGCACCTTCAGCTCGAATACTGTCGCTTTGGCTTTCAATAGGTCAGGGGATAAGGGCCACTCATAGATGTCGATGCCCAGGGAGTTGGCTTGATTTCGAAGAGCACACTTCCTGCAACCAGGGCTGTGCACAGAACGGGTGTATCCGTTATAAGCATCATAAACCTGCTCATAATAATCACACTTCGTTTGAGGATTATTGTAACGATCCATGAGATTCTTGTACTCGCGCTGAACATGTACGAGCTCTAGTTGTTTTTTCTGCTGCTTGTTTGAAGCATCGCACTCGATTTGAGCATGCACATCTTGTAGTGTCTGGGACTGATCGAAGTACATAACGCCGAAAGAATTTGGATGGCCGAAATCACGAAAGATCGAAATATTCCTCCGGAAGGCTGCAGCACTTCGTGATAGGACATAGTGCTCAACTTTAGCTAAGCGTTCCATTTGGCTTTTCAAAGGGAGGACCAGGCATTGACATTCATCCAGTAAGAGTTCGTGATTGTAGTCCTTTAGCGTTGGATATATGCGACACGCCGATTTGTCGCAAGCAACCCATAGCTCAACAAGCGTCAGATACATAATCGATAGATTGATCGGTATCTCGTTATAGATATCGCTAGCTGTTGAAAAATAACTCTGCATCAATCGTCGAAGCTTCCCACAAGTATCGGTGTTTTGGCCATGTAGAGCTATCCACGAACATAAGTGGTGCTCGACCCACATTTCCAGTGCTGCCAAATGAAACTGTTTGTATTCGGCGGGGTCATGGGACAAGGTTGGCAAGTCATCGGCCGGGTATATAGGATATTGCGATGTAGGGTCGAAGGTAGCTAGCGCAGTGTCGTTTTGTCTAGACGCAGCCTGTGAAAGGAACGAATCTAGATCGTGGAGATCCATATCCAGGTCATTCTCAGGCCGCAATTGCCTCAAGACTGTAAGGTCTATGTGAGGCTGGGTGTATGCTGCACATCCTTTCCAGCGATTGTCCAAGAGCTCATGAGCATCCTGAATAATGATGCGCATTTGGCTGACCCAATCTTGACGAAGACATTGAGCCTGCTTCAGTTGCTCAAATTTCCGCAACCGCCTACACAATTTTGCAGAAATAATGTGTATAGACTCATTTCCCACGCTGGATGATTCAGAATTTGCCTTTAGGTAATACAGGTTAGCCATTTTCCGAATCAAAGCGGGGCATTGGAATTACTTCATGCAAGCTGCAGGCTTCCTGATCGTCATACGTACCATGTAAAGCAATCGTGAGAGGAGATGAACCATAAAGGCTTTATAAAGGCTATCAGGAGGCCCTGTGTCTGTTGCGCCTCGTGTGAAGAGCAAATGCAAGGATACGCGGACTAGAAGCCATAGTGGCGAGCGCCGCCACGGACTCCGACAATCGTACCACAGGATATCTTCGCGAGTACTCTTGCTGATTCGTTTAGAATCAACTGTCTCACCTATAGCCGTGATTTGATGCAAAAGCCAGTCAGTCACCATGTCGGGCTTAGTAGTATCACGGTCTTCTTCTAACATCGCTTTGTTCTTCAGCACTTTCGGCTGCACTCCGAGAGCCTTCTGGACTGCCAATGTTGCCATGGTGCGCGCAAGTGAACCCACAACCTCTGGATTTTGCATGTCAGCGGATGCAAGCCTGGCTGCCAAAGCAGGAAAAGTCCTTGTGAGCCGGCCCTTGGTCTTCATCACAGCCACGTTTGTTGGTGACAGCTCGAAGAACTCGAACTTTAAGCCACCTTCGCATCGACTGACTATCGCTGCGGCGTTCTGCTTCTTTATCTCGAGCGGAGCATAACTGCCAGACCTATCGTGTGCCATCTTAATTAGGACGCGTTGCGTTCGGTCCTGAGTGAGGTTGCCAGAATCATCTCGACTGTCGCGCAAGTTCTCGATCGTGCTAATGGCCGACGCGACAATATTGTCGTGATTGTTGTGGACATTTTTCCGTAGATCTTCCAAAGCTAGGATCGTAAGCATCAAAAGCTGCCGCTCTTGAGCTGGTTCGTAGTCGTCTTTTTGAGGCAGCTGTGGCGGGAGGACGATGTGGTTTATCAAATAACGAAGTGCTGCAGATGATACACCGCCAATTGACGCCATTGTTGAAGCAGGCCTAGATATATGGTGTTAGTGCAAATGCCACGTACCGTTGTGAATACATATGCATATGCCTCGAGAAAAGAAACATACTCAATTGAATGCGCTCAGAGTCAAGAGATGATACCACGTATATGCTATGTGTGGTGAGACGGATTCTGGGGAGTGTCGCGAAATTTGGAAGTTCGGGTACGAAGTTAGGTTAAGGTAACGAACGAGAGAGAGTAAAGGTGTCAGATTAACAGGCGAATTGAGATCGGGCTTCGTGACTAATATCAGATGTTAGATGGGTCAACACGATATCGGTTGTCCTCTCCTTATGAAGGGGCACCCTTTGTAAGGGATACAAAGGGATGCGAACGACTAACAGAATCTAGGTCGACCCGGATTCTGCTGATTGACCCTGTAACTCCACCGTATCATCGTCTGTCCTCAATCCAAGGTGTTCTACAAAGCATACACCGGAGGATTCGAAGTGAGTCAGCCCCATCGCCTAGGATTCCATCCGTTGCTAAGACATTGCTAGGAGGAATTTACAGGCATTATCCCGATAGAAGTTCACGCAGGGCAGTGCGTTGTTGGCATTGCAACTTAAAAGCCTAGCTTGCCACTCCTAGCTAGTCATGTTGGAGCTCACTAGTAATTAATACAATTTGAATTAGCCAATTCCGTGCAACTCTTATAAATCATCATGGTACAAATAAGCCAAGCCTTTGCATGGATCGCCTGTATTACACAAGTCATCAATGGTGCAGTTTACAGCTTCTTTGTTGACTTGTAGAATTCATTTCTCTCATTGTACTAGCAGCCACTCGGACTGAAGAATTCAATTCCTGTGCACCTGAGCCATGTAACATCACCTCAACTTTGGAATCCATGGCCGGCAATTCTGATGGGCTTGAAGCAAGATTCAACCCATGTATTCGTTTTATCACCGACCGATAGGCCATCAATCGTTGCGCAAGGGACTCCTTGGCTAGTTAGCCATTGCCACCCTTTCGAAGGGTGCCCCTTCCACAACAAACCGGACCCCCGCAGAAGGGACTGCAACAAGGATACACCACCGATACTGCCGCTACCCCCTGTTATAGCGAGGATGATTATTATCTTTAAGCTTCTTATTACTTAGATTAACTGGACCCGCCCTATATCGTGTTGGCGCATACGATAGAACACTATTCAGTTTTAAGGACGGTTAAAGGGACGTAGCAGTTTATAGGTGCTATGTACTTTCTATAGTAGATGCCCTTATCGCCTGGCATGATGTTGAAGAGCACACAAATGATACAAGAAATTTATATGCGCCTATAATAGAGAAGTATGAATATGGGAAGTTTAGGTTCGCCAGACCAAGAAGGATAACGCCCATCCCTACGTCGCGAAAAACCAATAAGATCGCAAAGATCGTGGGCTTTTGTACGCTATGTTGTCTTTCAACTAGCCATGAAAAAAGAGTGCCATGTTCAAAGTGAGAAAGAAGTTCATCGCGCTATCTACATTGACACGGTCATTCGTGCGATCTGAAATTCGTCCATTTTTTCGGGATACCGAATTTTTCGCCACACAGAGATAGACGTTATATACATAGTTTTATAAGTGCAGGGTAGATGACTGCCATGCTTACTATTTTGCAATGCTCACACCGCTTACAATGCTTGCATCACTTAGATGCTCATAGCCCATAAATTGCGCCGCACGCGAGCGAGGTTTAACCTGTATCGTGTGCACCTTCGGTGTCCGTCTGGGTCATTCTGAATGATCTGGTAAGCTATAGTCTTTACGTTACTCTATTTTCAAACAGTTTATCATCTCAAGTGTCATCAAATGCTGTCACACTCAGGACCACACTGCAATGTACTTTTAGAGGAAATGTACACGTCATAATTTACCAATGATCTCTTTTACCACTTCAGTCAGTTCTTATGTCTTGGAGGCATAACAAATAGGCCTTTTGTGGATATATACTTGCACTAATGACTGAGCCAGGCTACGAAAGATCAGTAATTCATATAGGAGGAAAGGTCCTAACCTCGAAATAATGCGGCCTAAAATTTCTGTAAACTGTCAAACTACATGCCCCGGGCGGGCAATAGGTTCTCTTAAGGGATCTAGGACACATTTGGACCTTGGCCCAGCGCAGGGTTCCACGAGGCAGCTTTCTAAGCCTCTGCACAGCCTCAGCAAGGCTGAATTTTAACATGCAAAGCCAAGGACCTGTATATACATATGCATGCCTTCTAACTCTGGTGAAGCCCACAGTGTGTTCCTACCATTACAATCGACACGTCGGTTGTCAACACCAACAATACAAACATGAATCATCAGGTAGTGCGCAACACACACTCGTCCGAGAGCAATGGCAGCCGGCCGATACTACTCCATAATGTCTCTTCGCCAGTACAAGGTTGGAATGGCACAAACTTTCCGTCGGTACCTGGTGCTAGATCGCGCGGCAACTCGGTGGACCAGACTGGTCAACAAGCAAACAATTTGCAAGTATTTGCTTGTATTATTTGCCAAGACAAATACAAATACAAACAAAATATGCTGTCTGGCCTTCCAAACAAAACAAATATAAACTCTGAAAAATATTTGCAAATATTTGGTATATTTGGTAGAAGTTGTCGCTATGTGCATGGTGTTGAAGTTATTGAGTTTGCTGTAAAGTTGATCTCGCGATACTTTTTTTGGTGTTGCAACCTAGCTTACTTAGCTCAGCCTTAGTTATCTTATCTCAGCTGTACTCCTTTTTGAACCTTACTGTTATTGCCCATTTTAACGCGTATTTTTGCCTAATATGCCACCTAAACGCTGCGTACCTACTCTCTCTATATATACTAAACGATCGAAGAGCGCTGGCTGTAGAGCTGGCGTTGCCAGACCTGCCAACAAGCAAATCAAATCAACTTGAAGCCCAAAGTTGATTTGATTGTTACTTCAGAGCTGTCTGATTGATTGTAAGTTGATTATTGCCTATTTGGGACAAAGTTGATTGATTTGATTGAGTTGATTGATTCGAAAGAGGTGCTAAGGGATTATATCCCATACAAATTACGGTAGTAGAGAATCCCACTCGTCCATGTGATAATCTTGGACGATTTGCTCGTCAGTCAACTCTATCTCATCGCTGCTGTATGGTGTTTTGAAGCCAGCTTTTACCCAGGATCTCACTAGTTGGAGAGCTGCGAGTTGTTCACTACCTATCTGACGTCGTTTCGGCTCTAGTAGATCGCCAAGCTCACTAAAGAGGCGCTCACAATCGCTGCTTGATGCTGGGATTGTCAATATATCGATTGCAAACTGCGCTAAATTGGGGTATTTTGGCCTCATTCGAATCCAATACTTGACTGGGTCACCATCAGCCTCGTTCTCTTCCTGCGTCCATACTGGTTCTCTTGATCTCCACTGCTCGTACTCATCTTCTGGAGCCTCTGGAGCGCCGCCGCGGTGGATCAACGCAGCGATCGCGTCGTCAATGCTGCTTGTGCGTACTGCAATTGCTTGTGGCGAGCGTGGGCGGTGAGGCTTATACTCTGCCCAGAGCCGCTGGAAGCCTCGGCTAGCTCTGTTGAGCCAATCAGGTTCGTCAACCCAGCTATTCTCGCAGTAGTACTTAAGTCGAGTGGGGTACTTTCCGACATGGGGTACTTTCCGACACCCCACAAAATTTTGCCGCTACTACTACTTGAGTTGCAAATTTGCTCACAACTTTATCAATTTTATAACAATACTCAAAAAATTGTATTCAAGCATTTAACTACTACTCCTCTATCAAATAGTTAAATCGCGATCAAGATACCTTTGTGTTTGCCGTCGTTCTCGAGCTGAACGTCGAACCAATGGCTGCTCTGCTTCCTCTTCAGAGCTACTCTCCTCTTCTACAATAATAGCTTGCTGCAATAGGTTTTTTACTTTGCGAACACGTTGAGAAGGCTCTCGATTAGCTTGCGAAAGAACTTCTGCAAAGCTTGCACAGCGATCATTTAGGTTAGTTGTAACTTTGCGGCGTTTTGGCGGGTTTGCTTGATCAACTTGATGGCGCAAAGCAGTAATCTCAAGATTTTGAGTAGTAACTACTATTGAGGTATAGTCAAACGCTTTGGCAGTAAGCCGAACACGCCGCCGGGTAGCTGGTGAAAAGCTCTTTCCAGAAAACAGCTTAATAATATCGCCACCGCGTTTTGGTGTTTGGATATCCTGAGTAGAAGGAGGTGGTGTTGATGGCTGTTCCCGCACTACTACCCAGCGAGAACCCAAGGGCTTCCTTGCGTTCTTGGGGTATAGCCCTGTTGCTTTCCACCCAGATTGGATACACTGCTTTCGAAGACCAATTTTCCGTGCTTCTGCATAAAATTCAAGAAACTTAGCCTTTCCTAGCTTTGATGTATCTGTCTGAGCTTCATACTCGCCGACAAAGCGCCGATACGCCGTCTTTAAGCTTGAGAAACAACCAAGATCTAAAGGCTGAAGTATATGAGAAGTATGAGCAGGAATAAAGAGTAAGTAGACATTGTTTAGGTAGCAAGTAGCCATAAATTCGTCTGAAGTATGGCTACCATGACCATCAACAATGAGTAACCTTGCTTCAGATAGATTGTTAGGCTTAGTTTGAGGCAAGAACACCTTCTCCATCCACTCAATAGCAATCTCATTACTTGTCCACCCATTTTCTGAGAAGGTAACATGCCAGTTAGGGTGTTGAGCTAAAAACTCTTTCTTAAACCACTGCTCTTGAATACTTTTAGCCTTAAAAATAACTAAAGGGTCAAGAGCAACGCCAAGCGCAGAGATACACTCTACTATAGAGGTCCAAGTACGAGCATCTGTTGTTTTGACTGGTACAGTGTTGGGATTCTCTTGCGAAGAGCCTATAACAAGCCCATTGACTCCCCGGCCCTCCATAATACCGCCCTCATCAGCGTTGTACCTGTGCTGGGGAGGGATCCAAGTCACAGTCTCGTACAGGTCAAACAGGTACTTAATATTTTCTGGAGTGGCTGCATTTATCCGTTCCCAGCTAGTCCGGCGGCCCAACTTTGACTTGATAGCTGGGTGGCGTTTCATAAATTGACGGGTCCACTCTTTTCCTAAGTTCTTGTAGTCACCCCTTTGCTTGAGAACAGCTATTGCGATAGCTCGCACTTGGGCGTGAGTTGGCGCATACCCAAGGGCTTCTTGACGGAGGATCCAGCGCTCTATATACTCTTCTTGAGTAGTTGAAAGCCGCTGTCCATTGTTGTGGGCATGCCGGTGAGGTTGGGCACCATTATAGCGGCCACGAAGAGTGTTGCGTGGTACTCCATGCCGAGTAGAAGCAGTAGCCAAAGCAACCCCAGATTCAAGGTCAGCAAGTGCATTTTGGATATCTTCTTCAGTATATGTAGCCATTTGAAGTTGGAGCAAATAATGCCAAAAAATCAATACAATTGATAAAGAATTGAGGTTGTGAGAATTAATGTTCAGTGATGGTGCATGGTAGGGGAGAAATTTTGCGGGGTGTCGGAAAGTACCCCATGTCGGAAAGTACCCCACTCGACTTATAGTATGGATGGAGGCAGGTGGCGGCGTAGTAAGCAGGTGAGTCGTCAAGCTTAGAGTAATAGTCGTTAGCTTTGCTCCAAGCTGCGTTTATATTGACGAGGAGGTGATCTTCAGGAGCCTCACGATGGGCAGCAAAGTTGACCTGCGATAGATAGGTTTTGCGCGCTTCGAGTTGCTTCAACACGAATTCAAACACCGGTATAATCTCATATATAGCGCCAAATTTGCCAGCTTTACCGCGCCCTTCAAGGCGCTTAGTAGCAAGCTTTAGCGGCTCTAAGCAGTCTTGATACTCTGTAATTGTGATCCAGTCGGCAGCTTGTAGCCCAGTTGATCTCATCCAACTTGGAGCATCTGGTGGCTTAGTGTGGCGCCGTTCAGCAAGAGTATCAGCAGTCGCGATCTTACTAATGTGGTGCTCAGCGTATAAACTAAACGTAGCTTGAAGCTTTATAGCGCGCGCAAAAGCTGCGTAATATGAGTTCCAACGAGTGACTACTGGCTTAACTGGCTCAAGTATACAGGTGCGTTCGTCAGCAGCGAGCCCAGTATTTGCGCGCTCTTGGCACTCATAGAAGAGCTTATATTGTTGCGGTGTTTTGATGTAATTAATTACGTCGATTAACACTCCTAAAGGCCCATTTTTGCGCCACTCCTGCATATACTGCTCCTCTTGAGTATAGTACTCTTCAGCGTTCTCGTAGGCGTCTTTATTGGTGCCAAATATAAGCTTCTGACCGACGAGGTTAAGTGTATGGCAGCTACAGCGTAGGCGCCGGTGTGCTGGCTCAAAGGAGTAATTACTAGCAATTATAGTAATTGCGGCGTCGTTACTCTTAGCGTTATCAAGTACAAAGTAGCCTAATTGACTATAAGTTATACCATAAGCTTCAAGCGTTTGAGTAATAGCTTGAGCAATTGCTTCGCCTGTATGGGCGCGCGCGAGTTGTGGGAGAGCGATAGGTAGGTCTTGTATAGTGCCAGAGTTATCAGCAAAGTGGGCAACTACTCCAAAAAAGCCACGTTTGCCTCCTTTAGTCGTCCAGCCGTCGAAGCTTATATGGATTTTGCTTATTGCAGTTGACAGGGCCGTGACAACTTGAGGCTTTAAGTGCTGGAACAGCCTCATCACAAAGGTAGCGGCGCTCGTATGACTCGCCCATAACGACCTCTCAGCTTCTGGGTTGATAGCTGTTATCATCTCGCGGAAAGCTGGTGTCTCCAACTCACGAAGTGGGTGATTATTCTCAACGAGCCATAGGATAACTGCGCGCCGGAAGTGCTGTACATTGAAGTTTCCCATTGCGTTAGCGACGCCTTGATCTATTATAACACCAGCTTCAAATGCTTGCCGTAATGAGCGTTGCCCAGAGGATCTTATAGGCTCGCGAACGCCATCTTCTGTAAGGTTATGGCCAGGTGTACGCTGCTTGAGATGGGACGCTGCTGACGAAGTAGCCTTTGTAACATTGAACATACCACTGCGGCCAGCGTCAATACGCTTGTGGAGATGGCAGTACTTGCATATAAACCATAGTTGAGATGGATCTTTAAGCTCAGCAACGCGATAGCCATATTTGAATATCCAGCTTTTCTTGCGCCGCTGAGTTGCTAGAGGCTTAATATATCCATGCAGGCGCTCCCATTTGATACCTTCAAAGTCATCAGCCGTAGAGATCATCTCATTACTATCTCCATCCTCAGTTATAGCTATAGTGCCAGCGCCACTGCCCTCAGCAGGCGGCGCGATCTCTGCCTCGGGCTGTGACTCTAAGAACTGCAACTCAAACGTTGGCTCTGGGTGCTGCGAACAGGTGGCCTGGCTCGCGGCAGCCAGGGCTCTCCGAGGTGATCGGCGCAGCGATGTAGGTGGCGATGTAGGTGTTGATGTAGAAGGGACAGTACCGCGCGCGGCAACTCTGGTACGTTTACTCGATGAATCACTCGGTTGGAGACGACGTTTGGGCGCCATCTTGGACAATAAAACGCTCAAAAACGCGACAATATAGGTAGTATAGATGGCTGTTAAGCATCAACAAGGGGCGCGCCAATATGAGATAGTAGTATATTAGGCTAACTGCAACACCAAGAAAGTATCGCGGGATCAGCTTCCTACCCATCACAAAAACCTCAAAAACGTGCACACGCCGAACCAATCAACCAATCAATTCAATCAAATTGACAGCTTCAAGTTGATTTGATTGGTTAACATGGGACCTCCGAGTTGATTTGAATTGATTGGTTTAACCAATCAATTCAATCAATCGAGTTGATAGTGATTGCTTGTTGGCAGGTCTGGTCACTGGCGATGGTACGAACGATGCACCTGCGCTCAAAACTGCCGATGTCGGATTTTCCATGGGTATCGCCGGCACTGAGGTCGCAAAAGAGGCTTCCGCAATTATTTTGATGGATGACAACTTTGCATCTATCATAAAGGCTTTGTTGTGGGGACGTGCCGTGAATGATGCTGTCAAGAAATTCCTCCAGTTCCAGATTACGGTCAACATCACGGCTGTCATTCTCACTTTTGTCTCTGCCGTTTCCAGCCACGACCAAACATCCGTTCTTACTGCTGTTCAGCTCCTCTGGGTTAATCTCATCATGGACACGTTCGCCGCGCTGGCTCTTGCTACCGATCCGCCTACACGGACTCTTCTCGACAGAAAACCTGAACCTAAATCCGCTCCTCTCATCACTTTGAGAATGTGGAAGATGATCATCGGTCAGGCGATCTACCAGTTGACGGTGACATTCATTCTGTACTTCGCCGGCGAGTCTATTCTCTCATATCAAAGCCAACGCGAGCCTGCTCTTGTCTTCAATGTGTTTGTCTGGATGCAGATCTTCAACGCTCTCAACAACCGCCGCCTCGACAATCACTTCAACGTGTTTGAGGGCATCAACCACAATTGGTTCTTCGTCGTTATCCTCCTGATTATGATCAGTGGCCAAACCATGATTATCTTTGTTGGAGGTGTTGCGTTCAGCGTTACTAGGCTCAACGCTGCTCAATGGGCATACTCCATAATCCTGGGTTTCCTGTCTCTGCCTGTCGGTATGATTGTACGCTTGATCCCAGACGAGCTCATTCGCAAGTGTGTTCCCGACTTTTTCAGGCGCAAGACCACTCCTGAAATTGTTGTTTCGGACGACTACCAATGGAATCAAGGTTTACTTGAGATTCGTGACGAGCTTGCATTCATCAAGAAGGTTCGTGGTGGACGTCTTAGCAATCTCCAATTCAAAATGCAGCACCCAAAGGAAGCGTTCAATATATCACGATCAAGCCAATCTCTACCTGGTACTCCGAATAACGGCCCACAAAATGATCACGATGGATCTCCTGCACCACCTACGCCTAACAGTCGTCGCCGTGGAAGATCACGTTCCAATTCGGCTTTTGGTCCCGCTACCGTCATGGCTGGTATTGTTGCTGGTAGTATTGTTGGTTGGTCCCCAATTGACCAGAATGATGGTGACAATGACTCGCTTCCATTCGGTCTCAATTCCAGGAAAGGGGATGTTGAGGCACAAGCATAGCTCCTATCAGTCAGTCGATGGTCGGATTTATTACCGGATCAGGTCTGACACTGTCCTCATAGCACCCTTTTAACGCTTAATCGAGTAACTAGTCAACCTGTAGATCGATTGATTATTGAAAATTTGGTAACACCCATGTGCGTATCGTTCAAATACACAATGATAGTGAACCTAAATGTGTTTGGACCGGCTCCTGGCCCTGTCGGTACTTTGCGTGAGTGAGTTCCTTGACAGCCTGTCGAGCCCAGACGAGGTGGCCTACGCCCTATGAGGCGGCCATGTAATTGTGATATTTGAGCTTGTTGTATATGTCGATGAACATGAGCTTGTGCTTGCAAGACCAAGAGCACGCGAGCGACATGGACGAGGATGGGGTCGCTCGACCATTGTAGCATTTGGCGCTGCGGCAGCCGACTGCCGGGTGGCGTAGGCGACAGACACTCCCCTAGGAAGCCCTTTGCTCGAATCAGCACCCGTCACTTTCTTGAAACGGCACACGCAAGCATCCCCAGCTCTCTCCATCACTAGTGTAAATCCTTCCTGTGGTACATGCAGGATATCTAAGCGCTGGAGGAGCTATTGGCATCAAGTTTGGATGCCCCTTAGCATGCTGAGGGCCTCTGCGTGACGCCCGTGCTCTGGAGGCTCTCCAAGAGCTCTCCTCGGGCTCCCCAGGCTCATGGCTTAGATGGGTAGTAGTGAGGTGTTGCGGGGACCGCGGTGGTTACCGTGACACATCTCATCTGACAACTTACTACATAGATTATATTCTTAACTTCCGCAAGGTCACACAGCTCCAGATAGGGAATCTTGATATAATTTAAGTTGCTTACAGTATCATCTAGAATCAATACGATCATTTATATAATCAATACTTACGTTATCCCATCCTTCCTAAGCCAATTCACGGGTCTCTGCCTCATCCTAATGGGGATACTTCTTGAGGTGTTGCTTCATCACCTGCCAACAGTTCTCAATTGGAGCGAGATCAGGTGAATTAGGTAAGTTGAAGTAGTGATCCAATTGGTTGTTTTTCTTCTATCTAGCCACAATATTATTGGCTGAACCTCCTCTATGCCCACTGTCGTTATCCTCCTCAAGTATAAAATGCCCTACTTTTGGATCATTAAGCCAAGGGCGTATAACTGGCTCGAGTATTTGATCTCTGTATACCTTGAGAGAGAGCTTGCCATTGGTATTTCCTGGTGTCTTATAAAAGTTGAGATCGCTCTTGAAGTTATAGCCAACTGCTGCCCATATATGGGCAGTCTCCCATGCTTTTTCATCGTCTCTCTTGAGTTGTTCTTGTATATAATCAGCGCAGTATCTCTCTCCAGGCTTTCTGATTATACGGAGCTTGCCCTGAGGACCGCAGCGGCAGTGTACTTCATCTGAGAAGCGTACGTCGCGCCAATCTTCAGACGTTGGCTTCAATACAAGGAGTGTTTCTGCCATCTTAACCCTCTCTTGGGCGCAGCGTTGAGAGACCCAACCCTTTGTACAAGCAATACATTTGTGGTAATCAAGTGATCCTAAAGTATTGCGGAGAGTATTACTACAAACGTCAAAATCTAGCTCTTCAGCTAGCTGATCCCATGTCAAAATGCGCGCCTCCCATCCATAATCTTGAAGGAATCGGTCTGCCTAGTGTATCTCCTTTGCTAAGAGTTTTAGCTTGCGGCCACGAGTTTCTGGAGCCACCTTATTATTAGCAAGAGTACGATCAAACATCTCATTGTCCTCCTTAAGTATAGCCTATCCTGCTTCTTTGCTGACGTTGTGGTAGGCAAAGACGTCGCTTTTGAAGTAAGGTATGCCCATGTGATCGTTGAAGTCACAAACACCCTTGATCCGCGCCTTTTTTGGTGTATCAATGTTGGCAATACCATTTCTTGACATGGCGAATCGATTACTGCCAAAAAAAATCAGGTTTGATTAGGTGGCTGTATAGTTATGAGAGGTTGAAGTTGTGTTGTTGATCCTTGCGCGGGGTTGTTGGGTCGCCAAGGCATTTGGAGTGGGCACTATTTTTGTCGGCGCGTGCCACCCCACCAAAATCTATTCATCACATTCAACACGCGATATTCCCACAACGCTGCACTTAATATGGACCCTAAGGAGTATGCCGTACAATCAGCTATCAAAGATCTTGAAAATGGTGTCTTTACAGGCCAACGCGCTGCCTGTAACCTGGGCGTCGGCGTAACGAGCCACTCGGCGTGCCGAGCCACCCAACACCAGAACACCAACAAGACGCCAACTTCAACGCGATACAACTCTACCAATATGGACCCAATCAACAAGGCAATTGAAGATATGGAATCGCAAGAGCCAGGAGAGCAATTATCATACAGAAAAGCTGCCGTAAAGCATGGTGTGGATAGATCTACACTAGCGCGAAGATGCAAGGGCATTCAGGCCCCAATCGCAGCTAAGGCAATCAATCAACAGAAACTTAGCCCGCAACAAGAGTTAGAGCTTGTTCAATACATTGATGATCTTACAAAGAGAGGCCTTCCTCCTACAAGAAAGATGGTACAAAATTTTGCTTCGTGCGTAGCTGGAGAGGCTGTGGGAGAAGGCTGGGTAACCCGATTTATCAACAGAAACAAGGACTATCTTATCTCTCGCTGGACAACTGGCATAGACAGCAATCGCCACCAAGCTGACTCTGAGGCAAATTACAGGTACTACTTTGATCTTCTCCACCAAAAAATGGAGAAGTATGAGATAGAGCCTCGGCACACGTATAATATGGATGAAAAGGGCTTTTTAATTGGAGTTATAGGCAGAAGTAAAAGAATCTTTAGCAAGCAAGCATGGGAGAAGGGAAAGATAAAATCTCCAATTCAAGATGGCTCACGTGAGTGGATAACTGTGTTGGCTTGTATTGGGGCTGATGGAGACGCTCTTCCGCCAAGCCTTATCTACCAGGCTACCAACGGAGCGATTCAATCAGCGTGGGTAGATGATATTAAGGCAGGAAAGCATGAAGTCTTTATTACTTCATCTCCCTCTGGCTGGACAAATAATGAAGTAGGCCTAGCATGGCTTGAACAAGTGTTTGATCGCTGTACAAAGAAGAAGGCTCGACGCTCCTACCGACTACTCATTGTAGATGGTCACGGCAGCCATATAACTCCAGATTTTTTGGATTACTGCGAAGAGAATCGAATTATCTTGGCTATCCTTCCTTCTCATTCAACTCACACCCTTCAGCCACTTGATGTGGTAATGTTTAAGCCACTCTCATCAGCTTACTCAAATGAGCTTACGCTCTATATCAATAATGCCCAAGGCCTTCTTCCAATTAAAAAAGGTGACTTCTTTCTATTATTCTGGAACGCTTGGATTATCTCATTTAAAAAAAAGACTATATTAACGTCTTTTCAAGCGACTGGAATATGGCCAAAAGACCCAGAAGTTATACTCAAAAGATTCTACCTACAGACTCTAGATGAAGAAGAACAAGAGAGTAGCTCACCACCTCTTGACAAGGCTGATTGGAGAAAGATGAGAGAAGTTGTTCAGTTAGCTGTAAAAGATGGGGCAGAGAAAGAGGCAAAAAAGGTTACTCAATTGCTCAACTCTCTCTCTGTCCAAAATAAGCTACTACACCATGAGATTGATGGCCTGAAGAGAGCTCTTGTTATT
Organism: Phaeosphaeriaceae sp. PMI808; assembly: GCA_021365335.1. Classification (NCBI taxonomy): domain Eukaryota; kingdom Fungi; phylum Ascomycota; class Dothideomycetes; order Pleosporales; family Phaeosphaeriaceae; species Phaeosphaeriaceae sp. PMI808. The sequence continues at coordinate 332,890 of JAJTIZ010000038.1, read as the reverse complement.
AAAAAGAGACAAAAGAAAAAGAGCAAGACTCTTGACCTTCAACAGCGTGAAGAGTACCATGGTGGAAGTATTGTCTGGTCACCAAGGAAACTGAGAGAGTCACGTGCTCGCAGGAGAGTAAAAGAGCGTGAAGAAAGGGAGCAACAGATTGAAAAAGCTGAGAGATCCAAGCTTAAGAAGGCTTCTAAGCTCTATAAGCAGAAGATTGCTGAAGAGAAGCGTGTAGAGAGAGAGAGAGCCAAGAAGGTAAGGGAGAAGGAGAAGGCTGATCAGGTAGCTGAGCGAGCTCGCAAGAAAGAGGCTCAAAATGCAAAAAAAGCTCTCCAGCCATCCCAAAATCAAAAGAGAAAAGCTTCAAGTACGGCTACTCAAAAGAAGAAGCGTCAGAAACGAGGAGGTAGTAGTGCAGCTTCTGGTGCAGCTGTAGAGCGTGCACCTTCACCACCACCAAAGACTACCCGGCGAGGCCGCAACGTCAACCTCCCAAGTAAATTCAAGTAGTACAAATTGATCGCAACGCCCTGTTTACCACTCTAATATAAAATCTCATAATAATAGTTATTATATGTAGTTCTGCAGCCTCATCTTTGTGCGCCAGCTTTCGTGTTGGGTGGCTCGGCACGCCGAGTGGCTCGTTACGCCGACGCCCAGGTTAAGGCCTGGGGCATCTCACGCAGCAAGCTACGGGGTAGACTAGCTGGTCGACAACAACACAAGATAGCTCATCAACACCAGCAGCGATTAAGCCTAGATCAAGAGGAGTTCTTAGTAGAGTGGATTATTGATGAGGACTCGCGTGGTCAGCCCCCATCCCACCCCCGCGTACGAGAAATGGCTACCCGAATCCTCCGCATGAATGGAGATAATAAACCTCTTGGCCAGCTTTGGGTCTCCCACTTCACAACACGCCAGCCACGCGTCGCATCTATGGTTGGCCGATCGATTGAGACTACCCGCGTTGAGGCCGCTACTCCAGAGATACTACGCCCATTCTTCCAGCGTTTTGAGCAGCTCTTACTTGAATACAATATACCTCTATCAGATGTCTGGAGCGTAGATGAGACTGGAGTAGCCTTAGGTGTATGTACTAACTCTCAAGTACTTGCTAGCTCAAAAAAGAAGAAGGCTTATGTTAAGGTTCCAGGTAATCGTGAGTGGGTTTCAATCGTGGAGACTATCTCAGCTAGTGGCAAGAAGATCCGGCCCCTAGTTATCTTTAAGGGAAACTACCTCCAAACAACCTGGTTCCTATCCCAATCTGTACCAGACTGGATATATACTATATCTGAGAATGGATGGACCTTAAACGATATTGGATTGAAGTGGTTAGAGCAGATCTTTATCCCGGAGACCAACCCTGGCGCTGGGAAGTACTGGCTCCTACTATTAGATGGGCATGGCTCTCATATTACTATTGAGTTTATGTGGCTTTGTAGGCTGCATAAGATCATCCTCCTCTACTACCCTGCCTACTCTACCTATATTCTCTAGCCTCTTGATCTTACTCCATTCTCTGTTATCAAGACTAAGTATTGCTATCAAATTAGAGACCTATTAGCTCTAGATGACGCAGCTCCAATCAAGAAAGAGAGGTTTTATCACGTACTATAATGCTGTAAGAGAAGAAGGTCTATTAGAACGAGTTATACGGGCTGGCTGGAAGGCTACTGGACTCTGCCTATTCAATCCAGAGAAGGTACTCCAGTCGTCTTAAGTATGTTAGCTACCTAGCCGGCTAACTACTCCTCCACTAACTCAGCTACTACCTAGTCCAGTCTTCTAGACACCTCAGAGATCCTAAGACCTATACTATACCTAATAACGTCTCTAACAGTTAGAATCTCTATCACGGAGTACGCGCTAAGTGCTTGGCAAGGCAAGGAAGGCTATATCCAAAGCTAATACAAGGGCAGCTTATCTATAAGCCCAAAACCAATCCCTATAGGCTTAAGTAGATAACTTCAAGAGTAAATATACAAGAAAGCGGGTTAGGATTAATCTAAATGAGTGCTTTAGTAATATAGTCAAGATCAAGGCTGCTCTTGATTAGGTGGCTCTCCAAGAGGCAGAAAAATCTATGAAGTAGGCTGCAAAAAAAGCTGACAAGGCTATATCTACTGCAGCTATACATATGGCTCAAGCTGTACTTAGTCTCAAGTGAATATAAACTAGCATTGTAGAAATATCGCGTGTTGAATGTGATGAATAGATTTTGGTGGGGTGGGCTATAACTAGGTTGGGCCATAACTAGGTAGCCGAGCTTAACTAAGCCTGGGTGTGGCACCTAACGTACCTCAGCCGCCGTCTCTGCCGTCCGTCGTTATCGATTCAAGCCCACAGTAGCTATGACAATGCGGCGTCGATGTCGCTATGAACTACGAATCGAGAATCTCTAAGCTGGCCCAGCTAACTATGTACAATATGCCCAAGCACAGTCCGTGAAAATGCGTCCGCCCGCGCTGAGGCCCGTTGCGGCAGCTCGTGAAATCCGACGTCGTACTTTCTAGAACTACAATAATCTTGGCTACTAGATATGTACACGGAGGCTATTCACATCAGCCCATCACCCAACCACGCGAGCCACTAAACCTGAACATCTAGCTATGCGCTAATCTCGCCTTGGCAACGCCATACGCAATACAAAGCAAGTCGCTTAGGGGTCAAAAAACCTAGGGCCTCAGGCGCAGCTCAACAACGTGCCCACACTCGATACTAAAAGAGCCAGTACGGCGCGGTGAGTAGTAGGATGATGGGTTGTATTGCACGCATATACTTGCAGGTTCTTCGTAATACAAAAAAAGCATTTACCAGATTGGTAGTAATTCACGTGGTATTCTCACATAGTTAGGTGGCATTTATCAAACATATGTCCCCATGCCCTAGCGATAGATGTGTCAGATTAGATGATAAAATTCGGGTGTACCTGGATTCAGCTGAGCGGCTCACTTAACGCGTTGACCCTTACTAAGGGCTCTCCTTGTTGAACCGGCGGGCGCAGCAACCACGAGCCCACAATACTCAGGTGCAAAGAATAAAGAACTTTGAGTAAGGATATGAAGATGGATCAGTCACTGGCAATGGAGAGCAATCAATAAATTTCAATCAATTACGTTCATCACACTTCAATCCCTCTCAAATCCGACAAGATGCAACAGCTTGTAACTCAAGTACACGAGCCAGGGCCGCTCCAATACGAGCGCCCTAAAGTCATCTAAGTTACTCGGGATTCAATAGCATGGGTCGAAATACTTTACTCGATCATCTCTGACGTGGTTTGGATTATCCGGGCGGCTTGGCGTTACTGATCAGAGAGAAGAGGCAACCCAAAAGCGGTTCGTGACAAACGAACTACACAAATTTCGAATGATTGGGTTACAATCAGTCTAACATGGCTTTGAGGCGGTTCCCAACAGAAAGGGCAGAATTGGCTTCCAAGGTGCATGGAGGACTTCAGTTATCGAACGGGTGTCATTACAACCTATCGATCACCAACAATCTCTTGTATATCCGTACTAGGTTCGGTCGTTATCCACTATCGGCGAATAGAACCAGAGCATATCAGCCCATCATTGCTATACTAGCGATGCAGCCACTCTAGGCTACAGCGTTCAACAACCACTCAGCCCAGTTGAAGTGCGTGAGGGTGAAAGGTAGAAGGATGCGGCGCGAGTGCAACCCATTCCCAAGCACTAAACTGGAGCGACGCAATGATGCACATTCCTTCAAGTTGAACTCATGCTAAGAATCGTCATACAATCCTCCTTCGAGTACAAACTGTTCCATGTCTGGGTGACGGCGATAGCGGATGGAAAGGCTCACTATTATATCTCTCGAGCATCAGGAAATCCTGAATGGAATTGTAGTATATATGCTCAACGTATACTTGCCGTATTGGCCAACTCAGCGGCGCACGATACCTCAACGGCGTTTTTTATCAACTTTTCATCTCGCGCACGCGTTTTTTCGCGATTCGGAAGTTACGCCGATGTCGAGAAGCGTATTGAGCTTCGTTTGGAGTCCTTAGACGCATCGAAATAGCCTAATTTTGCGTAGTTATCGCGCGATTATAATGTGCCGGTTATCCGGTTACGGTGCAGAGCCACAGGCTTCGACTCAAAAATCTCGCGCCCCAGTGCAAATAAACGTCTCAACGCTGCTTAGGAGGAGACTGTGAGACAATGTATTGCTCGCTGCGATCGATTGAGTATGCTAGCACTAGTACCGTAGCTAGTAATTACGATCCGTTCGGCAAAGCACCACCTCTCGACCAGCACTTCATCTCCCGCTGGCTTAAGCGCAACCCAGATTGCTGTAAAGTTCGCCAGAAGCTGCAGGAGCTCGCGAGCCCTCGTCTTGACGTTTACTGGCTGGCACAGGAAAGTGAAGCCGGTCAGCTGGTAGCGAATGTATTATTCAAAAAGAATTTAATATCGCTTGTTAACTTTCACTCTACGAAAGAGTAAGAGTGGGCTGCAGAGGTATTTTATTGTTAATGTAGCGAGTAGCAATGAGTTGTCTGTGTCCAGTGTGACAGCAGACGTAGTGCCCAACCAGCTTGTTAATTAGAAGAAGACGAAGCAGCGGGAAAGAGATAAGGCACGAACTGCTACTTGAGAATCACAAACAGCAGAATAAAGGGTAATGATTACTTTAGGGTTATGTATCAAATGTGTATGTTGTGATTAGACCGATCTTCTACATAGCACTCTACACACGGTTCAAACCTCTGTTTTTGAAACACTAATTTCCCATTCTTTTATAACCTCTGACAGAAGCTTCTCTTCCAATTTCGAACTGTAAAGTACTTCGTGGCGGAGTTGAAACCAGGAGACTGGAGTGGATTGGGAAGTGGTCGGGCCTTTCTTTGTAATTATGCTAGTCGCGCTGGCTACAATGGCTTCCAGTCGAATTAGGTCAGGCAGTTCAAGCTCCCAGTTCAAGCAATCTTCGAGTTGTTCATGTGTTTTCTTGAACTGCTCTACCATGTTGTGCGTCACACGGCCTTTTCCATCGAAGATCTGTTGAGCTAGAGTGGGGATGCATCTCTTGCTAAAGATGTGTTGAGTGAGCTTGAGATTGCTGAGCATTGCCTCTGGGTCAGACCACTTCTCAACCCCCCTTCTACAGTCTTCTAATTTCTCTGGTCGGTTGTCAAGGAAGAGAAAGCCAGTAATCCTCCGGTCACCGAATAACACTTCCAAAGACTTAGGCAAAGGCCCACGGCTGAGTCGTACGCGCTCACAGATGTAGGCAAATAGCTGAAGAATACTGCTGTCGTATATGAAAAGTCGGATGCTAAGGACATGTTGAATTTTAACACAGGTCATGATTTGACCAAAGCTTATAGCATCATGACACTTCGTGGCCCACTTTTGGGCATCTTTCATGAGTGACGATATTTCTTGAATTATGGCGTTGCCTTTGTAAATGTTCATATGTTTCTGTAAGATAGTCTCAGTAGAGGCAATCTGCATCATGACGCATTTGTGAAGCTCCTGAGTAGATAGTTGCTGTCTATCGACCCGTGTAGCAAGTGAAGCTGCTACGATCGCGGCAAAGGGAACGTTAAAGACTGTTGTAACCTGAGGAAGTTCCTTGACTTCAAGTAGCATTTGAGTCAAAAGTGGCGCATAATCGACGGACACCTTTGCATCAAACATCGGCCGCCTAAGACGCCATCAGCTTTACTCTTTAGTGAGTCATCACAAACAGGGAGGCATACACCGTTTTGTGAAATAAATCACCTACACCTTTGGCACAAGCTTGGAGCTCGGTGAAATATTCAGAACTGTGTACTGAAAGAGATGTAGCCAGGTGTCCTTCCTCGAACCACGACGGGTTTAGAAGCATTTCAGCATATACTATGCTCTTTGCATTGCAAAGATATGTGTTTGTCACTTGGACACGTAAATTACGTTAGTAAGTTCGATTTTAGCACGTAGAAAGGCACCTACGCATTGAAGCCACCCAGAAATGCATGTCTCGCGTTGCAACGCGTTGCCAAAGCGCTTCTGCCTGAAGAACAAGAAATTCGACATCTTCGAGGAAGCTCAGAAAGCTAGATTCGTTGACTGACATATTGTGCTCCCCAAGCAATTCGATCTGAGGTAGCACTGTAGCTTGATGTTTGGCGAGAGATATGATGTGTTCAACTTGGCACAACCAGAAGTCATGCCCCTCCCTCCGCTGCGATGGAGCATAACGAAAACGTATGGAGTGCTTTCGACGTGCTTTCGACGATTGTTCGAGATGGTCAATGACTTTCCTCAGCTGTGTTTCACCGAGCAACGGAACCGCCTCGACTGCAGCGTAGCTAAATCGCCTACACGTCCAATTCTTGTAGTCCTCGTTAGGGAAGAGAATTTTGAAGGCACATGCCTCGTTCGACTTGTACTTGAAGTATTCATTGCTGCTATATTCGTCCCCACCCAGGCTATGCTGCTCCTCCATAAGAAGGTTGCCACAAGTGAGGGTAAAGGCAAAGATCGACACGAGCTGCGTTTGATTGAATATTGAAGAGATTTTGAGGCTGGAAGCAGGTAGAAGAAGCCCGTGTAGACTGATCAATCCAGTATCTGTGGCGAAGTGCTTAACTAGTTACTTGAGATGGCTATCGGCAGGCAGGCACCCTTTCGAAGGGTGCCCTTCCACGACCACGACCACGACGAAGCATGAGTACAGCAAGCACGGCTATACTCCTCTGCACAACCTTAGCCCTTAGCTCTGACTGATATACGCAAGGAAGTCGCAACCGCTCCTCGAGTATGACGAGGTCTACTCCGAATAAACGAATAGTCAATCCTAGTTTTTAAATCTCGCGACTTGTGTCCTAAAAACGGGTAATAGTCTCTGATGAGAGGCATAAGTTGAGTTGCGAACTTGTTTGTTATTGTGAGCTATCGAAAATCCCAACCCATGACGACTTCCATATTGCATAACTGTCGGCACATAGAAGATCATTGGCCCTCATATTTCTAAGCAGTTTTCGGTGGAGGCCAATGCTTGCTGTCTATTGAATAGGCCGCAGCAGAACCATTCTTATCGTTTGTATTTGCTATGAGATTCTGAGGCGGATCCCAACATACATGGGCATCTTGTTCTGTTATCATGTTAAGGCCCTCACACTAATCTATTATTATGTTGTAACAAAATAAACAGGGTAAGAGTTTGCTTTTTATCGCTAAACATCTCAGACTGAAAATTTTCACATTACGGTAGTTTTCACCTTATACCCATTATTATGGCTTCAGAAAGCGATATTTTATCGTCGGCCGGCGGTTCTGATTCTCTATCTGATCAACTTCCGCCAAACTTCTTTTTTATTATGGATCGGCGATACCCAGATAAGAACAAACCGCTTACCGAAGGCTGCATACGAAAGACTAAAGGTACTGTGCTTTGTGTCTGCCGATTATTTCCTAAATGGAGTCATGGGCATCGAGCGACGGCTGTAGAGCATATCAAAAACCACCAGATTCGACCGCCACCGCCGCCTTCACCCACCATGTTTGCATCGATTCCTACACCTGATGGTCTTCGACAGGCTTTCAATAGGACTGCTCACACGGCGGAGAGTCCCGTTTTCAGCTGTTGAATGGAATGAGTTGAAGGATCTCGCTTTGGCGCCTGGCCATGCGCCACATTGCGGCAAATTACGCATTCTACCGAGATCGGATCAAAGACAAACTAGCAGTTGCGTCTTCACCTATTCATATCTCCACCGATCTATGGACATCGCCACATCGTCATGCTCTGCTAGCTATTTGCGCCCAACGGGTTGATCAAGATTAGCAACTGCAGAAGTCGCTTCTAGGACTACCGAAATGTTGCGACAACCACCCTGGAGAGCGGCAAGCCGACCTTATTTTGAGTAGTCTTGAAAGATTCGGAATCGCGTTAAAGCTCGGCTATCACACCGGGGATAACGCTACGTCGAACGACACATGCCTGGAGCACATCGCACGTCGATTGAAAGAGGATCTTAATGTAAGTTGGCGGTTGTTTTTAATGGGTTAATCTAATAAGCGACAGATCGATCATAACCCCCAAAAACGCCGCATCCGCTGTATCAGCCATATTATTAACCTCTCCCTTCAAGCCTTCCTTTTTGGGTCATCAAATGAAGCCCTTATTGTGGCACTTGAAGCCGCATCTGAAGCCTCTGGTGAAGACCTGTTAATCCACTCCTCTCAGGCCCTCACATCCAGAAGAGGGAGACGACGCCAAAATATCTCGAGGTCAGACGCTGATGAGGACTACCAGGGCATCCAGGGCATCCCTGCGCTATGTAAACTACACGGTCTGGCTGTCTGGATACGCGGCTCATAGCCAGCTGTGGGACGATGAAGTCGGTTTGCGACTAGGGATCGATAATGAGGCGCGGTGGTCTTCATGGTATCATGTTCTTAATCAACTTTTTATGAGGAAGGTGCGGATTGCTCAATTTATGCATGAGCACGAACAGATCCCTGGAGATGATCGATTGATGGCAGCCGATTGGGATTTGCTTCAGAAGGCATACCTATTTCTCTAACCTTTTAATGGAGCCACATTATGCGCTGAGGGCAATAAAGCATCTCTTTCACAGTCATTAATTTTAATAGACTGCCTGCTTTCTCATTATGAGAACGAGAAGGTGAATAACCGCAGCGTTAATCTCATAGCTGCTAATACGATTATAAGCTATGTAGGAGGAACGAACCGACGCTAGCCCCAAAGTGGTACACACGTAACCGTACTCCATACGCATCGCTAAATATGTTCGTGTCTGTTCATATATGCTGTTGCACTGCGCAGGGGAAGCGTTCGTGGCACAAGGTAAGATACGAGGATACTATGACAACAGTAAAGACTACGACTTTTAGGTATTCTACTACAACGCCTGTCGCTCTTGGGCCTGAGATAAAACGACCAAACATGCTACATGTGCAGATTCTCTAGAGTATGAACGGACCTCAGCTGGCAGTGGGTGAGAGGAAGCCAACCCCGGAAGTGGTGATGCAAGCTCCTCTTGTAGTTGCTTTACAACAAGGTAGTCGTCTGTAGGACACGGTGGTGTACTGCAATCCGAAATACGGCGCTGGTACATTATATCCCGCAAACGACCAATGCAACGCCGCCCTGGCTTTTGAACACCAACCGAGTTAACAAAGGCATCGCCTTCATCAGAAGACATCCCATTCAAAGCCGCAAGGGAGGGTGAATGGCCAGCGTCTGGTAAGTGGAAGCAGAGACCGGTTCCTATAGGGCGAGACCCCATAACGTGGAGGCCTGCGGCTTCTGCTGCTGCACGCGCCTGCTCACTAGCAAAAACCCAAAACCGATCTGGGGCAATCTGCCAGACAAAATGCACCTTCTTAGGCCGCTGGGGCTGGCCCTGAGCGATCTCTAACAAGTTGTTGCCGACAACCCGCGTCAGCAGGATTGACCCTGGGCACTCGGTGTGATAGGAAGTCCGGAACTGTATGGGCAGACCAGCCTCACTAGCATAAGGGCTGATATTGGTAAATCGTGGTGTCATTGTAGTAATAAGGCGACCATCAGGATGAAGCAGGTCGCGCATAGTATGAAGAAGCCGTTGGCGTTTCTGAGGTGGAATATAGTCGAGAACGCGGATAGCAAAGATGCAGTCGAACCCCCTAAAACCGAGAGGGAGCACATTCATAGCTAGTATTGTGTCTTGAAAGCTTGGTGAAGTGGCATCTGCGTGCACGAGATGGACTTGCTCCTGGGCAGTGCCGTGCGGATATACCGTGAGCCCTACTCGCCCAAGCAACCATGGGATATCGGTATTGATAAACCCGCTTACAGCATCCACTGCGACGCACAACCCACGACCGACGAACTGCTTCGCCTGCGCAATCAGGCGACCACTGCCAGCACCAATGTCAAGGACACTTTCTCCAGTTTGTAACGACGCCTGCGCGAGAGCAAGGTTGGTAACCGGGTGATGCGCCAAGTCAATCGAATAAAAAGTGCCGACATGTCCACGATGGGCAAGTTCGAGTGCTGCGGTTGAGTCGTAGTGCATAGTGAGGATGAAGCTGTACTACGTTAGCGCGGAAGACGAGAGTAGAGGGGGTGAGTAGAGACTTCGCAACAGGTAGGCGGATGGTACTATTGATTGGTTGGGGAAGGCGTGGTCAAGGGGAACTGATGCTGTAGAAAGGGCCTTGTTAGGCTTGTGCACGAGCGGTGAGAGCAAGAACAGCGCGCACAAGTAGAAAGAGCTAATCGTTATCAAGGCTGTAAGGTTACGTAGACGCTGAAGCATGGATTATGAAGACAAGGACAAGTGGCAGAGGGAAGTAATTTGGCAATTGACTATAGAACTATGCCCTAGTAACGCCATACTAGCGAGCACGTTGTGAACTCAGCCACCTAAACACTTTTGTATAGCGTAGGAGCTTCTACAATACGCTCGTAGATGACCCGATGTAGCGTTCGCGGACATGGTAGGGTATTATGGAAGAGTTTGGGACCACGTTAACTCGCCTAATCCCTCCACCCTCGTCGTGGTTCGCCCAGGAGACGAACAGCAAATTCTTTCAAGTGTGGTAGTTTCTCAAAAATGGTAAATGAGATATGGTCAGGTCGCAGGTATGCCTTGAAATTCCCGACAGTGACCTGGAAGAAGTGCATAGTATCTGTACTCGCCGCAGTTGCGGGAAAATTCTTGGGTAGTCCCTGTAACAGCTTGCGAGAAGCTGAGTCTCCGGGCTAAGCGGCAGAGCTTTAGCTTCAGGTAGCAGCGCCATCTGATAGCAACCATCAAGGCAAGAGAGGGCCTCATCAAGGTGGTGACACGACGAAGCAACGAAGATCCTGGGGCCCTTGGCGCGTCTCCCTGTCCTAACCTAGCGAGCGAGCGTTTGGCCGTAGGGGCCGCCGGTGGGCAGTAGGTGTATGCAATGCTGAATGACTTGCTATAGTCAGTAGGGAACAACGACCCAAGGCGAGCCTACTTACGAGGTGGGTTGGGCAAGTTTGGAGTTTGGAGAATAAGGGTGAGCGGGGCTGGCAGTTCCGGAACTGCTTACTATGCAGCCCTATTTGGCCCGTCCCATGCTAGAGGCTTCGTAGCTTCATACTGGAGATAGGTCACAACAGGAGGGGTAAAGAGTACATGGCGTGCAGGCCTTTTGTTCTAGACGCCTACGGTAGGGTTATCGAGATGGTCAGGTCGAGTGACACCTAAGAAGCCGCCTGAAATACGATCCGGATACTCGCCAAAGTCACTGGCTTTGTTGATCTGGCAGTTTGGGTTAGTAGTTTCGCAGTGGGCAATGAGATCTGCGACGAGCTTGAAGCTACGGAAATGTGATGCAGTGGTCAGCTCTGATGTGGGCCTTCAAATGATGGAGATGGGAGAGTGTTTGTCTGCAGCATAGTGAGTATGGTGATACGGCCGCATGGAGCGGAAGCATTTACTCGCACAGAAAAGGACAGGCATACTGGCTTGTCACTGCGTCAAAGAATAGTTCGAGGTTGAAACTGCGGCTACCAGGATCCCAGAATGCGCCCTTTAGGGATTCAAACGACACACTACCTCTTCCCTCTCGTTGTGGGCTGCGATAGAAAACCCGCTTGGTGTAGGCCTAGTAGGGGACGGGCCGCTGTTGACAGATCTGCCCTCGCGGTGACCCCAAACCTTGAGCTGGCTTGCATCAGCCTCAGCATCGCAGCCTAATGAAATATGGCCAAGATTCATCGCGAGATTGTCCTGGGCGTTGTTTGCCTGACACCACCGTATTCCCCTCGGTCCATAGCTGCACCGCATGCCAACTTTTTCTGTTCAAAACGAACAAGCGCGTCCTTGTGATGATAAAGCCCCTCAATAAGGTTCTTGTGGACAAGGTGTGGGACCGCTCGAAGGAATTGCCGTAGGTGCACTTGGTACGCCAAAGCGGCTCAATTGGAGCTGACATGTTGGAGTTGTGATCAGGGTGATGGAAGGCGTCCTGGTGCTAGGTGGTGACTCGTGTAAGAGGGAGGCGAGAATGGGAGCTGCGGTGAGAGACTGATGCGTGCCCTACTAGTAGCGGACTAATAGGGCTAGTCGGCAGGACGACTTCAATTTCCTATCGTCCAAGCATGACTCCATTACTGCAAACAGCCCACCAACTGTGATGCTACACTGTGTAGTTAGGTCCCTGTGCCGCGCCTCTAATTGGTCAACTAACCGAAGGCAATATCAGATAGCGTCATTGTGTATCTGTGATGTCATCGCAGCTAATGAATAGGCTCTTGGCTACTGAGAATCTCGCGGTGATCGGAGGTAGTCGCATGTTATTAACTCTATTGTCATGGCCTACCTATCGGCTATCTAGGCAAGGTTTCACAGTACTCTAGCTAGGGACGATAGGATTCTATTGGACCAAATGCCTAGCCTTACGTGGCTACTAGAGTAACAGTAGTAAGCTAGTCACGAAGCTACCTTGATAGTCTAACTTATTTAATTTCTGAAGACTACTTGCCTATTTATCTCTGCCCCCCCTTTCCCCAGTATACAAGGAGGGACTGGCTCCTGCTCCCATACATCTCCACCCGCACTAGACCTCTTCACCGGTATAGGTGATCTTCTTGCTCAGCTTGCCGTTGTCGTGCTATTCGCGGTTGACTTAGTTATGTCGCGATCCACGATCTTCTTGGCCACCTCTTTACCCATTTCTGCCATCCGAAGCATGTTCGTCTCTGTCTTTGACGCGGGGTTTTGTAGGACGTATACGAATGATGTCTCGGTCTGACCGCGGCGATGTATTCGGGCGAATACCTACACGTAGGTGGACCTCGATTCACCTACTAATCTGACACTAGTATAGGGCTTCTACCCTTCTGCTTTGTAGGAGTATATGACGAGCGAAGGCAATTAGAAATCGTCCTCTGAACAGATCATATTGACTGATCAAGCTCAGTCCCGACTGGGTAAGGTATCTTAAATCCCGTAACCTCAACATCTAATCAAACAAGTGACACTTCTCTCTACTATGGCATTAATAGCTGCTCTGTGAACATCGAAACCCACTACAAATCCGGAGTTGTTCCCTATAGCCGTCGAGAATATCCTAGCGATGCTGTTAGCGAACGCGACCAGACTAGCAAACTTTGACAGGACTATGGTTGGGACAGTTGCTTGTCGCGGACTCTGCACGCACCGTACGCCACAATTTCCAATCTTGACAAGTCGCAACCATTCCATCTCAAGGGACTCACGACTGGTCTGTATCCTGGTGAACACATCGGCCATCTTGCTTCTGATGATCAAATGCGGCCATCAAGTCCGTCACTCTAACTTCGTGCCCTTGCCTAGGAAATGCGCCGCATGACGTCCAGGTAGACTTTTCGCTTAAGTTACCCTCCAATCGAGATTGCAGTAGCTGCGCTTACCATATGCATATGCATGCACGATCGCTTGTGTTGGTGGGCCGAGCTTTGGTCTGTTGTGCCTTGGCTGTCCAGGCTGGGCAAGTCTGATTCGCTCGTCGATCAAGAAGATGGTTCAGGAGTGCTGTTTTTCCCCCAGGATACTACCAATAGTATCACATCTTCGGTGATTTTCAAATGGCGATCTTTTTGTTCCAGAAGAGCTAACATCATTCCGGCATCCTCCGATAGACTACTAGCATTAATCGTGCTACATTCCCAATAAGTTAGACCTAGATACGTTACCAACATTCAGCCAGGTAAACTAAGTTAGCACAGCTAGTCAGCACTACGACCATGCCTCTTGACTCTTCAACGACTATCCTGATCTGAATTCTGCGCCGTGTCGTTCTCCGTGATTACCTTGTTATGTGCCTCGTGCGCTGAGAACAAGGAGAACGCGGAAACTGGAAACCGATTGCGGCCGCGACTGTACTACAGTAGGGTGCTCGGTTTCCCCCGTCATGTTGAAATGCATGGGGTTCATATTCGCTCGATCTGTAAGATTGTCAGTATCCTCTATTACATGGCAAGCATGGCGCAATGAACAGCTATTTTACTTACCAGGTCTCCGTGTCGCGGACCACGTTTGATTCACAATCTCATAAGCTGCAGCCAATCCTTCCTCCGTCTTCTACGAGCGCGGAGCATATTCCTATCAAAATAAGAAAAAAACTCCGCTCATCTCCTCCACTAATGTACCCCGTGCAACTCTGCAGCGCTATATGGGAGCCATCCTGCCAAATCGGAGCTGGAAACGGGGTCTCTGGTGGCTTCGAGCGACGGCGGGGAATGTTACACGAGATGGTAGCGGCCAGTCGTCAGATTTAATGGGTATGATGAGGTACTGTAGCACCAATAAGCTGCTACGTCCCTTTAACCGTTCTTAAAACTGAATAATGTTCTATCGTATGCGCTAACACGACAAAGGGCGGGTCCAGTTAATCTAAGTAATAAGAAGTTTAAAAGATAATAATCATCCTCGCTATAACAGGGGGTGGCGGCAGTATCGGTGGTGTATCCTTGTTGCAGTCCCTTCTGCGGGGGCCGGTTTGTTGTGGAAGGGGCACCCTTCGAAAGGGTGGCAATGACTAACTAGTCAAGGAGTCCCTTGCGCAACGATTGATGGCCTATCGGTCGGTGATGAGGCGGCTGATCCAATCATCTCGAATACATGTTGGCATGGCTCAGGTGCACAGGAATTGAAAGTGGCTGCTAGTATAATGAGAAAAATGAATTCTACAAGTCACCAAAGAAGCTGTAAACTGCGTGGTCTACATAAATACACTGTACAGGGCGATTAAACCTATCATAGAGTAGCCAGAATATATGCCGATGGAGAGGGATGCAGCGACATTGGTGCCTCCAGGCGCAGTGGTTCCATTTGGCAGGGTGCCGTTTATGACAATAGTTCGCTTGGCTTTTACCATCAAGACGGTGATAAGACTCTTATTTAGAGCCGCGTAGCTGCCGTTGCCGATGAGGTCGTTGAGATATGCTTTGTCGTCATTCTCGTCGCATCCGCAGACCGAGTACTCCTGGCACAGACAGCAGCAGAGTTTCCAACAAGCAAGTCAAGCAAGCAAATCTAACTACATACAGTAGGATTTAAACCTCTAAAGGCAATCCGCTAACTCAAAGGCGTAAGTGGGGCCCCCACTTAATTGCTTGTTGGAAACTCCGTACAACAGGTAGTGTCTCACTGGCACCGACGGCGTCCTGCCGACGGATCAGAACTCGAGCATCATTGCTATTGTTGTTGGTGGCGTTGGCTGTCCGATTCCATAAATGGTACGAGTTATTGTAATAGTAAGGATAGACGCTGTGCAGCCAGATTTCTGGCATGAGGGCGAGAACGGCACCGCTAATCAGAGGTGCGGCGGCAAGACCTTTTGGTGTCCTTGTACCTGCTTGGTATGGGACTGCAGCGCCACCTCCGTAGAACTCTCCACGGCCATATGATCGTGGTGGGCCAGATCCAAGAAGCGTCGAACCCCCAGTCATAGAGTTGTGAGCGGTTCGTGAAGTGCTGTGATTACCCGCGGGCCTCCGGGTGCTATCTGTTGAAGTTACTGAGGTAACCGCACCTGCAGCCAGTTAATCTGCTCCTGCGCCATCTGAGGAGCTGCTGGCGTATATGGGAGGTATGGAGGGAAGCGGTGTTGGTTTCAGTGTTTACATCCTGGTTTGGGTTTAGCGTGGGTACTATATAGGCAGCTCAGCCGAGTATTCAATCAATCACTTGTTAACTCAACTTCTTATTTTCAACACTATCTAACGCTTTGTGGAGGCGGTGTATAGTAATATGTTTGCCAGAGTAGCAAATGTACACTCCGCCGTTCCGAACAGAGAAAAGGAAGTGCTGCTTATCACAACGCATGCGCTTCGTCGCGTAACATGGGACTCATTCGGTTGGCGCGTAACATGTTAGATGCGAAAGCAAAGAAGGAGCTGGATTAACGGAGACCCTGCCTGAGATGTGTACAGATGGATGTCTAGTGAGCAAAGCCAACTGCTCTATGCAACAACTAACCTCTTGCAAGTTTCCTTAATATCAAAAACCTCTACCCACCCTAACACTGCATCTTTTTCAGCCTACAGCTCATCATCCACACCTTTCCCCAGCAAGGTGTCTGGCTGCGATCCACATTTTCTACACGGCATTACTGAATGCACCATGATTCTGCGAATGCTCGGTGGTGGGTCGATAGAGGGGAGACGTACTGCTCCCAAGGCTGTGGGTGGTGTTTGTTGGTAGTAGTGAGGCGGACTGGGTTATGGCGAGCGAGGCGTGCGCGTCGTGTTGTAAACACGGACCGGCAACCCCAAAAAAAATAAGGGAAGGAAGTAATGGGATGCCGGTGTCAAGAAAGCCCTGGACGGCGTCAACGGCAGCGCAGAACCCTGCTCCAACAGCGGCTTTGGCCTGCGCAATGAAGCGTCCACTACTAGCGCCAAGCTCAAGAACTGGCTCGCCAGGCTGGAGAGACGCGAGCTAAAGGGCAGTCTAGTTGTCAGGGCGGAGGGCAGGGTCGACGTAGTCACAGACGCCTACCATGGGCGCAAAGGCGTTGTTGAGCTCAGGGAGGGTGCTGAAATACACCATGGTGACGATTGTAGGGAATAAGGCTTAGAAATAATCTGTTAATAGCGATTCAGAGCAAAGGGTATGTCGGGCAGATTAGCGATGCACTAGCAAGGCTGGTTGACGTTTGGGGTGAGAGAGAGTTGGACTTTATGAAAATGGGTGAGTCAAAACTAGAGGCCGTTTGGCTTGTCAAGTACGCTGGCCAACGCCAAATATTCTCTTACCTCACCTGTGAAGCGCGGCGCAAATATAAATTTCTCACCTCATCTGTGAAGTGCTCTAACAATCAGTCTCTTTCTTCCTTCATCACACATTTCTCCATCTTCCGCCTCATTTACATCAACCTTCTTGCTGGTCTACCGCTCTCGCTCCAACATAAACTCATCCAACCCAACTCAACTCTCTCGCCTTCTCCCTCCTCCATCACCCCACCATGTCGTCCACTACCAACGCAGCATTAGCCAAGCCAGAAGCGCTGGACGACGATGAGGTACGTACATACTCCCTTTCTGCCTAACGCTACTGGGTCGTCGAGCTAATGCAAGCTACAACAGCGCATGTCGCCTGGGCTTCAGTGGGAACGCACAGAGAATGGCCAGGAGGTGACGATTCGCATCCTGTTGGGCAAAACTGAGCAGGAGCGCTTCTGTCTTCCAGATTGGGATCCACTCGGCGACCAAGGACCGCCGCTGCTTAGCTGGCTATCTACCTACTACCAGCTTAGCGAGCAAGAGCGGCGCGACCGGTATCAGGGCCGATTTGAGAAGTATGTCGAGGTCACACGCGAGGCCGAGCAGAGCAACTCTTTGCCTGAGGAGGATGAGGAAGTGGTATGTACATGCTCCGTACTGGCATAGCTGTTCATGAATGTAGGGGCTAACTTTTCGTAGCTCTTCCGCCAGTATCTCGAAGAAGCTGAGCGCAAGTAGGATCTGCATAGAGCTGACAAGGTCACGGAGGAGAACCAGTCGTCTATAGGATGGAGTAAGCGGACAAAAGAGGAAATTGGATCTGTACGAGCTGGGAGTTTGTAGTAGCATAGATTGCTGCCTATATTCAACAACTCTCTCTCCCTCTCACACTGTTCTACCAACAAAGACGGTGCCTTTTTTTCGCTTTTGCTACAAAACATTTCTCCCTCGCCTCGTCCTCTCTCACCTCGCCTCATCTTATTCATCCGCGCACCTATTTCCCCACCACCAAAGGCATATTTCAACAGCAACCGGCAATTATTCTGCTTTCCATACTCCCATACAGTACTTACACTATACCATTCTTTCATCACGACTTTCTGGCTCCAAACTTCAACACAATACAACAAGAACAACAGGCAAAACAATAGGCAGAACGACAGGCAGAACGACGAGATTGACTTGCTCATATATTTTTTGGAACTCGCGCATGCGAGCATCTGGTGCAGGACTGCTAGCAGCACTCATAGTGTTGTATAAGTGCAGCAGGATGTAGAGCGATTGCAAAAGTAAGATCCCCACCCGAGTCTTGGCGCCGGAGGCTAGCCTGGAGATTAATAACAAATCACCATCACGCCTGGCATCGCTAGACGCCATTGGCGATACAAACGCCGGTCGGATTGACTGGGAATCATTTTCTGCTGGTTCTCACAATGGAGATTTCGCTCGACTGATACCTCATAACGATGAAGCGCGTCGCTTATTTCAAGAAGTTGTACCCTAGAAAGCAACCCAAACGACCTGCCCCATATCCGCCGATTGATGCACTAGGAAACCCGTATCGCGGAGCACAAAGAGCCCACTGATGCTTCTGCCACTTCTTTCTCAACTGACGACGAACAATCTGGAGTTCTTGACCCCGTTGTTGAAATATGAAAGTTGAGTAAAAGAGTGATTGATTGTCTACATATTGTTAGAGTTACAGAGGTAACCGCACCTGCGGTCAGTTGACCTGCCCTTGCGCCATCTGGAGAGCTGCTGGCGTATATGGGGAATATGGAGGGAAGCGGTGTTGGTTTCTGTTTACATTCCGGTTTGGGATTAGCGTGGGTACTATATAGGTCTCCATTGCCATGTCCTTTCTCTTGAAGGATTCTTCGATCTTGTCCCAGTCTATCCGGATAACTTTTTCCGATGAGACCGAACTTTCGATCTGCGCTTTGGTACTTGTAAAAAAGTCGGACTGATACGCTTGAAGCCATGGTATCATTCCCGTAATTAATCCATTGCCGAACACGTATTGTCCGCACAAGTATATTCGCTTTTGTGCCAATGCCTCTTCTTGAATGACCCAGACTCTCTTGAACCATGGGCGACGAAGAAAATCATTTAGAGCCTTCCAAACTGGATTATCGTAGCCAGGGATGTCAGTGCTGGACATAAAATACGGGCAGAGCTGACGATCAAGTGTAAGGTTATGCGTTTCGATAATATCATTTGCCCGCTTTAATTCGGAGGCATGTTTGAGCACTTCAAGCGTATTGTTGTCCTCCTTGCCTAACCAGATAACCACTTCATCTGCTTGAGAGTACACCTTAGCCATGATTGCAATTTGGTCGGATTTCTCTTCTTCATTGCCCTGGTCAATGCAAAGTGCATCAATCCAGAGTGGAAGGAGATGAATTTCATCCTGATGTTGTTGAAGGAAGTCTTGCAAATTGCCAGTAATGGGTATATTGCGGTTACCACATGGGATATGAAAATTGTCCTCTGGTGTCTCTTGTCCCCAAGCGTAAGACAAAGCCCTGTACTTTGGTCGGTCTCTCAAAAAGACTACTGAGAAGTGACACCGTAATGGCTTGGCCTCTTCTGGTAACAACAGGTGTAGTAGGCGGATTTGCTGGTTTGGATACTCAAGAGATGGATAGTCTCGGCGGGCAGACCCTAGCAGCAATTCTGCTGGTTGTAACACTTGAAGCCTTGGTTGGAAAGGCCTGGTGATTGAGACAACGGACTTCTTCGAACGGGGCGTGTATAGCGCGAGCGACAGCCCAGTAGCTTGTTTGATGGTTGCAGCCCAGCTGCTTGCGAACAATCATCTGCCTCCTGCTGAGATTCAATCTGCTGTGAGGAGGGAGTTCGAGCAAGGGTCTTTGCAAGATTTATATATCTCTTTAGCAGGAGGGACTAGTTTTGGTGAACAAGCATTCATGGAGAAAATCAATCAGTTGAATTGAGTTAACTATTGGCACTCATTCACCAAGGTTGCTCAATGTTAAATTCCTAATGTAATTAGTCAAGCTTGCGTGAACTGGTAATTGCAAAACGGTTTTTCTAGTACCAGTGATGCTAGTCCGAATGTAGCACTAAGCAAAGTGCTCTTCTCGAAGCATCTATAGACAAGGGGCTATTTTTGGCACCAAAGCGTGAAGGGTGCAATGCCGCCAGAGGTCGCTCAGGTCGTGTGGTACCACCACGATCGTAGAGATGGACCCAGCCAGCAAGGCACTTGCAGAGGCTCCTCCAAATGACGGTAGGACATGGGCTGCCCGAGCCGATTCCAGTGGTGTCGCCCTCACCACGCTATACAATCGATATCACGGGCGGCCCTCGAAGGAAGAGGTGGCCCAGCGCCAGCTATACCTCACTGTAGAAGAAGAGAAAGCTCTTGTTGCCTTCTTGTTACTAATGTCTAGTTTTAGACAACCTGTCCGTATCAAATACATACCGACGCTAGCCTTCAGCATCGCCCGACGTCGATCCCCCGCGAGTAGAGCGAATAAGCCTCCCGGTAAGAACTGGCCTCAAGCCTTCGGGAAACGCCATCCCGAACTTAAAGCGAAACGAATCAGATCGATAGACTGGAAACGCCATGAGATACACATATATGACAAGGTTACGGAGTGGTTTGGGGTAATTAGCAAGGTGCTACAGGATCCAGCAATCCTGCCGGAGAATGTATACAACATGGACGAGACAGGTGTCATGCTAAGCATGCTGGGCTCTGTTAAAGCTCTTATAGGTAGAGATGACATACGAGGGTATCGAGGCGCTGGTGTTAAGCGGACTATGGTCACCGCTATAGAGTGCATAGATCTAGTGTTGGGATGCAGTGGGAGAGTCTCCGGGCTCATAACTGTCGCACTGGATGTGCTAAAACGATGAAAAGTTGAGAGAATGATGATAAGCAGCAGCGTTGTATTGATTGATGTTGTGTCTGAAGTGTGGGGTACTCCAACCCGCAGATTTACATGCAGTATCACAGCTGGATTACTAATACAGATACTTCCTAGCCTGCGACACCATGCACCAAATGCGCGGAAACCCGATATGCGCTACTTTTTCTCAGCATCACAGCACAACAACGATGACAGGTATTGTTGGCGAAACTGCCAAGGGCAACCTTGCTCATGTCACAGAATGGTGTCACCATTCTGTCACATCTGATACAGATTCCAAATTACCATCACGCTCGTTATTTATATGTACGAAAGCACTCCTTTAGTATAATCAATCCTTTCAAGACAATATTTATGAGTACTTCCAGCTACCAAATACAATCTCCATCATTTTGCTTCCATCTCGTCCCATACACTACATAGGTCCTTGCGCCTCTCAGTCGGGCTTTGCGTGCGACGGGCGAGAGCACCATCAGAAATGGCCTGCTCGCTATCAACTTCTTCTCCTCCATTGGGATAGACGCGCCAGAACGATGTACCACGTCCCGTCCAGACCAATTGCTGACAAGGCACATTGTCCTCCCAGGGCGGCGGAGCGTGCTTTTGTGGGCGGCCACGCCGACTTTTACTGCTTTCGTCCTTCCAACCGTGCTCATCGACGCAATGTTGCTTCATCCTCTTGGCATTACGGAAGATCGCTGGGCAGCGCTGGTGGTTCTGGCACGTTTTTGGAAAGCTGCAATGCAACCCAAGCTTGATACGAACATGAGGAATTGGCGCTGCCGGCTCCAGAGGGTGAGCCCAATTCTCCAGGTCTGTTTCCGTCGCGAGTTTGATGGGGTGGGTGGGCATGTACAGCGACGTCCAGGCTTGAAGAAGATCTACACAGTCCTTGCGCTCGTAATTGTGATTCTTCGAATCACTATAATGCTGAGGCACGCGGCTGAGGGGGAGCGCCGTGCCACACTTACGACACACAAAGAAGCAGTAAGGCTTGCCAACGTAGATAGCCAGCTGCGCAAATCGGGCTGCTTGCGTCTCCTGCAAAGTAGCAATCTGGCTAGTCAACATGTCTGACATGGGTGTGATCGCGCAGAAGGATGAGGTGATGGCTACCAAGGTTGAGGCTGAATGGGAAGTACAATCTTGAATCGCAGCATTCTTTCTTGCCTATTTATTTGCCCTTACAATAACTATCGACTAGAGGGGGCGCGGACTATTAGACTAGCCTCCTTAGGTAATTTTCGATTATGATAGTCAGAGGCTACCGAGGCACAGATATTCAAGGTGGTACTTAGAGAAGATGAAGCGGATTCTTAGCGAAGAACGAATAGTTAACTAAGGTACCACCCGGGTGGCGACCCTACATGAATTTGCGTGCGATAGTAGGCACAAGGCTGGTGATAACTCCTAAGCGTCATAGTAAGATTCTAAGGCTTAGATAACACTGTTACAAGTAGTTCTATAACCTTCTAGCCCCACTATCACGCCTGTGCGCACCCTCAACTCAGTTGTTAGCGGCGGTACCAGGATGGTTCATGCAACGTCGCTACCCTTGCCAACAATTAACTTCTCGTGTACACATCCGAAGTCCGACAGTACAATCTATTGATTGCGAGATTTATAACGCGTCTTCAAGAACCAAATACAATTTCTGAGCTCTAACTATCCGCAGGCATTTACCGACCTTGTGTCAATCATCATCTCGATCGCCTCTTGTATATTTTTGAACTCTGGCTCATTTGAATCGCCAAACTTGTTCATGTTGACATGTGTTCGTGAGTCTGCGATCTTCATATCGCAGTTCTCAAGACAACCAGACTTCTCGTCGACCATGAAACCGCCCTAGATAGAAGTTAGGGTTTATAAGTATGGAATCTGGGCCCGAACCTACTTTTACAGGCTTGTCGAGTGACTGGTAGACACATGCTATCAGGGCCTCTGGCTGAGTCCTATTAAACCCTTTTACTAAATCGACCAGAAACTCATCCCCAGGCCGCAGTACCTCCAAGCCTTGCAGACATACAGTGCCCTCTTCTTGTTTTTCTTGTACTCGCTGCAGTTTCTCCACATAACCTTCCACTCCACCGAACGGGGTTCCGAAAAATATCAACCCTTTGACGGAACTAAATATGTTTCCCCAATCGCCAGGGTAATTTCGCGCCTCTACAAGAGCCTGTGGATGAAGGGTCAGTTGTGAGTATGCTGTATTATAATGGATTCATACCTTCAGTACTATCAGCCCACCATAGCCATGCGCGATGAAGATTAAGCGCCGAGACGGAGCCTAGAGAGATTAGCGACAAGCTTATGACCATCAAACAGGCGTTGAACCTTTCGATGTGTTCGTTGCAGAGCCACTAGCAACCGTTGTGCCACTGTTCGCACACCCAGTAGCATCGCCTCTTTTCCAAACCACTGGGATTGGTATCCATATCTCATAACGCGTGCCTTTGGAGCTATCGCAGGTAACATATCCTGTAGCCAGTTCTTGTGCTGTGGGAGGTCTTGAGACCCGGTGTTTTTGCACCAAGTGTCATCCGGATGAGCTTGATGTGTGTGAATTGCGACGATACTAGGTCTCGGTTAGGGTGGAATGGTCAACCTAGGAAGTGAGAACGGCCGTACTCGATCTCGGGTTCTCCATGTGCTTCATGGAGTACTTTTAAGCCGACGTCGTCATCTGTAACTTCTTTCACTAGGACCTAGTCTTTCGTTAGTCAGAAGGCTTTTACTATTAAATGCCTTACACACCATAACTAAATTTTGATGATCGAGATAGCGCGACGGTTGTGGAAAGTGTCAGGCTCATGCCTTGTTCTAACTAGCAGGGTCGCTTAGGCAGCAGCCAAAACCAACTTCTGCTTTGCCCGCCACGCGCTGGACAAAAAAACGCGCACTAGTAAGCGAGCCCCACCCAAACTTGTGATCAATTGTTTAACCTCCCAACTTTGATAATTTATATCTCTACAACCACATAATTAAATCAATTTATTTTTGTCAGTAATTAAATCGCTATGCCAAAAGAAGGTATTGCCAATATTACTACGCCCAAAAAAGCCCACATTCGTGGCGCTGCTAACTTCAACGACGCAATGGGCATCCACTACTATCATACCGACTTGTTCAAGTTTTACGGCGTTAGTAAACGCCAGGGCTGGGCAATACTTGCAGATCAGATTCCTGAGGAGGTTCCAACATTTTCAAATGATCGTACGCACCATAATAATCCTCTTATTAATCAGCAACGCGGCCGGAAGCCTCTTCTTAGCGCTAAAGATCTTGATCGCGCTGACCGATTTATACAAGACTATGGATGGGACGCACGAATTTTGACCTGGGAAATGCTTGCTGAGGAGCTTAATTTTGGTGTTAGTGGGAAGACAATGAAGCGCGCAATGGGATCATTAGATTATCACAAGTGTATTGCTTGTACAAAGGGCTGGGTCTCTCAACGCTGCGCTAAAGAGAGAGTATTGTTTGCGGAGACGATGCTTGTACTCAAACCAGAGCCAGAAGATTGGCGCGTCGTACGCTTCTCAGACGAAGTACACTGCCGCGTTGGACCTCAAGGAAAGCTTCGAATAATACGCCAGCCAGGGGAACGATACTGCGCTGATTGTATACAAGAGCAGCTCAACAGAGATGATGAGAGATGGGAAGCTGCCCATATAGGACGCTAGTTTAAACAGGTAATCAGTTCATCGCTGGTTTAAGTGGAGTGCTACGGTTACCCAACGTGTCACAGGAATGAGTGACACGTTAACTCACCACCTCCACACCGAACCTGACATGTCTAATTACCAAGTTTCCGGAAGACGAGCAGTATTGATCCTATCTTGACGCCATAAAGCCCCGTTGCGCACTCTGCGATCAGTCCAGATTTATTTTGCGGATCCAAAAATAGATTGCCAACGTAAAGGTAGAATTTGTTGCGATTCTTTTAATCTAGAAAGCTCGAAGGTTGAATTTACTACTAACGACATAGAACAATCGAGTCAGCAAAAATTGAAAACGACAGCATGCATGTTCTCCGCCTGGTTCTTCCTGACAGCTTCCCCGTGCATCATGCCATGTACATAACAGTGACCTACTAGAACCTTGGGAAAATCACTCTTCAAGAAACCTCCATCCCATGGTTTATTATCGCTATACGGAGGTAGGTAGAACTCATCATTTGGATCAAATCTCTCGTCTCTGTTATCCTTCACACCGATCATGTTGAGAGCTACATTCGCCGTGAATGGTCCTAGGTAGCCTTGTGCAAGGAGTTCTTTATTAGCGGGATTGCGATAAACGTATGGCACATTCGATCCGAACAGCACGCAGACTTGATCTTCAACTTCCATTGCTGCCGGTCCAAGCCCAATATAGCCGTTAGCGGTAAGGAATATTCTCCGGTGCTCCGCCGAACGATGGAATGCTCCAAGGAAGCTTGCTCGACTGCCGCCCTTGATTTCTTCTTGCAGAAGGTTCATTTTAAGATCGCGAAAGCCTGCATGCCAGCGCCAATACCACTCAAATCCACTTTGTCCGGTCCTGTCCTCGGTTTCAACAGCAAGTTGATATAGAAAATGCTTCAAAAGTCTTCTCCAGCGGGACGACCATTCTCGTCAAGACCCCCGATGATTGTCATCGCAAACACTTTTCGAATATCTTCTCCTGTTGGGTAAGAAGCCATGCCGTACATAGGAAGCATTGTCTTTTGGAAGTCAGCCCATATATCGAAGATTTCCATCGATTCCACTCGGTCGCCGTAGTATAGCTCATACCGTGAAAGGATCTTCGAAGTGGCTATGACTCGATCCAGTCGCTGACCATGAACGGACAGCAAAGTATCACGGTCCGGCTGTTCAAGCTTCAAAGGGATCCCGCCGTCTGCGCAGAAGCCTGTTTCATCTTTCGCTTCACTCAAGATAGCTGCTCTTGCAAATTCCTTTTTATCCCAACGTGGTACCCAAGATAGTTCGAGGCAAACATATCCGGGTAGATACTCGACCATCTTTAACACCTCCAAAGATTTGTGGTGTTTGAGCAGGTGTAGGGTAGTCCTTAGAAACGTCTGGTGCATGTCCAAGGAATATGGCAGGCGCAGTGCATCCTCGGCATATTTCTCAACATTGGCTTCGTCCGCAATACCCAGAAGTCCAAAAATCCGATCTTTTGCGACAGATGCGTCTCTTAGGCGGCTAACGCGAAGCAAGCTGAGCAGACTCTCTCCAGAATTCACGATCTGGCTTCCCGTAATGATAGACATTTTCTGAGTATGTGATTGTGGTAAATGCACGCGCCGCAAGATACTGAGCCCTTCATTAAGTGAGTCATGGGGGCGAGTGGGAGCCGCAGTGTGTGTAGCAGAGGCTTCGTCTTCATTTGTCTTCTCTTCACGCTCAGCCGAGTATTCAATCAATCACTTGTTAACTCAACTCCTTATTTTCAACACATATATGTAAACATTAGAAATACGTCAAGCACCAACGAGTCACTCCAGTCACTCCATCTGCGCCAGTTGCCCTCCACTCAGCGCAGGTACAATCAACTGACTGCAGGTGCAGTTACTCCAGTGACTCCAACAACTGGGAGGTCTAAACATATCTTCAACCGAGCATTGCGGGAAAGAAAGGAGGCTCGGGCAGCTCTCCAGGATGGCTCTCGCAAGTGGATAACTATCCTAGCGTGTATCTGTGCAGATGGGATATCTCTACCACCTGGATTCATCTACGGGGCTGCCCAGGGAGCAATGAGATCAGCATGGGTAGATGCAATTGAGGCTAGAGAGCATCAAGTCTATGTCAGCTCATCTCTATCTGGGTGGACGAACAATGGCATTGGTCTAGCCTGGCTTGAGCATGTATTTAACCGCTATACTGTAGGTAAAGCAAGACGCTCATATCGGTTACGAAGCCACCTCCCTCGACCATACCAGCCGTACTAGCTAGTCTGGCTCCACTAACTATACCGGCCGTACCAACCATACCCGCTTCCATATTCGCATGGAAAATTCGCGCGATGGACACACCGTGCCTCCTTTCTCGCGTGCCATCTGCATTTTGAAACTCTACTACACGATCAATACCTAAGCTGCTATCCTACTAGCGACTCCAGCTATTCCAGCTAAGGTCGCTCTACTTACTACATCGGCTAGTCCGGCCATTTCAGCAAATGCGGCCATTATGGTCTAGCTCCGAACGCGACACAATATACGGTTCCATGTACGATAAACTTACCCTCCCACTCAACACAGACCACTTCCACCCCAAATACACTCGAATACCCCTACACGCCGTCACAAAGGCTCGCGCCGAGTTACCTTACTACTCCGCCGAACCCTGTGGGTAATATGAATGGTGGGCATTACGACTACTACGGCAACCCCTTTATGGCCGGGTACGCAGCTATTGGCGGGGTTGAGCTTCCACTACCGCATGCGAGCTTATCGGGTTGCTCATTCCCGCTTTGAAGCTGGGAGTGGTCTGGTCAATTTGTCTGCGTCCGTTTCGGATACGGGGCAGTATAATTGCCACTTCTTTTGCGATTCTGACAACACTTTTGTCAACAAACTGGGCTCGCCTGCCCTGAAGGCTGCCTCTGATTTTGCTATGATTATGTTGCGGCGTGTTTCTCTGGTGCCGCTCATGTGAGCCAGACGACGCCCCTGTAGTTGTAGTGTAGGTCCCAATCTAGTAGTTTTTCCAATATAGCGTCTTCGTCTTGCTGCACTCAAAAAGTGACTATAGACGCAATTTTTGTTCTCCCACGACGTGAGAGAAACAATGCTCCAGTCCGTGATTCTGGATATTCTCCGATTATAAATAGAATCGATTTCAACAGTTAAGCAGTCTTTGATCCTTCTAAGGTAAATAGCATGCTTATTCGTGAAATCTCAGACTGCCTACCTTTATCCCAGTATAGCCGGTGCTTTTTTGTTAGACTTTTATAGGGCATACTCACTAGCTTCGACTACCGCATTTTCGAAACTGCCATTTCTCTGCTCATGGGAGTGCCTGCAAGGCGATACTTTCAAGCAAGAGGAACTTGAAACACCGGAGGATGAGAGGAGGGTGAAGAGGTCTATTCGGGTTTCTTCCACCGGCGTCAAGTCGGTGAAGGAGCCACAAGCCGGGCTGGCAAGGAAAAAGTCCAGAAAATCTAACTCTAAAGCCATCACCCGCCTCCATGGCGATCGTTACGAGATCTGGATGGATGGCGGCACGGAACAGATCCCAGGGACACGGCGGGGGCTCGTCTGACAAACCACAAGTTTGCGGAATCCAAGTCGGGGACCTGCCGTGTGGCAAGAAGCTTCAGAGACGGGAACATCTTCACCGACACGAAGACTCACTCTGGCCGAAATGATTATACGTGTCAGCTTTGCCACACCCGGTTTAACGGGAACGGCAATTGCTGGGAGCATTACTGGACGCGCGGCCACCGACCGGGCAAGAAGAACGGACGCAATACGAATCGTAGCCTCCATCGCGTGCTTACTCATGCTACGGACTCAAAGCACAGAGAAAAACTCATGGATAAGTGGAGAAAAAAAGTGCAAGACGACGAGTTAGACAATGAGGTTGGTTCACTTGTTCTTGTCAAGGAGGAGACACCGCCTCCTGCCATGAAACAACAAAACTAAAAAATCCGAAGCCGGCCTTAGGTTGGTAAAGTATGACATTCACAGCAATATCCATACTCTCATTACTTGCCTCACTCCAAGCTCCAATATCCTAAGCGAGAAGCTAGCATTTCAAAATGGTGGTAGCTGCAATCTAATGTTCGCGCTAGTTATCTCTTCTCACGTACCGTAGAACTAGAAGGAATTATCCGACGACTTCGCTCCCAGTGAAAGCCTACGACGAATCGGGACCAAGGAAGTTCACCTTAGCTACTACCTAAGCTGACCATCAAACACTAACTATAACAACACAAAACTATCGTGAGATGGGTAACTCACCTATCTCAAAAACCTCCAAAAATTTAGTGCGCAGTCCCAATCCACTCAATCAAATCAATCAATCTAAGCCTCTCAGGTTGACCTGATTGACTTCGCGCCTATATTTATAAAGGAGCGAATTGAATTAATTGAGTTGACTTAACCAATCAAATCAATCAATCCGTCCAATGCGGATTGCTTGTTGCGGGCTGTGCTCTCGAACGTACGGCGCTTTTCAGCATGAGCGCGATTGAGTTTTGGTCGCTTTTTACAATAGTGATTAGTGAGATTGTAAGCTATGAGTAATCTGTATAATGCTGAGTGGCTGAGAGGCTTCGCACGACGTGACATCTTTGAGACCAAATTCAACTAGAGTGCGCGACGGGCCACTAGGATCAAGTTATTGATCTTTACACGTCAGGAAAACCACTCAAGGAGGTCAGGGAACTCATCTTAGCTAGATTCGATTTTGAAGCAGAGTACGCTTATTGTAGGCAATGACAAGATCGTTATGGACATGCTCACTAACCTTTCATCATTCGACAATGCAAACACCGCATCAAAAAATGGGGCCTAGATAAAAACATAAAGCTCGGTGAGATGAAGCGCATCGTCAGGGAAAGGTGGAGAAGATGCCTAGCTGAAGATGGCAAACGTGACCTCAGGTTTCGCGTGCGAGGAAACAAAGTACAAAGTAGACGCAGGGTGCTCCGAGAGAGATCAGAGTTCGATGTCTTGGCTGAGCCTAACCAGCCACCAAAGAATTAACCTGGTGAGGCACCGGCGTATCATTTACCTTTATTGGTTCATCGGCTTCAGTTGACATCAAAACGAGCGGCAGCAACGGTGCCAATTTGATCATTGACGGCAAGCCAACATATATTTCAAATGTCAATGGAAACGCGGCTACTACCCCGGCCAATTTAACACATGGAAAACATACTGTCACCTTCGAAATATGGCATTGGCGCCGCGTTCCCCTGCGCCAATACCGCAGCTATGGAAGTCATTCCTTATCATCTTACGCCAGGAACGAATGCATTAGAGAGGAGAAGTTGACCACACCCTGATTCGAATAGAGAGTTCTAGAAGTTATAGTTCTGGGATCTGACGCGCTATCGTTGCGCCATGCGGCCGAGGGAATCGAGAAAAGTTTCGAATTGTATGTGCTCTATCCATCAAACACAAAACTCCACACCTAACACATAAACCTTTTAATACCTCAATATTCCTTCTGAACGCTAAGATATGTGCGAAGAAACGGAGTCTAGAAGCGAGCTACTAAGACTATTCTTGTCAAAACTACATTACCCGATCAATGACTCCACTCTTGGGCTTGCTACTTTGAGTGAGCACATGCGGCTACAGGAGCCCATAGGAAGCAAGCTATGGTAACTTGCTGTTAGCCCGTTATAACCCTCTCTGTGTCTTAGATCTCTTCCGAAGGTTCATTGATCAATTTAACTTGATCACCACGACGATATAACATAGCTACTACTAACACCTGTAAAACACCAAATCCCAGCAATATCTTTGACTGAATACCATATGCTTGTGATATTACCTTGCGTAACTCAAGTTGTTGACTTGATGGGAGACGATAAACTTCTTGAATTTTGGTAAGTAGATCCGGTGTTGACGTATTACTGATTATATATTTGAGATTTTCCCTTAGAAAATTGTTGAAGGCTGCAGTGATGATGGAAACACCCAAAACACCTCCCAGTGCGCGAAATTGGATAAGTGCGCCGCTTGAAACTGCTATTGGGATTAAGGTCAGTGGCTGACTGCAGTACAGAAGTAATTGAAAAGGGTGGTATAACTTACCAATGTCCCTAGTTTCAACAACAACTCCGGTCATCAAAAGCGTAGTAGATAGAATGATACCAACCCCACTACCTGTGAGCACTTGACAGCCGTAAATATTCGTCGGTACAGTCCCATCTTCGGGTAGAACGGCAAACCAAATAAGGCCTCCCAGTTGCAGAAAGGATCCGAATAGCAACATCCAGATGAAAGCTACCCCAGTCTTCTTGATGACTACATTCGTTACTACACCGAATGTAGGAATTAAGGCATTGAATGCAATCAGCCGGCTTCCCGAGGAGATGGGTGATGCGCCGCCCAACTGTTGGAACCTTTGGGGAATGGTGATAATGAGGATACTGTAGGGCACACCGGCAAGGAAGGATGATAATAAGACTCCCATCCAGACCCTATTACTCAAAAATCTCCATGGAAATATAGGTTCAGTTTGCGCATCTCGTTTCGTAACATACCATTCATTGAATGCGAATGAAGTCCACATGAGCCCGGAAACTACAATCATAGCGATGGCGGTAGTTGATCCCCACGCAATCGTAACGCCGCCTTCAAGTAGCACAGCTACAGTCAACGTGGTCGCAGAAAGTATGAAGAAACATCCAGTTCCATCTAATCGCGCAAGGGTATGGCGTGAAAATTTCTCACGGAAACCGAGAGCCGTATAGCTGGAATCTCCCTGGCGTGGAAAGCTTGAAGGGACAAATAGTAGGACAAGTAGCAGAGTCAGAGCACCCGTGGGAACACTGAAGAAGAGCATTAGCAGATTTATATCAGGAAGAATCTGCTTTGCTTACTTGAACAGGAATATCCATCTCCAATTGCCATGCTGACTAGCTCCTCCCCCAATGATAGGACCTGACATGGATCCGAGCGATGAAGCGCAGGCGAAAATAGATCCTTGAATAGGCCATTGTTCTCGAGGTACAAGTTCATACATCATTGTCAAAGCAATAGACCACATCCCAGCAGCACCGACTCCTTGAAAAAGTCGGCAAATAACGCTTTAATGTGTTAGAAACAGGTATACATCTGTGTAATCCGCTATACTGACAGTTGGTTCATGGTTTGAGCGGCTGCGCAGCCACCAGAAAACAAGGTGAAGATCCCAAGACATGCCATCAAAGTGAACTTGCGCCCAAAAATGTCACTAAGTTTTGCCCAAATGATCAAAGTTGCGGTGTAGGTGATGAGATAACCTGTTGCGACCCAGCCCATGCGATCAACTCCATGGAGGCCCCTGGCAATAGAAATAAGCGCAGTGCCAACAACAGATACCTCAATGTTGACGAGAAATAGGGATACGATAGTACTGATTTATTTATATTAGCGAATGCATCCCGTAAATGACTACCAGACAAACGTTAAAGTTACTAAATGGCGCCTAGAGCCTTGAAGATAGCGGGCGGCTATGCTAGTATCATCTTGCATTTTGAATGTGAGAGAATTTTCGACAAAGATAGTAGGTTAGATGTGAGGAAAGAATGGCGGACGAGGGTGAACAAGCCATTTAACCTCCAAAGGCTAACCAAGAGCTCTACATTGCCAAAGGGTGACACGCGTGTTGAATTCTCACTAGGTAGAGACATAATTTTACCTGCCTACGAATAAATTGGTGTGGGCTATTTACTTGTGTAAGCTGCATGTAGCTACTAGGCTCACAGCCTACGCTATAAAATTTGACCGCGCTATTATACTGAAATAGCCTGTTGCTTCTGTACTAAATTTTGCCTGTTTGACAACATATAGGTACTGTTTTGATCAAGAAGGAGTAAGGTGCGAACATAAATACATATCTACCAAGGTAGGTAACCTCAGATATCTAATTACAACACGGTATCCCTTGGTCTGCTGGACTTTGGCCTCGCATAAACGCCAATAGGAAAGCGTAGCCAGTCCGTGCCGAATAAGTCCTATTGGCTGAGCGACTAAACGATAACTACCCGTGACCCCCTTGTTGTGAACAGGGTTACAGGTCCAATAGGGCATATTCGGCACGAATTGGCTACACTTTCCTATTGGCGTGTTACACGAGGCCAAAGTCCAGCAGACGAAGGGATAGTATTTAAGGGCTGCTTTAGCAAGGGAAAAGCCCTAGATATAGTAGGTTAGCAATTACTGTGGCCCATCCAGGTACTTTGAGTACCTGCCTAGGTAAGTACAACCGGCAGGGTGTTTACAGCCGTTAGCGAAATCGGCTTCACCTTTGCAAGCAGCAACTTTAACTGGGGCTGGCCCGTCAGCAAGGGTGAGGCCCTTGCTAATCTGATCGTTGACCAGTAATATTATTTGTTATAGCCATTACATATTTAACTACATACGGGAGGCAGTGGGCCCAAACACCCTTGCTAAGTAGATTCGCTGCAACTGATGTTGCTGGCTGCAGAGGTGAAGCCGATTTCGCTAGCGACTGTATTACCCGTTCTATAAGTTAACGGAGCGCGCATCTTTTTATTATTTACTTACTTACCTAGTTAGGTAGCATTTGTTCGTCCCATGCGTGCGGGGAAGCATCCCCGCTGCATCATAGTTATTACTTTAACTTGCAAGGTCGATTACAACAGGTAGCTACCTTGCAACTATTCGCGCCGTTCCGTGAACTCTATCATAGGGGAATACACTTAACCCTGAAGTGGCCGATTTCCTATGCAAGGAGTAATTACCGTCATTAATGTTCAACATTCAACCTAGGCTTCTCAGCAAAGTCGCTCCAACAAAGTCCGTACGATATGGGCCTCGAAAACAGTGCATTTTCTAAGAGGTCTGGGACTAGCTTTTATGGGCACTGTGACGCAAATCCAGAGGTAGCGGAAAACGCCATGAGGGGGTTGCCTCTCGGTAAGATTTCTTCTCGCACAGTGACTTGTTGCTGAACGAACCACAATCGATAACAATTTTGTTATTCTTACCAGTTCGACTGGCGAGCCCTCTCTAATACCAACGTGGTTGACGTCAGAGGAGGAAATGGTCATGTCAGTGTCGATCTCGCACGAGTAAGATACGGGCCGAACTATGCCATTAATGCCACGCTAAAGCAACGTACAGGAGTTCCTAGACCTCACTTTCACTGTTCAAGATCTTCCGGCCTCCCAAATTTGCTCTAGCATGCTGACGAGGTGGTGGGTCGTGTGAAATTCCAGGAATACGACTTTTTTGAGCTACAACCCATCCGCGACGCGGGCGTTTATCTCTGCCGCGCCATATTCCATAATCACAATGACGAGGACTCGATCAAGATGCTACGGTCACTAATACCTGCGTTAGAAGGCAGGAGCGATGATCCGGTCCTTTTGATTAATGATATCGTTGTGCCGGAGCGTGCGACAGGCAGTGTGACGCGGACAGAAGAGAACGAGCATCGCCAAATGGACATTTGATGCTTGCCCTATTCGGAGCGAAAGAGAGGACGGAACAAGACTGGATAGGCTTGTTAGCGAAGGCAGACCGGCGGCTAAGCATTTCGAAGATGCATTATAATCCTCGTGGGGCAGGATTATGCTAGAGGTTAGACTGATCGACACGAATATTGAAAGTCTGCCGGCGTTAGTTGTGCGTGCGCCCACGAGTTCCCGGGGTAGAGATTCGTGTATGTAATAACCCCATCAATACACTCTTTTACCCACGCCTATCCCTACCATAGAATCGAGATGTGCAAGGAGTTCAGACTCATTGTTGGTTAAGCTGGGCCATCCTCGAATTCCAACGTCATACCTTAGAAAATGATGTTACGGCGGACGTGTGGTCAACGTCTCTAAAAAACACCAATTGATCATTATTCTATAGTTATCTCTATTGACCAGTGCAGCGAGACAGGCCGTCGGTTCGAAGCTGCGCGACGGCGGGAGTCTTTCGCTGCGCAATAGGTAGTGGCCATGCAGCCAGATAAATAGGATTTAGCTGGGTAGTGGGAATCACCACTTTTGATTGGCTCTAATTGTGTCAATGCTGATTGGTGATTTGGTGGGTGGGTGTCACGTAAAGAACAGAATATTGAGGGAAAGGCCCGCCGCGGGCTCAAGGGGGGGTTCAAGGGGTCTCCCCCTGATAAAAAGAAGTGAAAGAAGAGAGATGGATGAGATAGATGAGATGGGCGAGGCGGGCAGCCGCTACTAAATTAGGGGTAATTAGAGGCTGAGCTGCGAAATTAGGTAAAGGCGCCAACAAACGCTTCACAGAAATGACAGCCAAGACCAAGGCCTTGCACTCTTTTACATGCAATGTTTGCCCTTACCAAAGCAATGCAGCAACTGTGGTGTTTTATCGCAAGGATAATCTAGCCAAGGGGTTGCATTGGTCAGTGCTAGCCTGCCTGCTCCCGGGCAAAGGACACGGTTCGTTTTCGCATTTGGAATGCAAATTCAAGGGCACTAATTAAAGTAGATGATGGCATTGATGAAGTGCCAGAGCCATGGAACAACTTCGAT
This sequence comes from Phaeosphaeriaceae sp. PMI808, assembly GCA_021365335.1. Classification (NCBI taxonomy): domain Eukaryota; kingdom Fungi; phylum Ascomycota; class Dothideomycetes; order Pleosporales; family Phaeosphaeriaceae; species Phaeosphaeriaceae sp. PMI808. The sequence continues at coordinate 298,115 of JAJTIZ010000038.1, read as the reverse complement.
GAGCGGGCTAGGACAAGATGACATAAGAGTTCGACACACTGAAATTACTCAGAAGAAGCGGGAGCTTCGTTGTCCCCAAGCGATAGATTGCTACAGAGTCGACCGACAATACAAAATACGTGCTACGGATTATCCGAGCGCCCGCGACGACCTCAACACCATAAAGTTCAAACGTTGTATCGAATGCTGTCCGTCAACCCCAAAACTTTGTCCTCCTCCATGTTCTTTCCTGTCCTTAGCTATCGCGGTGAGACAGCCAGCTGCGCTCACAACGAAGCCCTGGAGGTTTCCAGTCCGTGCTAGTTGTGTTAGTATCCGCAGTGTACCCTTCGCAGGACGTGCCTATTTACCTGAGCCGCCCCTTCACCTTTAGAGAGGGCGCCTTGCGCTACAACAAATGTCAGTTCTCAACCACAAGATAGTCTGGGCAAGGACGCGACTTACATCAACAATCAATCAGAAAGTATTCATCGTTCCACGGCGGATCCCGCACCTGCACTGCCCGCGGAGAAAACGAGTGTACTGCCGTACAGATATTCCCAAAACGCCCGAGAGCTCGATTTATATACCCTACGGACCATGCACTATTCACGTGAGGTATGCCTTGCATGCCGTAGGTATCAGCGGCAATCCCTACCAGCCAAACAGTGGGTCCTTTTGAGTCCTCAAGGTGGGCAAGAGTGCCTTGTGGACCAGCCCGAATGACACAATTACGTGCGCCCAGCCGGAATCTTGGAACAAAAGGCGACCGCACTGAACCTTGTCATTACCTAGGTAATTTTACGTTTATGTGTTGCGATTCCGGTCTCCTGATCTCTCGCGTCGTCTCTGTACCTTGCTAGTGCTGGATTGCCTCTGGCGCCTATCATGTCATCACGCGATGTAATTGTCACCTGCTAGACAGTATGGTTCCATCTGACAATGGGTAGCCACATGCATGGGCGTACAGAACAGTTCACAAGAAATCTTCAAGCACAAAACATATTTGAAAAGCACCTGTGTCTGTGCCTAAATAGCCATTCATTTCGATCTCTTGATTGATATATGCAACTTAGGATATAATCCGTTCCCACTCTAAACAATGCTGAGAAGAAACTTCTACCTGAACGCCCGTTATTACCCAATAAAGGAGAGATTGATTGAGGACAGCAAATAAGAAAAACTATGACGCCAATTACCATGGGAAACGAGAAACCTTGCGAGTCCTCCACACTGGCCATGCCGGGAGATAGGACAGGCAGCTTAGGCGCTAATTATGCCACCTGCGCGCCCGGTACGCCAGCCATCAGAACCCCATCGTGATGGCTGTTGCAGAATCAATCCGCCCATGCATACCCAGGCTCGGGTTGCATTACCTTGCGCAAGCGAATCCTCATTTCCTACCTTCCCAAGCCGGCAGGTTTTGACATCTCTGTCAACGACTGCAACACATGTAGCACAAGGTGCCCAGCCAAGAGATAGGTCATACCCAAAAGCAACTGGCCAACGACGTATCCTTGAACCGCCTACAATTTGCTAGCGTTGTATTAGCCGGCCGTCCTGATACCACTGCAACTATCGGTAGACGCGCACCGTAATCACGCGGTAATTTTGTCGGCAGTGTTTGTATGCATGTCAGTTCTTTGTTTCTAGCTGTGTGGATAAGCCTGACTACGACGATGACTAGCAATTCTGGATTCTGGACGAGTACCTACCACATTGGTTTTGTTGGGGTATGACGCGCGTGCTGGAGGAGTATGATGATGCAGGGTGTTGGGACGTTGGCTGATCACAGCTGTACTATTGTTCCACGGAATGCGGTCCAATGTGCCAGCCCTTGTACCTATTCATGATCCATGGACTTCTAAACCTTCTGTTCCAGTAACTTACTTCTCTCCTTGAGCGTTTACAACACGGCACGCACGCCTCGCTCACCACAACCTAGTCTGCCTCACCACTACCAACAAACACCTCCCCTCTATCGACCCACCACCGAGCATTTGCTGTAGCCAAACCTTGAAGGCAATGAATTTATTGAGCGTCACTCCAAAATTGCATCCCACTGATCTTCTTCTGTAGCTCTAGAGTTGCCGGATATCGACCAAGAACGCTACGTACTAGTCGATGCCTACTCTGAACTGCTTTATCTACATGCTAAGCAATGTCTGAACGACTAGATTGATTGGAAATCACCGCCGCCCTTCCATACCTTAAAGGCGTAATCAACACCTACAACTGATTGTGCCTGTTGCAGTATGTTCAGAGCCAGTAGCTGCACGCTATCTCCACCTATATTGTAAGGGAAAGCGCAGTTCTAGTCGATAGCCAAATCAGCCGACTAGCCAACTTTTGCCCATCGGATCCTACTGCGTTACGAAAGTGAGCACACAACAGCTTCCATGCAGCATCAGCTGCGGAATAGCCATTCAATCGATCTCAGTCACTTTTAGCTGATCAACAACGGTTGCTGCATACGCCCGCATCAGGCCAGCTTCATGGGTGCAATGTGCACGCCGGCGACAACTAGATAACGGTACAGAGGAGCGGACGCGCATGCGCCGTGGCTGGCTGTTCACATCGATGGGTTCGTAACCAGTTCTAGAGCAGGTAAATTGTCGACCACAGCGAATCGAGCCTAGACAAAATTTCAAACGCACTAGTCCACCCACGGCTGCAGTCCGAGGACCGTACACGCTTGGGGAAGAAAAGGTTGAGCTAGAGTGAGAGGAGAGGAAGGTGAAATGTGAGAAGGACGGATGCGGTCACGGCGACCATACCAACACAAATCTTCTTACTAGATACTATACAGCGCGAGCAGCCAGTCCATCCCACAATTCACGTATTCACGCAGGCACCCAAGAAGGGGCACATTCATATCCGTTGCTAACATTATGCGCGTAGAAACGCGATGCAAACGCCAATACTTGCTGCTTCCTCAAAGCTGTTACAACCCATTTGTCTGATCAGCCTTCTTGAACGCATTTTCCGCTAATTCGAAATGGCAGGGTTGATTCAGGCATTTACGAGATTACCGCAGTTATGAGCCTCCTCAACCCACCATTAACGACCACATTCACATATCACTCTAATTGTGCAGATATTTGGATTCGGACCTCGACAAGATACCCTTCAAGTTTCTACAGGTATAATGATGCATGCCAACCGAAGATACCTTGGAATCCAAACTTTAAGCCATATGCCATTTCCGAAGGCTTCTTGATCAAAGCTCAGGATTACTTTCCTTCTCCCAAAAGCCGATTGCCTTTCGTCTCTATCTGAGCTTCCTCCGCTTATGCTCTATCAAAGACCTCTCAAAAAGTTATACTTTCCGCGACTTTTCCTTCCTGAAAAAATTCAACGGCTAGCAACTTTAGATTAATAACATATTTTTGGTATCAGCAGCTTCGAATACTCTTAGAGTACTACTACGACTCAAAGTTCTTGTCAGACACGATGGACGTCAAAAGGTCGTGCCGGCACCCGGTAACGGTAGTGATGTACTCAAAAAGCATGACAAAGTTTCTATAGAATACACAGGTAAAACACACACTCTTCTCACCTGCCAGATTAAGAGAATCCGTCTCAATTACAGGGTGGCTCTACGATGATGACGCATCCGATAAAAAAGGCAAGCAGTGAGTTATATCCTGCGCAATCGTCCCTGCATAGATTGCAAAGCAGAGATCTGTGTAACTGACAAGCGTTATCTCAGATTCGACTCACCAGCGGGCCGTGGAGACATTATCACACCAGTTGGCATCGGCCGCGTTATTCGAGGTTGGTTAGGATCCATCACTACTTTCCATAAAATATTTACATAGTGCATACGGTGCATATGGGCAGACTAACAATTTTGCATTCTAGGGTCTGAATTAGGCGAGAAAGCTACTTTAACTATCTCAGCGTACGTAACTGCGGGCCCCGATACTACGAATATAGATCTGTACATATCGCTAACCCAGTGCCTTACACTAGATCGTATGCATGCGGTGGCGGGATCTCAACTCCGCCAATAGCTCCGTACCCGATAACAAAGGGGTTGGCGGGGTCCTTGTCGGGGAAGCACCCACTATTCATACTGGGCACAAGGCTTAACGGAGTGCAGTTATTCGATGGGCGCAGCAGTGGCAGATGGTCGCCGCTGAACATATTTAGGGTGGCGGTGGGCGGTATTAAGTGGTAGGGTGACTTTATCGCACTTGGTGTCGCATGTTGTACTGGAGGGGCCAAATAAAAGGCTTCTGATGATCGAGGTGGGCTGGTGAAGTTCCCATGCGTATAACGATCCGAAAACATAGGGTCCTCTCCAGGTGAAGTGCACCTCAACTCCGAGCTTAGCCAAGGGGAGAATTTCTGGCACGGAGGTGGCTGAGGTGGCTGCAGCTCCGCAGGCTTCTGTTCAGTTGAAGCTGAGCTCGAAGCAGCAGAGCGCTCCTGAAACCGCATTAGTATGTAGTTCCGAAGGATACGAAGGTAGGGTTCCACGCGAACTCACCACGTCTTTGAGCCTCTTCTTGAGTTTCTTGCGGTAGTTGCGCTGGGCAATACGGTTTTGTATCTTTTTGCGCTCTACTGGGTCCAAGATCTTGGACCAGTCTTCATTTGGATTTACAGAGGCCGAGAAGGCTTGGGATGTGCCCAAGCTTGTGTTTATTTGCTTGAAGCGAGAGGGCATATTTAAATGAAATGTGACAAAGCAAGAAGCAGGTACACAGATAGACAGGCGGGCAGGCAGGAAGGCAGAGGGGTATTGTATAGTGGAGGGTTTGGCTATCAGTGAGATGGGAGACTTCGGTTAGTTGGCCATCACAGTGTATTTATACTGCCGTCCAGATGAAGTGCACGGACATTTAACTAAAATGCAGGCTGCAGCAAGCTCAATCAATCTAGTTCAATAGAATCCTGCTCTTCGCCGACTGTGGCCTCGTAAATTTAGGATACGTGCTATCGCAAGGCTCGCAGCACCCTTGCTATATCACCGGTCTATCAACCTTGATACCAGTCAGCTTGGCTGCAATTACCAATCATCGGGGCATATGGTCTTGCCAAGCAGGTAACCACGGCATATAACCTGTGTTAGCCACCCTACATCATACAATAAAACATTCATTGGTCTATGATAATTGATGCGGTCTTGGTGCCACAAAAGGTTGTAGTTAGGGTGCATAAACTGGGATTAGAATTAAAAAATGTAGTTATTGATTGAGGTGGGTTCCTACTACTCTAGTTTGTGGTGTTTACCTTCTATAGTAAGATACATATCATTTTAAAGAGTCTTTGTCTGCTATAGGGCACGACGCGACATCAAGATAGGATGGGCAGTGGGCCCGTATCGGTCATTTTCCATACCAATTCCGTCATCGCGCCGGTGTGCCTTTCTTGCCATCCCCCCTGTACAAAGGTCCTCCATGATTGCGCCCTACCTCCTTTCCTAAAACAAACAATTCATGTGAGTCACCCGTAGTTACTGATGATACTCAACGCCTTCTGATACAGCCTTTACCGTTGGTCGTTTATCTCCCAGTCATCCGTGTATTCCAAATCCAGTCTACTACGACTGTGCAAATGACTGGCTTCTTCAACGGCTGTCTTGACCTGTGCCGTATCGTCCTCGGTGGATCCAATGAACAAGGAGATACGGATTACCTACTGTGGCGCCCAAGCACACTATGATTTTGTGGGTGGATGGTTACCTAGCGTATCATGCCGAGTGATTCTTGGTAGCAGCGACTGGAACAACTAGCCTGTTTGATTCCTTGCAATAAAACGCCACAGTCGGTGAGAGTTCACCGCCCAATGTTGCACAGCTCGTATCACATTTCTTAGGCAAGGGCAAGTATTGCATGGGGTTAATGCGACGGGATTGATGGCTGCTGCGAGAATTTGATCACCAGAAGCAAGATGGTCGATGTGTTCACACAAAGATACAGACTAATTGCGAGTCCTTTGAGATGGAACGGTTGCAGCATGCTGCGATATGAGGACCGAATATCCTTCATTTGATGGTTTCTTGGAGGTTATAATCAATGGATGTAAGCTATAGGGGTGGCGAAATTGGTTCACCTTGTTTACCCGCTATCCCCCATTGCCAAGCAGGCAACGAAGTTGATCCGAAACGACGTGGTGCTTGCTGAACTGACTTCACTTCGTGGCGAGACGCACTGTGGCGAGACACTACCTCGTCCGGACCTTCGGTCTTGCCCTACAGTAACTATATAGACTTAAATGAAATTTATTATAATTTATGCCTATGATTTTCTTTGCATATTATACTCCGTTAATACAGGGTGCAGTATTTTGAGAAATTGTAGATCGCCCAACATGTATAGACAGCACGGAGAAACTGCCGGAAAGTACAGTCTTTACTTAGAACTGTCCGCAGAAGCCTATAGTCTTATTATTTGGGCTCTAGGCTGCCTCTATAGTCCTCTGAAGACCTAGCAGATATATGCTGTCGCAAATAAACTAGGGGTATCTGATAAGGATTAACTGCCAGTGCTGACAAAACGATCAATAGTGCAACTAACACCGCGTATTTTCCCGTCGGATGCTTATATGCTAGATAATGATAGTTAAAGAATTAATGCGTTTATAGGTTTTCTTTGTATAAGTGCAGTGTAGAGATTGCGAACATCCGGAAGAAACAGCGTCTTGCTATATAATGTTACTACGCAGTGAGGGGCGTTAGAGAATCTTACGGCTTTGTGTTTTATTAATTTTTGTAGCTATACGTACTCCCTTCGCTAGCATTGGGAGGGGGATGCAAAATTAAGTAGTGGCTACTCTAGATCTCGCTTGCTGTCGGATCGGACGGATCTGCGAAAACATTAGCGGCCTGTATATAAGATCTAAATAAAGTAATAAGATGATGATCTATCTACGTGCTGCCTTCCCTCTCTTATAGTGAAGGCGTATAGAGCATATCTAGTTATAAACTTAGCTCTTGCACCTCTTGTTGGTGCGATTGCGGCAAGGATGCCCGCAGCGCGAAGTGGTCCCATACTAATCAAGCCTCTGGAGAGTTTGGTAATTACCAGTCATTTTGTCTATTGCTAGTAACTCATTCCTCTCCAAACGCTCACCGGACTCATTCCCAAAGATTAGGATACTATCTCGCCTCCTTTTCTATTTCCTCTATACTAGTAAAGTCATGACCGCAGTTTCACATAGCGGCCATCCAGGTGGCCTTTTCCTTTGCAGTGAACCCAATTGGGGTGGCCGTTGCATATGGATGCCTCCATTCAGCGGGTGCAGAAAACTGACCTTTGATAGTCTGGATGATCGGCCGCGATCCATAGGTCCTGACTAGGGCGGTTTTTGCATTCTTTGTAAAGACGACATTTGTAAGGGAGATGTTATCGAAGGCGTGCCCGGTAATTCGTTAATGCACATGATCCACGGCTTCATCTTTGCGGCCTCGACAAGTAAGTATTCAAATGTAAACCGAATTCAGTATAGAGTGATTTGTAGGTAAACATTTGTTGATTGAACTGTCCTAAAGTCTCTCCCACGACTGTAGTCTCCACAAAATCTAGCTGGTGTAGCTGCGAGCTAGTCCTCAATCACATAGGCCTAAGTCTTCCAGCCTTGTACGCCTCTATACGTCCAGTGTGAATTTGGCAAATAATCTAGCCTTCTTTATCACATCTAAGATTGCGATCATACGTGATGTATACTTAGACCAAATGTGCTAAGTCCCATGTGTCTTATAATCGCTTGCCTTAGGAAATGAGCAGACTGTTCAATTTTTATCAAACCAGGTAAGCATCGACATCTTCGAACCAAGTCGTTGCTCCACACTCAGTCTATATTAATCTCACTACCTACATACAGCGTAGAAGTGCTACCTCATTAGGCTCTTTAGTACTTAGGGCAATGACGATCACCTCTGTCTTCTGGTTAGGCATCTGCATCCTTAGCAGACTAGTCTATACACAGGATGTCCGCAAGATCATATTCTATGAAAGTGAGGACTTTGCCGGCGCAAACTATACCTATGAAGTCGACATTAGCGAAAAGGCATGCATGTACACATCTGGACAGCAGGTGAGATCTGCGGTCTTGCCGGAAGGAGTCGTCTGCCAATTATCTGAGTAGGTTCCCGCACTCGCTGAAAAGAGCCATACTGACCTTTTCGATGCTAGAGGCCTTTGGAACGGTGAAAACTGTAAAGGAACTAGCATAGTCGTCTACCAGAGCACGAAACATGTCAGATTCAGGATCGAAGGCAGAGAACCACCGGTCAACACATTTACCTGTTGGAAGTATGTGCTCGACGAGCGCTTGAAGCAGCTGTTAGATAAATTGGAGGCATTTGATAGTTCTTAGATGGTTCGAGTGTAGATATCATAAAAGCCTCGTGGCTGGTGGACAGACGTATCGGCGGAGGAAGGACGTCATCTTAGATGTGTCTTACCCACTGAAGTGAACAAATTGATTGTAGATAGTTGTCAGATTTGATGGTCACTTGAAAAGATTGTGATTGACAGGGTTAATTGAATTGATTGATCGCTCTGTCTCCGTCTTCTATTTACTGCGCTTTTTGCCAGTTTATATATCCATCTTTTGCTAGGCTAGCTGAGGCTTCTCTTCCTGGATAGTGGAGATCCATTAATCTCCTGTTGAGTGGTTGTATAGTCTTCTAGTGGTACTGACCCTGCGTAGCTCATCTACAATAGTACAACAATCTACTTTCGCCCAGGACTTGAGACGGTCAATTTTTTCAGTAACACAGCGCTATTTAACGTACATCCAACCGTAGAGGAGCAACAGCTGTGGCGGAACACGATTGCCTTCTCAAATACTTATCGTCTACGTACGCTGTCATGGTGACGTTCACAGTCCGGTTTGGACGAGAGATAGATGGAAATGCTCGTAGAAAGCCAAATTTGAGTCTGGGTGAGCACAACAGGATTATTGGGATGGTGTTAGCTGGTGCAGGGCACTCTGAAGTTGCGCGCCAGTTTGACTGTACACCATCAGCTATCAGCCGAATCAAGAAAAAATACCGCGAAATAGGCAACGTTAAAGATAAACCTCGTAGTGGCCGTCCACCTATACTATCACTATACCAGAAGAAGCTTATCTATCGTAAGGCTCGTGCCCAGCCAAAGATTGAGTACTCAGAGCTTGTTAAAGCTGCCGTAGTTATAGCAGCAGATGGGACTCCTTCAAAGCCACCTAGTCATAAGACATTATACCGCTTTATTAAAAGACGTGGCCTTACTAAAAATCCATGTAAAAAGCGACCAAAACTCAAGCCTATCCATGCTCAGAAACGCCGGCAGTTCTGTCGACAGTATCGCTACTTTCAGTGGCACTCGCGTACAATCAAATTCTCAGATGAGTGCTTTCGATTCTCGTGGGAGAAATGGAAGCCAGAGATGATAACTGAGGTTGACGTTCATAAGCGCCCTGCCCAGATGGTATGGGGATCTATATGGCTGGATGAACGAGGCAGACCACGTCGTAGTCCACTCATTATCATGGAGAGAGATGAGCGTGCACGACGACGTGGCTACTCAAGGAAAAGTTATATTGAAGCTCTTCGTAGAGGCCTACTACCTAACTGGCGGCGGTCTCAGCTTTTCATGCAGGATAACGCGCGCATACACACCTCGCGCGCAACGATGAGATGGATAGCTCAACACAATATTACACTAATAACCTGGCCACCTTACTCACCTGACCTTGCAGCGCGTTGAAGGAGTGCTGGCGGCGTATACCAGATACGCTCATACGCAAGCTCATCTTGAGTATGCCGAGGAGGATTCAAGCTTGCAGGCGCGCGCGAGGCTGGCAGACTAAATACTGATTCAAAACTCTTCAAATACATCAAAAAAACTGAGTTCCTATATAATTTCAGGTGGTGGGTGGTTGTGAACGATGAGGCATCAATCTCGTGTTGGGCGCGCACGTGCCACGCTGTGCTAAACTTTTGTCCAGTAACTGTACCAGCAAGGGTATTCGGATCCGTCGCCTTCTATATGGCAAGGGTTGAGTTCATAATAACAAAGTTGCTAGTCATCGATCGGATTAGCAAGGACCTCGCCCTTGCTGACAGGTAAGCTCCGGTCGAAGTTGTTGCCCTTTCTTCTCTACAGCTTTGTCTATAGTGGGGTTATTCTCTGGAGGCTAACGTAGTATTTAGATAGCCGCCATAATTCACTTCAGGCTAGGGATTTCTCGCTTGCGCCCAGCACAATATAGATGGCAAACGATTGACCGAGACAGTAGCTGAAATATCAGCCATATTTTTTCAAGATGAAGCATGGAAAGACTCGCAAACTACGGTAAAGTAGGACCCCCTACTAGAGGATAGTTTCCGCAAAGAGCTTTACAGAACTCGTCGATCTTGCGTTCATACCGAAGTGCGACCTCGCGCATGTTTTTCCAACTCTTCCATCTCGTACGGTTGTCAAGCGAAATCAACCTTCCTACTAATTTGATGAAGGCCTAGGTGCGGCTACTTGACGCTCGAGCGAAGACAACAATTTTGTGAAGCTTACCAGGGGCCTATGACTCGAAATGACTGCCGCAAAGCTTCGGCAGCCCCAACTTGGCCATCACACGCAACAACCTCTTTTGCTCCTCGAACGAGTCCGACTCCTTCACCTGCGCGAATTCTAGAAGAGAAATGACTGGATAGCTAAATTAATTACATGGCTAATGCAACGTATACGGCGGATTCGTGTATCTTAAGGGATATCTTGTCCTTCTAGATAGTCACTGAATTGTAGTTCGCGGGTGATCAGAAACTGGTCGTTTAAGTTACCGAAGTTCCCATAACAACTGACATCCGCAGAGCTCATAGGGAGCCTCCGAAACACGAGCTCTACACAAGGGCCTCATGCTAAGCGTACAAGCCACACCCCTAATATATATATTGTCTTAAGCGTTCATCTAATTTCTCTTCTTTACGCAACGTCGTGTGTTACGCTTGAGTATCGTACGTAGCACATTAGATCGAGCTTTTGAGGTAAGCTCTGACGCCCCTGCTCGTTGCCTCTCGTGACAAGTATAATTTGTTAAATATACAAGATACTGTTAAAAATGGTAGTGTTGAGGCCTTAGAAGATAGGGGAGTGTAGAACTACCCAGATTGCTTAATATTTTACTTGGTCTAACCATCTTATTATATAGACTAAAGAAACCCTTATCGAATAGTTAGTATCCCGTTCGGTTACTATCTATCCGGTTTCATTTATTTTATAGTAAAACACTAGCTAGATTAGATGTAAGGGTACCACTTTCGATCGGCGAAACTCCCGGAATCCACGTCCTTATCTTAAATCGACCTATTGCACTAAGCGCTATAGTTTTTAATATCTTAACTTCACTTGTAGCCCTCCGAGCCCTTGGCAGACACGCGATGTCAAGAATTGATAGGGGGGTCTTGTATGGAGGGCAAAAATTACAGTGACAAAACGATTACTAGCATTTTCAACACTGGACATTAATTTATCAGCTATTAATCTGCTTAAGGTCTAGCAAATGCGGAAGCATAGCGCGTTCACGAGAAGTGAAAGCAGTTGATGTGGGGCGACTCCAAAGGTCCGAATGGAAAAGTGTCTCGTTACACCATGAGTCTCGCTACGCAGTGGCTGACCTTACTTATAATAAGGCAGTGTAAGACCTTTTATAAATTAGATAAGATAAAACCTTATAACTAGTTATCTTAGATAGCTAACCTTACTAATACCTAATATTCCTATTCTTAAAAGATATAAAAGTAGTCTATAGTAAATGAAATAAACAGTCTAAATAATTGCAATGATGGCATTCAGTTCTCAGCTTGAAAATGGAATTGACTTAATTTCAAAGAATGGTGTTACCTGCGTAGTTGATAATAACTTATTTAAATTTCCTTCCGGGAAGATCCGCATTAGTAGCCGCCTAGAGGATAACTCTAGGGGAATGGGAGGCTTTATAGGAGCCGATCACGAGTATTTTCTCTACTGTAGCCAGGAAGATGCACAAATATCTTTTGCTAGGCTCAGCCCTATTAAAAAGGACTGGGAAGGGTATAGACATTATTGGCTTGTACCTAATAGTAAGAATGAGCCAATATGTTTTAGGATTTGGAGTTCCAGGGATAATAACATCTATCTCTTCTCCAGTCGACCAAGATACCGGCAGTATTTTACAGAACCTTATCCAAGCGAATTCATCCAAGTCAATCTAGAAAATTTCGATGTTAAGGAAATAACTAGCCAAGAATTCTTGGAGAAGCGTCACACCGAAATCGGAGATAATAGCAGAAGCCTGTGGAAGTTACAAACACCGTCGAAGTCAAACCATGAAAACAAGGCAAAGAGTACTACTCGGCTGAACCAGGATGAGAAGATTTTGCACAATTTAATTTTGCAGCATCTTGTTTGTAATATGGATATTTTCGTCCTAGGTCATTTCTCCCCTTCGAACCAGAAGAACGTTAAAGCAATACTCCAAAAGTATAAGGCAAATATTGCGCTACGCCTAAGCGAGGATGTCGATATAGCTATTTGCGGGCGCACGCCAAGTAAGAAGCTGATAAAAGAAATCGAGCGACTCAAAATAAGGACCATCCAATGGAATGCAAGTATTTAACCAATATCAACATTAGCCGCCTACTTGTGTGTGATTGCTGCTTTCTTAGAGAATGAGTTCGAAACTATAACTGTGGCTTCACTGGTTAGAAGAAGAGGTTAGATCTAGGCTGTAGGAAGTACTATAACGTCCGTCCCTAGGTCGCGAGACGCATGGTGTCGAGAGACGGATTTGTAGTTCGGACCTCCGGATTCTCTTCTTCGCAAGTTAACACAGACGTAGTTAACACATTATAACCCTATAGCTATTATTCCTTTCTGAGACTAGCCTCCGATAAGGATGACCATCGATCGTTTTGTCAACGCTGTTAATCGCCCCGTCAAGTATACCCCCCGTATAATCGCAACTGTAGAAGTTTATCAAGATCTCGGAGGGCTAGATAGAAAGTTCCACTAGTGAATTCAATACCCCTAAGCTTTAAAGTTCACTTTGACTTAAAGAGTGTGCATTCCGAGAGTTTCGCTAGACAGAAGAGAAAGCCCTGACAAGCCGCCAGCATGACCAACATTATAGTAATCCTTGTCAGAGACTAGTTTACTAGTTAGAGGGGAAATGGCTAGATACACTCTCGGTAAACAGAAGAAGTGGGAATTTGAGGTTAGCGCGAAAATCGCGCCGACGCGCGCAACTCAGCATCTCAGCAACTTGAACCCTACACATCTCAGTCAGCTATTTTTGTATACGAAATACACATAATTTGATGCACTTACTTCTCCTCTATAAATATATAACTTTTGAATCATGCCGAATCGCCGATTTCAGCTTGAAACGCCACCGCCCGAGCTCATCTCGCCTGACTGCGATGAGCGCGCCGCCCAGCTTGAGACACCCCAGCGCTCCGCCATCTTAGCCGTATATTAGTTCTGTCAAAGAGAGGACTTAGCTTATAACCTTAAGGCTATCGAGAGAGTTTTTGGAGTAGCAACTTCAACTAGCAGCCGAGTTTTGAGGAGTGGTAGATGCCGGAGGCTGCAGCACTCGGATGAGTTAGATGACCGCGGTGCATCTCGACGTCAATTTTCAGCCAGCGACGCTCATGCTGTACAATCTTTTATAACCCAGGCTGAGTTTAAGGATAAGAGCGAACCCTGGCAAGATCTTACTACAAAAGCTAGTGTTTTAAAGTTACTAGAGTTCGATAAAGGCAAAGAAAACGTACAGTTTTCAACTACGACAATCCAGCGCCATATAATGCATGAAACTGGGATAAAAACTCATAGAGCAGTTATTAAGGAACTACATACGCCTTCTCAAATCGTCATGCGCAAGGATTATATTAATATCTAACTTAAGCTCCGCCCACATCGCTAGCACTAGCGAGTAGTACTCTAGTGCGATGAAATACACTATATAACTAGCCCCAAATACCAGAAATATATCAAAAGACTCCCTAGAGATAATACCAAGTACGATCTATCAAATATTCAGTATGAAACAGACTATAATCCCGACCTAGGTCTTCAAAAACACTTCTACATGTACTATATTTTAGGCTACGATTTTGCCTTCGCAGTGCTACATAATGCAGGTAATCGTAACGGCAAAATGAACACAAAAACATATACTTAAGTTATACTCCCTGCCCTTTAAAACTATATATTAGAGAGAGGTGGAGAGTGGACGTTATAGCAGGACCGTGACTCAGCTCACATCTCTAAAACTACACTAGCTTGGATAGATAAATATGGCATAGATTATATCTTATCCCCTTCAAAATCACCTAATATAAGCATAATAGAGACCTAGGCATCCTCTCTTAAAAGGAGATTCTACTCCCAACGCTGCCGGAGTGAGAAGGCAGGTATAAGGCGATTCTACAAGGTATGGCGAGAGCTTGGAGTTGAGAAGATAAACCGCACCATCGATAATTACCCACAACGCCTGCGTGAAATTAGGGATAGGTATGATAGCAAGGCATCTAGGTTTTAAATTTAAGACCAATATCTATGCAGAATGTTGAGAAAATGGGTCGTGTTTGAGGTGGTGATGCATCGGGTTTGGTGGGGCGAGCGGCGTTAGCGTCAAATTCCCACTTCTTCTGTTTACCGAGAGATACAGTCGCTAGCGAATGCGGCTTCACCCTTGCACACTGCAGCAACACCATTTTACACTGATCTTCTAGCAAGGGCGCTCAGCCCCACCTTCCGTACATGGTTTAGCACTAACCGTCAGCGTCAATTTCAGGTACGCGCGGAAGGGCCAAGCGCAAACCAAACAAGGTTACTACTAGTCAGCGGCCTGTAATTACGTGAACCGGACCCTTGCTGACAGGGCGGCCCAAATTGTGTTCCTGCCGACATAGGGTGAAGCCACATTCGCTAGCGACCGTATTACCACTGCACCAACTGTAGTTTTATAAGTTTACCAAGGAAAGAGTCCGGAGATCCGATCGTGAAAGCGTCTCGCGACCTAGGGACGGACATTACCTATCTAAATCTAAATAAAAAGCTTTTCCTGTATTGCTCGCTTAGTGTATATAGCGAGCTGCACTAGCTACAAAACGAGAATCATAGTTTGATAATTAAAGCAATGTTACAGTATTCCCTGTTCCGTCGCCAACCAAGAAGGAGCACTATTGGTAGCATTAAGGGCCATCGCCAACTCCACTTAGTCACGTTCCCAGATCTGTTGCAGTGCTTATATACAGGGGTCAGTGCGGATGCTAAAAGATGATTAGCTAGCCCACCATACCTACCAATAAAGCGACTATAATCCAATTTCTTATCGGTAAACAGTCGTACCGACGCCCAGATAATTTAATAGAATAGCGTACACGCCACCACTTGGGCGTGTGGAAAGATTTCCTGTGCCCTAGGCCTCTTTGTTTCCAATCTCGTAATGTCCGACTACAGTACCCTCGGGAAGCTTTTCTGTAATAAGTTACCCTGTCCTTCGATATTCCCCGACAGGTGCCCTATTTGCTTGAACACATACCCTCAGTGTGATTCGCTTGAGTTTCCAGAACCATTAATCGAGACGCCGTGCCAGCATGTATTCCATCATTCATGCTTGCTCAATTGGTTGTCAATGGGTAACCCCAGTTGTCCAATGTGTAGGGAAGTCTTTTATTCATTCCCGACTGCCCCAATCTCGACCGACCGCTTCAATGACAACATAGAACGCGGCGACCTTTTCCCAGATCCGCAGTCTTGGATTTGGAGCGATCTCGCAACCAGGGCATCTGAGGATAGTATATCCAGTGGATCCTACAGTGATTGGTTCGAGGAGAACCGTGTGTTGAGGGTTCTGGAAAGTCTGGAGCACAACAGTCGGGTGCAAAATCAGCGCTTTATGCTCATAGAGCAAATGAGCGGCATTCGCGAGGAGGGCGAAGATCCTCCACTTAGAGAAATTCAGTACCACAGACGCCCGCAAGCACGACAGCGGGAACGGCCAGGTTGGTATCAACGGGATAGACTGGAGTTTATAAGGATGCAGCAGGATTACTTGCTGCCTGACTTCTGGGCCTTGGACGCAAGTATACAGGAGCTCATCGCAGAGGAGACTAGTTTTATAGATAGAGGTCAATCATCAGAGTAGTTCACAATAACCTTGTAGGTATAGTACAACTTATTATATTGAAAGCTCTATAAGCCTACCAGGATGCTACTTGATGTTCTGTTGTCCGTATCGTATTTTATATAGTGTAGGCACTGCTTGAATAGTTTATTAGCTAACGTCCCTCCGGTCAGACATGGGAACAATCAATCAATCAACTTTTTTAGCCTTCAATTGGATTGATTGGTCCCAAAACATCACCCCAATTGGATTGATTGATTGATTGGCTAATTAGGGCCTAATTGAATTGCAAATTGATTGATTGATAGTAAATTTCCCAGTCACGTGAGCTGATACTGTAAAATCCTCAATCGTCAGTAGTCCAATCGTAGAGCTGGTATACTGAATTGAGGCTCTCCAGAGTACTCTCGGGGATGGAGGAGAGCTCTGGGGGCCGATTGAATCTAGCTTTCAGCCAACATCTCACACTCTGGATTGCAGAGAGCACCTGGGGTGATAGCTTGGCCCGCCGGGGCTCTAGAAGATCGCCAAGCTCGGAGAACTGCCTCTCGCACTCACAGCTTGACGCTGGGATAGATAAGACATCAAGAGCGAGCTGGGAGAGCTTTGGGTACTTGTGGCGATATGCGATCTAATAGGAAATCGGATTAATAGAAAATGGATGGTCCCAAGGCAGATTTGGCTCCTCATACTTCCAGCGGGTGAACTCATCGCCCCGTACGTCTCTATTGCCTAGGGGAGCTGGATTGGCGTACTTATCAATCTGCTCCTGCAGATTAGTAGCAATCTGTGCGTTCTTCCGGGGTGGAGATGGCCCGCCCTGGCCACCCTTGTATTCGGCCCATAAATCCTGGAATTGAGCATCTGC
The DNA here is from genome assembly GCA_021365335.1 of Phaeosphaeriaceae sp. PMI808. Lineage (NCBI taxonomy): Eukaryota > Fungi > Ascomycota > Dothideomycetes > Pleosporales > Phaeosphaeriaceae > Phaeosphaeriaceae sp. PMI808. Next base: position 281,161 of record JAJTIZ010000038.1, on the reverse strand, counting down.
TTTCTCTAGCCATCTAGGCTGCCCTCTCCAAGAGTTATCGCAGTAGAACTTGTAGTATGGGTGGAGTATAGTTGCTGCGTAGTACGCAGGTGAATCTTCAAGCTTCCTGTAGTACTTCTCCAGCTTCTTCCATCCTGCTCGAACGTTGATTGCCAGATGATCTTTAGGAGCATCTAATTCGTTGAAATTGACGAAGGAGAACTGCTCTGAGAGGCGCTCGTAGGCCTGTAGGATAGCCTCAAAAGTTGGCGTCGGATTCTGGGTGGGGTGGCGCGTTTGAGGGCGGGGCGGCATCGACAGATTCTGAAGGCGCGTCAACTACGCGTTGACTGGCAACAACGCGCAACTCCTCCTCGAAGGTCTGCGACTCTAAGATTGTATTTATAGTTTCGCGTTGTTGTTGAGATAGTTTACTATTTTTTTTAGATACTTTAGGCATTTTTGTTTGTAGGCGTTTTGTTGTTGTTGTAGGAGGAAGATAGGGGTGTTCTGGCGACTTGCCTATACCCGATGGGCAGGTGCCCTAGCTAAAACACTAAAATTTCACCTTGTATAGGCAATATAGGCCTATTTTACAGCCTCACCTTCTGTATCATACAGGATCAATTAGCCATCAATCAATCAATCAATTTTCGAGTCCTGAATTGAATTGATTGGAAAAAATCTAGGTCGCCAATTGGATTGATTGATAGTCATCAATCAATCAATTTCCAATCAATTGATCAATTCGGATTGATTGTTCCCAAGTCTGCCTCCGGTGTAACGGAAATCTGTTAGCGCAATCAAATACAACAACGTCAAGTATGACTGGCAAAGCCAGATAACCTCAGAAGCCGTTAATTAGGCCCTGAGCTTGATTTTCGGTGCAATTAATATCTGCTAAGCCCACAGTATGAAATTTCACCATTTTCGCCAGCCCTGGTCGCGCAGCCATTACACTCCTTTTAAAGTGCAGCTAGCAGAGATAATAGGATAACTAGCTCGGCTAATACTCTTCTAAATCCTACCTATAGATTATACGAGTTTGAGTAGAATATACATGGTCCTTTACCAAATCCAAGGCTGTCTAAGACAAGGCGGACAGATGTTCTTGTGGTGAATTATACTATCACAGGCTAGAAAGAGATTATCTCTTCGTAACACAGATAATGACGGCGTGTGGAATCTCAAAGCCATTGCCTTAAACAAGGCATTAGCCGAGTGTTGCGGGTTTGAGATTATCCCTAAAAGCTAGAAACGCTTTGCATCTTCACTTAAAATATTATACAGCTCTACTTTGTCTTTTCTACGGAGTAGCATTTGGAGTCGCGTGTTAATATAGGTATGCTCTCATACGATACCCCAAATCATTTGCGGTTCATCCAACTCCTAGGCAGCACTAGCATGATATAAGAGTATCTAGGATTAACAATCTAATAATATCAACCCTAGGTGCATGATTTATAGATAGATTTGAACTGCGTTTACGATATATATAGAAGTAACAGGCTATTTGCACGAGCTTACGAAATTGTGTTATAGGAGGCAGCAAGTAGGGACGGAGAGCTTGCTTCAGAAGCTTGATTGATATGCTACGTACAATACTTAGGTCGGATACAAGATATCGGGTAAAGAGGAGAAATTAGGGAAACGATAATTAGATAAAGGGAGCGTAAGTGTAATTGGTAAGAAAGTTGAGTTACACCAGTGTAAAGGAAATTTCTCGTCGGTTAGTAACGTTGTTAGTAGATTACTTGAATGCTTTTCTCCAAATATTCAGCGTCCTATCTTCGGCAACTGAAGCGGTGTCTGCTTTCTATAGCACGAGGCGATATGTTAGTAGGTCGGGTTAAGTGTTAGTTAGGTGGGTAGTTAGCAGGCTCCCTAACCATACGCCATACACCATACTAGTTTGTACGGTTTATTGCGTATGGTTTATTTTTATATGGTGTTGTAAACCGTATATTACCCATACAAAAAATAACGTCATATATCACTACTCTAGCTTGGTGTAAACGATATATCTTGCCTATACAGAAAACAATACTATACATTTGTCAGATGGAATGCTGAAAATTGAGATGATGGATTCGGTGTGGATTGTCGCTTGTCGTCTTCTCTTCTCCTATCCTTTTAAGAGAAGATCTGATACAGTAATAATACATAGGTGATACCGTTCACGAAGCAATATTTGCTAATGCTGGCCAATACTAGCGTATATCTGACAACATTACTGTCTTCCTGGCCTAGCGTCGTAGCTCCTGCCCGCACAACTACACTCTCTTCTAAATATTGTTCCACCACCTCAGCCGGAAGCCCAGATGTAATGCCGCTGCGGATCCAGCTCTTTAAGTACTCTCCCCTCTCAATTGTAGATGCACCAAGCAGCATTCGATCCCATGATATTGTACGGCGGGCCCGGGAAAGATTGGTTTGGGGTCGGCGGACGTGGCGGGGACTGAAGGATATCAATGGCCATATTTGATGGTCGTGCGTAGCGTTCTCGCTGCTCATCACGGAGCCACCAGGTAAGCGGCGAACAGTCGATTGGAATAGGCGTTTGTTAGACATAAGTTTCATATTCACCAATGCCAGACACTATGCCTATAACATCAAGCTCTTGAGCAAGAAGTTCATATTCATCTGGCTGTCCTTTTACCACTGAGGTAGACATGGAATCCACAGTTGGTAGTTCTCTGTAGTTGTCCTCCCACAACTTTTTGACGCTATTAAAGACCTTTTTATAATCATTTGCCCTTATATGGATCGCAATATCATGGACCTTGCCAAGAGGCCCCATTTGGCGCCAGCCAAGGCCCTTATTCTTCTCCCAAGTCTCCATCATATCTGTGCTGTACAAGGTCTCGTCCAGCTCCTCAATCTCCTCGCAAGCAACTTCAACAGCTTCTTTAGAATCCATAAAGGGGAAGGCTTGTACAGCAAGATTGACAACGTGGCCGTGGAAGCGGATACGGCGGTGCTTTGCCTGCCAGGTGATATCTTTCTCCCTTAGAAATTCGCTAAGTGCGCGACAGAGCACATCATTGGCGCCATGGTTATCGCCCGTGATGTATCCTATTTTATGCCAGATGCCGTAGTCTTCAAGAACTGGACGAAGAAGCTTCCATTGCTCAGCTCTACTATGGCTACCAGGACCATCTAGGATTCTAGGCCAGGAAGCTTAGATAGAGCAAGTAATACTTGACGGGTTTCCTTTGTATTTTCATCCACAAATTGTACACGCGTTCTAAGAAAGGCCTTGTGGTTTGGCGCGCTCCATACGTCGGTGGAGAGGTGGAGCATCGAGGACGAGGATTGGAGCCTTTTTCGTACGATATCTTTGTGAATAAAGAATAACGCAAGCAGCTGATCTTACAAGGGCCCTTGTTGCGCTAATCACAGGCTTTACCTCAACAGGAAAGTAACGCATGTCGCCACCCTGTCATGCCGATTAGCGGAAGCCTGCGTCGTAGTAGCTCAACTTTATGTGCTTACACCATAATGCGGCGGGCGACTTCGGATAGTAAATGTGAAAACACTAGGCACAGTACGTATAGTGTTGTACAGCCACATTGTATGGGTTCTTGGCAAGCTGACTTTCAGCAAGCTTTTGACAGTCAGCATCATGAGTGAGAGTCATGTGTAATCCAATCCCGTTCTAGGAAGATTCGTACTTGGCGCGGCAGGGACCCTTGTAAGATTAGTTGCTTACGTTGTCCAAAAGCCGGAAGCCGATTGTGCAAGTGAGTGTACATGACCAATATCGATTCCTGTCAACTGGGCAGCAAGACCACGAAATACGTCGCGTTATATCCAAAGTTTGGGATGATGCGCTTGCCGAAAATTTGCGGTTATACTTGATGTTGGCAACTGTAGTCCAGGCGCCTTGCTACCTAGTGTAGGTAATGAGGGAAAGACGCCTAGGGGAGTAATTTACCGAGCCCCTACGTTTAGGTTAATCGATAATCTGCGTGAATATTAGAGAGCACTAATAGTCGACGTCGTGGTCCGGATTCCACCAGTTTGCATCGTAGTCTTTGGAGAGATCTAGCCGAGGTTCCCTGCAAAGGTTTGCGTGTTTTAGCTTCCCTACCTATAGTGCATTCCTAACTTTGATAGCTTCTAGAGTATCTTCTATCGTTATTGTACGTCAATCTTTCGCCATCGCTGGGAAAGACTTCAGAGGCAAACAAGGCATCTATTACGTCTTGGCCACCGATCTGACTTCTAGTCTTGGCTAATGCATTGAGTAATTTAGCAAGTTCAGCCTAAGGAGTGTCGGCAAGGAGGCGGCCCTTATGGCCAAGACCGGACGAGAGAATCCGGGTAATTGGCAGCCTAGCGGCTATGAACACATTCATCGGTGCAGCAGAAACGGTGGTCGCGACTGACATGATAAGACGGCCACCAGACGGGGACAGGGTTTCTAGACTCGAACTCATCCAGTATGGCCCGCTTTCAAATCCCTTGGATATGAGCTATACCGGAGATTCGCTGCGGCTATCTGTGGGTCTAGGATCAGCACTAGCTCGATTTCTACCCTGCTTCCCTGGCATACTGTGATTTCCGGTCGCGTGTAGAGGAGCGCTCAACGCAGATATTAACTACCTGGACCTTCTGCAACTACTTTTCAGACAGGGCATCTCTCTTAGTTGGACCTACTAGCTATATGCGAGTAGCAGAGTTGCTCACGTATCCTACAGTACTAGGACAAAAGTTCGGTTCACCGACAGCCGAATACGAGGTTTGAACGTCTCAACACAGCTCTGTACCCCACCATTGCTTGCCACCCAGAAGTCGTAGTAACATAAAAGAGGCATCATTTTATTGCGAAAAGCTCAATATTTTGTTTGATAACCATGCGCACGCCTTACAGCAGCAAGGCGTCGCGGCATAGATAGAATAAGCGCCTTGACGCACGAATCAGGGATCTTCTTCTACGCTTCCTTCAATGCCTTGCACAGTCGCTCCCAGTCCTCTGCAGACTCGCCAATCGTAGCCAGCTCTAGGTGGAGCTTGTGTACCTTCCTTTTAAGTGCCCACCACATGTGCTCGATAGGGTTGAGGTCTGGTGAGTAGGGTGGAAAGTTGACGACGTTTATATGATGCCTCCGCAACTAGTCGCCAGTCGCTCGCGCAGTGTGTATGCGCGCATTATCTTGCTGGAATAGATTACCTCTCTGATAATTATAGAGGAGGCCTTTCTCTAGTGCCTGGATATAACTCCAAGCTGAGTAGCCGTTATGGCGGGCATTGGGGTCTCTCTCAATAACCACTAGCGGGCTCTTCCGTACCTTCCCCCTCCTATTAATCTAGATTGACCCCCACACTATCTGCGCAGGAGGACGCGACGTATTATGCTCCTCTATCATCTTATGCCTCCATTTCTCATAAGGATAGCGGAAGCACCACTCCTAGTTAGCACTAGAGCCTTTCTGAACAGAACACTCATCAGAGAAGCGCATAGTCCTCCTCTTCTAGTCGAAATGCCGCCACTTCCTCTCCTATGCCCTCCTTCTCCCTGCTATAAATTGAGTAATCTTAGGTCTACGCTTGCATCTAAAGTTCTTTAGGTCATATCTCTTAAGCGCTCTATACGCAGTTTTGGCTGATATTCGTTTAGTAAGGGCAGCTTCTTCAAGGAGCTGCCTATACTCTATCTTAGGATATTTTCGAGCTATTCGAAATAGCACTCGCTCGTCGCGTTGCGATAGTATCTTAGGACGCCCAGATCGAGGTAGGTCCTTTATGGTGTAGTGGAGCTGCCATCGTCGCAAGGTGTCGCGTATACATTTAGGGGTGACACGAAATTCTTCTGCTAACTCTTTTGCGCCACACCCTGCCTCCGACTTCGCGATAATTCTTGTGCATTGCTCTGGGGTTAATCGGGTGGCTATTCTTGCATTACCACTTATTTCCCGGCCAAATTGACGGCGTTGTGGCATTTTGGTAGTTGTTTGGGGGTTGGGTGTTGATGAGGGGCGCATCGACGCGTCGCTTCGCGAACCGAACTTTTGTCCCGTGACTGTATCAATCCATAGCCCTTTATGCTAGGTGTATGATGCCTATTTTCTTAGTACAATAGAAATGATTTGATTGGTAAACTAGCTATGACTCTCAACCAAGCGCAGCTGCCAATGCCTGAGCTAGCACCAGAATATCACTGCCATAACGAGATTGAGACCTAGTGCTCCTTTCAGAAAGGCTACACAGAATTTTAGAAGGATACTGCTTTCTTCCCTGCACTCATACAGTATGCAAGGGGAAGGTAATATAGCTTCGTTCAACCGGCCGCGTGACAAAGTGGTCATCTCGCTAGAGTATATTACTCGTGGCGCGTAATATGAATTGGGATCCTGAAAAAGAATGCCATGCATCCGCCAATTCATTGCGTTATAACGACTTTTCGGATCATGCACAGGCCAATCCCTGCCACTGTATAGCTATAAAAGTTACCCCATGCCTCCTGTTGCATCTTAACTACCAAATAAAACAACATTACGAGAGCTAAGGTACACAATTTATTGCCAGTTTCCCTAATCATGTACTTCCAGGCTTGGACTTTCGCAGCAGCCGCCTGTTTCCTCTCCTATTCTATGGCAGCACCTACAAGTGGTGATGTCGCCACTCCAGGTGACTGTTACCCGAACACCTACACATGCCATCCGAACGGCGGCAGCATTCTCACATGCGGTTCAAACAACGATTGGACATTAGCAAGCTACTGCGGCCACCCAGGCTGTTGCCGTCGTGTTTTAGAGGCGGATCTACCGTACTGCTTTTGCTAATTCAAGGTACAACACTACTTCTTAAGGCGATTCAAATAGCTCCTAGTGCTAACCCTTTAGGTGACAAAGTGAGGATTGTTTGGGCCACGGCATTACAGATGGATAAACTCTCAATCTGAATATTTTTGCAGCGGGTATCACGCAAAATGAGGCAGGGCAAAGGAGAAATAGAAGACCATGGTTACAAACACAAGATACGGTCACTCTATTTAGCAAGAAAGATTATCCATTTTGCTAGTCGACCATTTACAACTATTCACCTCATGCGTTATAGTTTAGGGCCTTGGTTGGAGCTCCTCTAGCCAATATGGGATGTCCCATGTATGACCATCTATATAATCAACTCAGCCTACCTCAAATAGGCAATTCAGCGCAGGCTTAAATGTTGACATCTACGCGTAGTTAGAAACCTTTTTTAATGTATTCAAAATTATCGAAGGCCGCACAGGTTCGCGACGCAGGGATATTATTTTGTTCACGTAGCGGCATAAGATTATTCTAAATGTGAATGCGCAAAGTGGAAGTTGCAAGGTATTGATGCCACTGCCCTGTAATATGCGTAAATCCACCACGAACATGATCGATTTCAACTAGATGCCATCTCCTATGTCTTCTAAACATCAGTTTCTATTACTTTTTCTAGCGTTCCGTACGATTACTTCCTCTTATCCAGTTCGAGACGGATGCTAGATGTAACGGCACAGATGCTAATAGTGTGTCGAGGAGCTAATACATAATCCCCTATTATTCTAGAGAATGCTACTAAACAACAAATTTCTACGTGAACCTTAGAACAGCCTACATCATTGGAACATGTGACCGCATGCTACGTAGGGATTGGCCGCTAGGGTTGCGGCACAATCATCGGTAAACAAGCGCTAACTTACATTGCCGCCCTCGCTAGAAAGACGCCCTCGGGTTCGAGGTAATGCTGATGAATGCCTTTTCCACCTAATTAGCACAAGACACGTAAACTGAGAGGAAAATAGCTTGCGGCGTGTTCGGAAACGTTGACCAACCCCAAGCGTGACTTGGACAATGACTAGCCTGCACAATGATGGTGCGTGGTGACTGGAACAGACAGGTTCGTGTAATTATACCTAAGTTCGACTAACTAGAGTATTGCATCAAATGATTTGACCGCAAGCGATGCTACGGCGTAGGCCCCGTGGCAGACAAACCCCGCGGTGAGGTTTCTCTAACTCGTGCACAAGTAAAGCACGACTTCTGATCTTCGGAATTAGACGAGTATTGTGTAGCATACGACCAGGGCCTTCTCTTTAGGCCGCTGTTAAACAAATGGACGATAAAGATGAAAAGAAGCGGGTCCAGCACAATTTCTCAGCAATAGCAAGCCCGGCCGACCACCGTGTCCTGGAACTTGACCTCATGGTGGTAAGTTGCCAGCGCCGTCAGAGAATGAGACATAAGTTTAATGAGAATAGAACAGCCAGTAGATCTAGGCCATTCGCAAGAGAGCTTGCCGGCCCCTCGAACGAGAAGTCTGTAGAGATGGACGCTTAGCTTGACGTTACAGGCGTAATAGTACGAAAGTCACTACAGATTTAAGATTAGAATCTCGTGCATGATATAGACTACCGCCTTGGAGCTCGTCCGCAAAGCACATAGGATGTAGGATGATCTGAGAGAGAGAGAAAAAACCACGATGCATTATATTGTCCACTGGCTTTGATGATATTTTGGTGCCTGCAGCCTTCCAAAGCGCTCACCTACATCTCTGACTAGGAAACGCTTTAGTGTCTCTTATAAATCTCAATGCCTAACCTAGCATTAAGATATCTTAGCCAGCCGCTAACGCGATGGGCAACTTCGATATTCAAAAATTTCGGCTAGTCGCAGCACATTGTCTGCTCGATAATAACTTACCGATGGAGTTACTATCACGCCCATCCTTCAGAGAGATGATCAACTTTGCCAACCTAGAGGCTGAGGCAGCGTTGTGGGCGAGCCCGCGCAGTATAGCACCTTGCGATGCGTCTTTCCCGCCATATACGACCACAAGTTGTCGAGGCCTTGTCAGCTGCTGTTAGTAAGATCCATATAAGCTTTGACGGCTAGACGACAAAGGGTGGCAAACGTGGCTTTTTTGGTGTCGTTGCTCACTTTGCTGGCGTAATATACGACCTGCCAATCGACCTACCTCAACTTACGGGCGCTCATAGTGGCGACGCGATTGCTGCGACGATTGTAGCTACACTTAAGGCTTATAATATTACTTCTAGTAAGCTTAGCTACTTTATACTCGATAACGCTACTAATAACGATACTGCGATTACTACGCTCGCTGAGGTTTACGACTTCAACGCTACCCATCGCCGCCTCCGCCGCGGCGCTCACATACTCAACCCCATCGGCCAAGCTATTATATTTAGTGTTGACAAAGATTCTTACGATAACTCTGTTGATGAGCTCGATGCTAAGGAGGCTCACATGTTAGAGTGGCGCAAACAAGGCCCACTGGGCGTACTTATCGACGTTATCAATTATATCAAAACCCTACAACAATATGAGCTTTTTGAGATGTTTCAGTACGCCACTAACGCTACTTTGCCTACTAGAGAGCAGCTCAAAATACTCTAGCCGGTTAAACTAGTTATTACTCGCTAGAACTCATATTACGCCGCATTTAGGCGTGCTACCCACCTCTACGCTGCCTTTGACGCCTATATCGAGCACTATATCAACCAAATATCTCTCGCTGATCGTCACGCCAGCCTACACAATACTCAGCGCCCTATCACTCCTAGTTGGGTGAGATCAACTGGGCTTGCTGCCGCAGATTGGGCCGTGATAACAGAGTATCGGGACTGCCTTGAGCCACTCAAATTGGCCACAGAGAGACTCGAGGGCCGCGGTAGAGCTGGTAGGTTTGGTTTAATATATGAGATTATACCAGTTTTTGAGTATATACTCAGCTCGTTGGAGTCGCGACTCCGCCCATACGAGCACGTTAACTTCACAGCTCACCGCGAGGCTCCAGAGGATCACGTGATCATCGACTTACGAGCCACCTGGCTGAAGGCAAATACCTACTACGATAAGCTCGATAAATCGCCAATATGCTACATCGCCGTCTGCCTCCATCCGTACTACAAATATTACTGCGATAATAGCTGGGCTGATAAGCCAGAGTGGCTCGCGAGCGCAAGCGCGGCGTTTCAGAAGCTCTGGCGCTCATATAAACCTCAAAATTGCAGCCTATCTCGCTGAGTAGCTATAACGCCAGCTACAGGTGGGATAGATGACGTAATTGGCCCGTTTATACGCCGAAACAACAACCCTGAGCAGGCTAATGAGGATGAGTATACGCGCTAGAAAGTGGAGCCAGAGTGGACTCAAGAGGAGTATTTGGGAAATAGCAATCTAGTCTAGTACTAGATTCAAATGCGGTCAAAATATCCGTATTTAAGCCAGTTTGCAATCGATATACTAACTATACGGGCATCTAGTTGCGACTGTGAGCGGCTTTTTAGTGAGCTTGGCGACCTACTCAAGCCGAAACGACGATCGATTAGTAGCGATACCCTGTTCAGATTTGCATAGATCGCAGATGATAGAAGACTTGCTTTTCAATGAAGGCAATAACACAGAAAATGTAGTATTTGTAAAAGGCCGACACCGCCTTTATTATATTGCGGTCAAAACAATCAACCAAGTTTAATCGAAGTCTAATACCATTCGCTATATATGTGCTGGTTTCGGGCGCCTTTTATCCGTATCCACTTGTCAGATTTAATAGTCATTTGGAAAGATTGATGTGATCAACAGGATTGATTGAAATTGATTGATCGCTGTCCCCCGTTTCTACCTTTTAGGCCTCTATAGTTATACCTCTTTTCGTTGTTCCATTTGTTCTCATAGCTGAGTATCATCTGGCGCGTTATGGGCTTGTGGCTGTGCGCTAGTCGGTTCAACAAGGGGGACCCTTAGGAAGGGTCAAATTGTCAAGGGGGCTATTCAGCAGAGATCTTGGACTGCCGAATTTCCGGATGCGTATCTGATTGCGCATCTCATCTGACACCACTATGCATTAGATGGCGGTAGTACACGATCCCACCTCACAGTCCCTATACGTAGTTTCCGGATTCTCTGCAAGAGAGACTCACTCGGACACCGGCCTTTAATAACCAAACCGACTGCGCTGCTCAGCGAGTTCGTAACACTCACCCCCTTGCCCTCGAGCACTTTCTTTGTCTTCCCCTGACTTGAAGGACTGAAATGTCCTGCGAGATAAACAAGCCTACCTTGAATATTTCCCTGAATGAAATCGTCAAGGGTTATTCCATCCTCCTTCAACCGACTCCTTGCATCAGAACCCCTCTCAGGAGCGGGTTTCTTTGTATCATTTGATTTTGACGGTGCCTGCGGATAAATCTTTTTTCCGCAGTGAGCATCGAACCATTCACTGTTAAGGTCTTGGACTTCAAGAGCGTTTAGATTGACTTCGACGTAATTGCCTCCGTAGAACTCATCGAATTCCTGACTGTAACTTGGATGGCCAACGAAGTAATAGATGTTCTTTTCGTCTGGTTCCCAAATTTCAGAAAATATAGGCTCACCAGAACTGTTGGTATCGAAAGGTAGCGTAAGGTCCTTGTATCTTTCCCAGACTTTCTTGGTAGAATTGAGCTTAGCAAGAGCAATTTCTGCATGTTTCTGACTACAGAAGAGAAAATACTCATGGTCTGCTCCTATAAAGCCTCCCATTCCCCTGTCCTCGCTCGTATTGCTATTGCCCATACGAATCTTCCCGGACGGAAATTGGAAATGGCCATTATCATACACGCAAGTAACACCACCCTCTGAAACACATTGTTTACCGTCTGCAATATTGGATCGAAATGCACCCATTAATATGATTTGAATTAGAACCTACTCTTCTACCAGTAGACTTTATATTCCGTAACTAGTAATATTATCAAGTATTGCAGCCAATACAAGGGGTAAACGATTGGGGAGCTTATGGTAACTACATTAAGTCAAATGCTGGGTCTAAGTGTCTCGTATTATTAAGCTAAGTAATATTCGCATTGTATAAGTTATGTTTACTTACCCTTACTATACCGAGGATCACCTAGTGTAAAAAATGGACGGATCGGAAAACACCGATCCGTCCGAATCCGTCCAAAGTGGTGGATTGGGTAATCCGTCCATTCTGATCCACTGGGGTATGGTGGCGCAGTGTGGTCCTGAATGTGACAGCATTTGATGACACTTGAGATGATAAAAATAGAGTAACGTACCCAGACGGACACCGAAGGTGCACACGATACAGGTTAAACCTCGCTCGCGTGCGGCGTAAGTGACGTAAGCATTGTAAGAATAGTAAGCATGGCAGTCATCTACCCTGCACTTATAAAACTGTGTAAGGCACGCGCGAACGGTAGACCGCGCATACTAATCTACGATGGCTTCGGGACGCATGAGATACTTGAAATCATAGAGTTCTGCTTTGAAAACAACATTACCTTATGCGGACTACCTTCTCATACGTCTCATAAGCTCCAGCCCTGCGATGTAGCAGTATTCGGGCCTTCAAAGACGGCGTATCGTGAGGAGGTAGAATAGTTGTATCGCTCTGGTGTAACTACTGTCAACAAGGAGCACTTCACCTCTCTGTACAGCCCTGCTAGGAATAGAGCAATAAGTAAGAAGAACATTCTTGCAGGGTGGGCCAAATCCGGTTTGTTTCCGTTCAACCCAGATAAAGTGCTTAGGAGCGTCACCAAACCAGAGGTCACCTTGCCTAACCAAACAGCTGTCGAAGTCGTGAGGTATTGTCCGCAAAATGAGGTAGTGTGACACCAGTCTCCTCGGACGAGCTGGCGTCGCTACTGAACCAAGTCAGGCTTGATTTGAAGATCTAGAAAACAGGATCGTACAGTGCTATTCGAAATCGGTGTCAACCTAAATGTTCTCGCGCGCGCAAGGTTTCTTCAAGCCAAGTGCGAAATGTAAGCAACCTATCGCTTCATTTATGAAGACGATGATATCTAAGTTACTTTCCACGCTTAACTTGAAAAAGGCAAAGTCATGCGTAAAACATTGTTTTGTCAGACAGACATATGTGCGCGCGTGAACATCTAGGGTGACACTCGCAATGAATTGTGTTAGTCTATACTATAATTTGAAGAGAATGCAAGTCAGTGACTTAACGTTCCACAGGACGGCATAAGCTCCGTCATGATAACGGGCCTGCAGTATCCAGTGTATGAGTGACCCTGTGTCAGATAGAAGGCCTATTAGAAAGTGGCTACTGGCTAGACAGCGGGTATTACGCAACTGGTCATGTGACCCTTAGCGCACACAACCAACCATAGAAGAATAACATCATCTTTTATAATCCGCTTGTATAATGCGCAGGGATAGCAACTTAGAGCTTTATAGGCAGCCTTCGGCCGCTGTTCACTCTTAATTTGATATACAACATCGAATCATGCCCCCCCCCAAAAAAAAGGCCGATCCGTGTATTCGTGGGTATAGTGCTTCGCTGCGGTTTATTCATAGTCTGACAACGTTTCAAATAGGGAAGGCTAGAAGCGATAGGTCTACGTGTGTAGTGTGCGAAGAATTAATTCCGAAAGAAACAATCCGCCTAGAGTTATTCCCCGGATTTAAGCATTGGTATGCCAGTGGGTCCAACTAAGGTGCAATGCTGTTAACTGGCTTAGGGATTGTGTTAAGGATAAAGACGCATACAAAAGCACGAAAGGCTATGAAATTATAATTGCTAAATCCCGGGAGGCATGTAAATCACCATTCAAAACTTTGGTTCTAACACACACCAGGAACAGACAAGCCAGAGGCAGGCAAGCCAGAGACAGGCAAGCCAGGAACCGACAAGCCAGGAACCGACAAGCCAGAAACAGGCAAGCCAGAGACAGGCAAGCCAGGAACCGACAAGCCAGAGACAGGCAATCCAGAGACAGGCAATCCAGAGACAGGCAAACAGAAATGTTACTCTATTTAGATGTCTTGCAATTGAAAACAAGTTTCGAGAAATTTTAGAGTTAGCCACCCAGCTATGGGGTAAAAGTCGCGAAGAGATAGACGTTGGCAAGAGCAAAGGAATTGAAGATATACTCCTAGAGATCTTCTCCATATTGACCCAAATTAAAGAGCGCGATCAATCTCAGCTCTCGGTAAACCGCGAAAGTGGGAATTTGACGCTAGCGCGTCATTGACACGAGCGCGCTCCATCACCAACTTGATTTCCATAGACCATAGATAGCTCAAATTGTATGGTAAAAGCTCATATTCTGGTGTTCCTCTTTCTTCTGATTAATCCTGTTTGCCCTACGCCATGCCTAATTGCCGGTTCCATCTTACAACGCCGCCGCGCGAGCTCATCCCCGATGAGCGCCCACCTCAGCTTGAGACGCCGCAACGCTCTGCCATCTTAGCTGTATACTGGTTATATCAAAGGGAGGAGTTACCTTATAAATTTGAGGCAATTAAGAGAGTTTTTGGAGTAGCTACAAGTACTTCGAGCCGAGTTTTGAGGAGTGGGGGGTGCAGGAGGCTGCAGTCCTCAGATGAGATAGATGGGCGCGGTGCTAACTAGCGCGAGTTTACTGCTGCTGACGCCCACGCCGTTCACTCATATATAAAGGAAGATCTATTTGAAGAAAAGAGTGATCCTTGGAGAGATCTGGCAGAGAGAGCTGGTGTAGTGAGGCAGTTCAAGCATGAGAAGGGCTAGGAAAATATACAATATCACTCTAATACGATCCAACGCCATATAACGCGCGAGACTGGGATGAAGACTCATAGAGTAGTTGTTAAGGAAGAGCATACGCCCACTCAACTCACTATACGCATGGATTATCTGAGTATACAGCTCGAGCTACGCCCTCATCGCCAGCACTGGCGTACAGTACTTTAGTGCGATAGAATACACTATATAACTAGCCCCAAATACCAGAAAAGTATCAAGAGAGATCCTGGAGATGGTGTCAAGTACGATCTATCCAATATCCAGTATGAGAGAGATCACAATCCAAACCTAGATCTCTAGAAACACTTCTACATATACTGTGTTTTAGGCTATAATTTCACGTTCGCAATACTATATAATGCTGGAAATCATAATGGAAAGATGAACTCACGCACATATACTCAAGTCATACTCCTAGCTCTCCAGAGCTATATATTAGAGAGAGGTGGAGAGTGGACCTTGTGGCAGGACCGTGACTCAGCTCATATCTCTGAAACTACACTAAGTTGGATAGATAAACATAGCATGAACTACATCTTATCCCCCCTAAAATCGCTAGATATGAGTATAATAGAGACCTGGGCATCACTACTTAAGAGGAAATTTTATTTAAAAAGATGTAGAACTCAAGATTAAGGTATAAAGAGGTTCTATGAGGTATGGAGAGCTAGGAGTAGAGAAAATAAACAGGACTATAGATAATTACCCACGCCGCCTGGTTGAAATTAGAGATAGGTATGATGCTAAGGCATCTAGGTTTTGAATTTGAGACCAAACGCTATGCAGAATGCTGAGAAAATGGGCTATTGAGCGTGGTGATGCATCGGGTTTGGTGAGGCGATCTGCGCTAACTAGCGTCAAATTCCCACTTTCGCGATTTACGGAGAGCTCAAGGAGGGCTAACATACATCCACCCGTAACGGAACAACTGCCGTAACGGAACAGACTATAGGTACTTTGACTTTGATGCAATAGATAGTCTGCAAACGCCCTGATTTTTTTCTGTCTCGTTTAGGTTATGTTCCAAAACCCAATTTAGAACCCCGGTAGGACTATCACCGATCCCCTCCGATCCACTGTATTTTATCTTAGATAATGCATGGCTGAGCAGCTTGTGGCTGCACCCTTACGGCGCGGGCCCTTAGGCGAGAGGACACACTACCAACGCCCTTGCTAGCAGGGCAGGATAGTATCGTTCGACCCTCCGGATGCTACATCTACATATATAGGCCTATAGAGCTCTCCGCCGAAACATCTCGCAACAATAACTATTATATGTGGTTGTATAGCTTCAAGTTTCATGTTGCTTTTAGTGATCAGATCCGGCGTTGAGGGGTAACTCAAAAAATACGACCGTTTTCGTGCAGGACGAAGAGATAAGTCCAAGCGTCCAAGCGTTGGAACGCACGCACAGATTTCTTGAAGATGGGTGCATCTGCGGCGCTATTCTTCCATAGATTCTGTTAGTGAAAGGGTCAAGTAATGCGGTGCTGAGGGTACATCCGGTGATATCAGCGAACCTACTGAGTTATACGGGTTAAACCAAATGACAAAAATTCTCAAGCTCAATGTGAGCCCTCGCGGCATCGAACAAGCTAGGCTTGGACTGATGAAGAAATGCATTTCTAGCACTCATAGAATAATACAGCGAAGAGTTACCTAGAGTACAATATTACTAAGCTATCCCTCCTTAATGTGCATACTGTATATGCAGGGCCAATTTTGTTTCATTGAAGAATGCAACACGCCAAAGAGTAAATTTATTATTCCCTTATTTGTACTCTTTCAAACACTCGGACGCTCCAAGCACGTTTTCAGCCATTGGGCCAGAGAATGTTGCTCCAAAGACTTATGGCCTAAGCTCCAGATTTCTACAGTCTCAACGTGAATTGATCGAAGCACTTGAATGCCAGGGTCCGTTTTGAAAACTTTTGGGTCCACTTCATCCAGCAGGTCGCTCTCAAAGTAGAGGCACAGGAACCTGAGCCTTTTACACTGCTTGAGCAATTGAGAATACCGAGGTTATTACCCAGTGGAAAATAGAAACCAGTTGGATCACCAATGGCTGCTGTTAACCTGAACCTATCGAAATTGCCCAAATTCTGTATACCCCATTTCCCGTGTGGAAGTGCGAAGGTGTACACCATATCTCGAATCTCTCTAGGTAGTTTAAAGAATGCAGGTATAGTGCCTTGCTTTCCGTGATATCGCAACTGTACGATTATTTAGCGAAATCCCTCAGAGTAGGGTAATGGTAAAATGAGCCTTGCCTACTTTTGCAACTGATACTGTGCGATATGCTTCCCGTTCAGAGAGGAGAAACGGTAAGTGCACTCCAAATTCATAGTGAATGTCCACAGCGAATCTGTAGAAGCCAATATTGCTCAATTTAACAAGTGTGACTATATTCCGATTGTGGGTAGTGGTCTACGAAATGTGGTGAGTAGTATGGGAACAGCGACGCGGGTAGTTTTACCTGTATCCCGCCCAGCGCTTGAAGAGCTTCCTTTGAGACGCGTTCATCGTGCACGAGTTGATGTTCTTGATACTCTCTTTCGATTCTTCCATAGGCGGAATTGGTAACCGGCCTGAGGTCAGAGTAGAGACATGTTAATGCACCAGTTGATGCTAGAGCCTGAACACCATATCCAAGCTCTTTTTCCATCTGTTGTGAGGTGATTTCAGGCTTGCGTTTGGCCATGGTTGACTAGATGGGGCTATCTAGTGTAGGGGTGCAGGCAGTGTTCGAAATGGATGGAGGTAAATCCACCTCCATGGACCTCCATCCATTTCCAGAGAGCCATGGAGGTTTGGAAGGACCTCTTGGCGTATGAGAGACGTTTCAGCTATCCTTTTCGGGAATACTGAAGCTGCAGTCGCCGCAGTAAAGTGGATAGTTGACCTGTGCTCAGCGGTGATTCTCACGTTGTCTCATCCATCTCATCAGCGATTCTCTCCATTCCCTCACTCGCTGACCTCTATTTCGCCCAGTACCTAATCAAATGCCGCCGGAGGGGTCGCAATCGTCTTATCAGGCTGCTAGCCAGTCAAGAAAGCGAACTCGATCATCCCTTGACGCTCCTTCGCCCTCTACACAACCGCCATCTGGTGGAGCTGACTTGACCTCGGATGAAAAATCACTCACAGAGCTGGAGTCTGAGAACGTCCTAGTCCCTACTAAGCTGCAGCGCACCAATAAGGATAGTAGACCTGTTTTTCAATCGCCTTTCGACTACTCTTGGGTGGATTTTGATGATCCGGCGCTTGACGGCCTCACTCTGCCATCAAAGGCTATCAAGACTCGCGCATGGTGGTGGAAGTATGGAGTGCCTCTCGAGGCTCGAGTGGATCAAGGCAATGGCCGGAGGGCTATTCTAACCTATTTCTTATGCCATACGTGTTATACGATTGGCCGGAGGTCAACCTGCAAGCTTAATATCACTAAAGGCCGCTGCAGTGCCCGAGATCACTTTAGAAACCTCCATCATACGACCTTTGAGATAGAGAAAGACCTTCCTCACGACGCCCAATTTGACGACGAAACTCTCCTGGATAGGCTAGATAGAAACGACCCCGTGCAGCGCCGGATCCTGAACGAGCTCACCCAGTTATTCAATCAAGATATCTCCAACAAGGACCTCCTAAGATGGGTAGTTTTCGACAATATCCCCTTCTATAAGCTTCAGAGCCCCTATTTTCGAACACTACTCTCTCGCCTAACGCCCTTTTCAAATCGATCAAGATTGCCAACTGATCGCACAGTCCAGAGGTGGGTTATGCAAGAGTTTAAACAGCATAAGGTAGATATTAGGAAGCTTCTTATAAGCTCTTGCAGTCAAATCCACCTGTCCTTTGACGTCTGGACTTCCCGAAGGATAAAGGCTCTTAATGGTGTTGTTGCTCACTGGGTTGACAAAGATGGCAAGTGCCAATCAGCTCTTTTAGCTCTTACAGAGTTAGCTGATACTCATGGTGGAAAAGAGCTCTGCGCCGACGTTCTAAGAGTTATCAACGACTATGGGATTCGAGAGAGGATTGGTTACTTTGTACTAGATAACGCCATAAATAACGATAAGGCAGTAGAGCTTATTTGCAAGGAGCTCTGCTTGAATCCTCGCTGGCGCCGCCTCCGTTGTTCTGGCCATATAATTAATATTATCGCTAAAGAGGTCTTATGGGGAGCGGACTACGAGATGTTTGAGAACGTTGTCGCCAATATTAATAACCTAAAAGATGAGGTTGCTGCATGGCGAAAGAAGGGCCCAATTGGCCATCTCGCGACTATTATTCGATGGATTCGAAGGTCTCCAGGACGACTTCAACGGTTCAATAACGCCCAAAAGACTATATGGGAAGAGAATCACCTAAATGCTTCTAGCGATTCTCAGATTCTTAGCCTTATTATGAATAACTCGACTCGATGGAATTCAACCTACGACATGATAGTACGCGCCCTAAGGCTCCGTAGAGCAATTGAGCACTTCCTAGACCTTGAGACACTCCGTCTTAAATATCTGGTAAAAGAGCGGGTCGAAAAACCCCTCTCTGAGCGGCCTGAGGACTCAGTGACGAGGATCATTCTCCAGAATCGTATGAAGCCTGACGACTGGGCGATTATTGCAGAGATTGCAGAGCTACTCGAGCCCTTTAAAGATGGAACTAAGAAGCTTGAAAGCAGGCCAAACGAGGCCTCTGCAAGTGGATTTGCAGACGTTGTACCTGTCCTGAAGATCCTCCTTGAGAATCTCGAGAAACTGAAGCTCCATTACGCTGAATATCCCCCTGATCGGCCAGTCTGGGTGGCGATTGAGCAGGCTTGGCAGAAAGCAAGTTACTACTATAGAATCACCGACCGCACGCCCGCCTACACAGCAGCAATCCTCCTTAATCCTCGCCTTAAGCGGCAATATTTGGAGCGAGAATGGGGCCTTGAAGACGCTCAGAGCGGTGTTGCTCTTGTCAAAGAGCTATACCAAAAGGAGTATGAGGAACTACTAATCTCTGGGCCATTAATCTCATCCCAGGAGGCTCTCTCAGAGATATCCGGCAACCGACGACGACGCAAGAAGCCAAAGTTTCGTCAAATTGATGAAGCTCTTGAGGAGACTCGAAAGATCTCCCTTGCACCTATGATTGAGAGTGAGCTCGATAGCTATCTTGCTGATCGCCTCGAGCACAACTCTACCTTAGCGCCCTTTGAATTCTGGATGAGGCCTTCCGTCAAAGCTCAGTACCCGCGCCTCTCGCGGATGGCGATTGATATCCTCTCTATCCCAGCCATGAGCAGTGAGGCAGAGAGGATCTTCAGCTTGGCCGGCAACATGATCTCCCCGCGTAGAGCTCGCCTAAGAGAGGACTCAGTAGAAGCCTCTATTTGCCTCGCTAACTGGGGGAGAAATGGGTTAGTAGAGATAGGAGAGCACGCTCAGGAGCTTCGTGGCAGTCAGATGGCCAATATCTTTAATAACAGCGGTGACGATCTTCCATTTCAACTAGAGCTGGATCCTCGCGATGAGATAGTCCTCTTTAAAGAGTCTCTCTACTCCGACAATAGCAGCCAGGTTAGCAATTAGATAGCCATTCAAAATCTATCATATCTAGCTTAACCAAACGGGTTCACGTGACCTTAGCTCTTTACTTGATATTCACCGTTTATTTAAGGTTTTCATTATGTAGATTGTAAACATTGGACGTGTCATAGGGGTGGACCCAATGAGCTTGGCAATCCATCCAAACCTCCATGGATTTATGGATATGGAGGTGGAGGATCCTCCTCCATCCATTTCGAACACTGGGTGCAGGCTTGATTTGGAGGTTGTAAAGCTGGTAACATATCTTATCAGCCGGCGCACGGTCTCACCCGACGCACGCTGAACATCATTTTTTCCGCTACAAAAATGAAGCTATATCGCGATCTACAATAGCTATAGAGGTGTAATTTTCTAGTATATTGTACTTTAGACTATGCTGAAAAAGATGAGCTACTTTAATTTCGCTGAAGGCTTGACGTTGCGGCCACTGCGCGTGGTCACTGGTGGAGGCGGCGATGACAGCAGCAAGGTCTCGTCGTCAACTACTTGATCAAAATTTGTCTCATTGGATTGTAGTGTCTTAGAGTGCTTTTGCTTGCCTTTACGTGAGGTTTTGATGTCGGTTTGGAGTTGTTTTTCGAGCTGCCTGGCCAGCTTTTTGTCCTCGCGTAGAGCCACTTCTAAGGCCTTCGCGGCAGCTCTCTCCTCTGCCTCGCGAAGCTTTGTTTGGCGCTTCACCTTAGACTCTTGTTGTTGTAGAAGCTTTTTCTCCTCTCGGAGGCGCTTCTCCTCGCTTTTCTGGTGTCTTGCGCGCTCCTCTTCGGCTTGCTTTCGTGCCTGAAGCTCGCGAGCTTCCGCCACTTTAGTGGGACTCCAAAGTACAGCTCCACCGTCGTTCTGAGGCGGCGGCAGCAGCGGCAAAGCTTTGCCTTGCTGCTTGCGACCTCTCTCCTCATCTAGAGCTTCTCGTAGCCGCTCATTTTCATGCTGGAGAAGCTGGTTCCTCGTTGACATGGCGTGAACCGTGTGGGTGAGCTTCTTGGCGTGAGAATTGAGAGTCTCAACTACTACTTGCTTCAAGAGCCGCTTTATTTCTGTCCAATCTGTCGCTGAGATAGCTGAGGTTTTACTACTGCTAGAGCTAGGGCGCGAGCTACCTTTGCGGCGGAAGCGCGAGAGTACTGCCTCTGGTTCGAACGGCACGAGCCCGGTAGCTTCGAAGGCTTTTCTGATGTTTTTTTCAGTGAAGGAGAGCTTCCAAGCAGCGTTAAAGAGTCTATAGAAGTCGCGCTTCGCGATAGATGAGATACCTTGGGTCTTCTCCATATGATTGGCAAGCTGCTTCGAGTACGCTGCTGCTAGAGGAGAGAACATCACCACATTAAGCGGCTGCAAACTATAGGTCGCGTGAGGCGGAAAGACTGCAAGTAGTATCTTATTAGCGTCGCAGAAGTCAATAAACTTCATCGAAATATGGGAGCCGTGGCCATCTAGGAT
Source organism: Phaeosphaeriaceae sp. PMI808 (assembly GCA_021365335.1). NCBI lineage: Eukaryota > Fungi > Ascomycota > Dothideomycetes > Pleosporales > Phaeosphaeriaceae > Phaeosphaeriaceae sp. PMI808. The sequence continues at coordinate 259,628 of JAJTIZ010000038.1, read as the reverse complement.
GAGTAACCGGTAAGCTTGTCGAGCTTTCTCCTTCGTCTCGCGATCGAAGACTTGTTGGAGCCACGCGAGCCCAATCTCATTACTCGTCCAGCCATTTGGCGATGAGGTAAAGAATCCCTTATGCTTTTTAGGGTCGAAATCCTGCAACCAGGTGTCCTGAATGCTCCCAGAAGCCGCCTTATAGATTAGTGAGGGACTTAAGGTAGTCCCGTCGGCGCAAATGGCTGCCACAACAGTGACCCACTCACGATTTCCACTCTGTAGGAACCCTCGAAGCTTCCTAGAGTTGTACTGTTCTTCTGTGAAGATCCTCTTCTACTTAGAGAGTATCCTAATCATGAAGCCCTTCTCATCTATATTGTAGATCTGCCGCGCATCTATACTATATTGTTCGATTTTTTTTCGCATAAGCTCGAAGTATAGGCGGTACCTGAAGGGAGAATCAGCCTTGAAGCGCTTGCTGTCGACGCCGCTGGTCCAGTGGGTAAGAAGCTCGTCGTCGTGGCGCTTAAGAAACCGATCAACCCAGGCCTTTCCAATGGGTTTTTGGGCAACTTCCTGCGCGAAATTTCGTACTATTGCCCTCGTAGGTGGTAGTCCTCGGCTACAAAGACGTCTAATATACTTTATAAGCTCTTTCTCTTGTATTGTGCTAAGATTTCTGGAATTTTCGGCCTGGGTTGCACGGCTGCCCTGAACCCCGCGGTGTCGTTTACTCAGCTTTGAGCGCTCAACACCAAACTTTTTCGCTGTTGCAGTATAATTAATCTCATCTACGAGCTTCAGCGCATCTAACGCAGCTAAAATTTTATCCTCATCGTCCATATTGGTGGAGTTGTAGGCGTGGGAAAAAATGGCTATTTTGGTGTTCGCTGTGCGCCGGGTGAGACCGTGCGCCGGCTGATAAGATATGTTAGCCAAGTCAGCCAACCGGGCATAGCTGCGGAGAAAACGCGGCTGAAACCGAGTAGGAAATAATCAATCAATCAATCAATCATCAGTAACAGTAGAAGCAAATAAGACAACTTGCGAGTCTCTCTAAGCTAGCTGTAGTACGGTTTGACGCTCTGAGAGTACCCAGAAGGTTTCTCCCCACTCAATCTGAGGCGTAAACTGCGTCTTAAGGCTTATAAGATCCTTGTTGAAGCGCTCTTTACGCAGCTTCTGCTTACCGCGAGAGCGGACGGTAGTAGTACTACTAAGAGCCTCCGTCTCTGCTATTGTCTCAAAAGCCTCCTCTGTTGCTGTTTTAGTTGTCCTTACTGTCCCAGCAACGCCAACGCCGCGCTCTCTAAGGTATTCCATCATTGGGATAGTATTAAAGAGATTATCGTCCCATACAATATGGCGACCTGGTAAGAATAAACGCTTGCTAGTAGCGTTTTTGGCGAGTACAAGAGTAACGGATACTGATTCAGTAGGTGTCAGAGCCTCCAGCTCAGTGTCAAGGTTGACGGGCCCACGCGCAGCGCCTCTGGCATGAAATAACCAGTTGAGTACGACGCCGTTGCTACCTAAACACCATATTTTATAGCCCTCTGGCGTAGGCTTTGTCTTGATAGTTACAGTCTCGCTGGCACGGCCAGTAAACCTAGCGATAGCCTCGTCGACGCAGAGGTGCTTCCCAGCAGCCCAGAGGCTTAGAGAACGCTCGCGGATGTGCTCTGAGAGATCCCACACGCGTCCAAATGGCGATTTAAACGTTTGGTTAACCTCTGTACAGTATATGTAGCGATCTAGCTGCTGCCATCGAGTTTCTGACATATATTTATTAACTACGTGAGTAGGCGCGTTATTGTGTTGTTTCTCCCAGTACTCATGCAGCGACGGCTCGCGGTGTACGCCCATATATATTACTATCGCAAAGTAGGTATATAGCTCAGTAGGCGAGGTTGGTTTCCATGGTCGCGCGTACGGCTGCGCCTGCGGGTTCAGCACTTCGTCGCGAAGCTTCTGCGCGTGCTCGTTTGTAACATATCTTATCAGCCGGCGCACGGTCTCACCCGGCGCACAGCGAACACCAAAATAGCCATTTTTTCCCACGCCTACAACTCCACCAATATGGACGATGAGGATAAAATTTTAGCTGCGTTAGATGCGCTGAAGCTCGTAGATGAGATTAATTATACTGCAACAGCGAAAAAGTTTGGTGTTGAGCGCTCAAAGCTGAGTAAACGACACCGCGGGGTTCAGGGCAGCCGTGCAACCCAGGCCGAAAATTCCAGAAATCTTAGCACAATACAAGAGAAAGAGCTTATAAAGTATATTAGACGTCTTTGTAGCCGAGGACTACCACCTACGAGGGCAATAGTACGAAATTTCGCGCAGGAAGTTGCCCAAAAACCCATTGGAAAGGCCTGGGTTGATCGGTTTCTTAAGCGCCACGACGACGAGCTTCTTACCCACTGGACCAGCGGCGTCGACAGCAAGCGCTTCAAGGCTGATTCTCCCTTCAGGTACCGCCTATACTTCGAGCTTATGCGAAAAAAAATCGAACAATATAGTATAGATGCGCGGCAGATCTACAATATAGATGAGAAGGGCTTCATGATTAGGATACTCTCTAAGTAGAAGAGGATCTTCACAGAAGAACAGTACAACTCTAGGAAGCTTCGAGGGTTCCTACAGAGTGGAAATCGTGAGTGGGTCACTGTTGTGGCAGCCATTTGCGCCGACGGGACTACCTTAAGTCCCTCACTAATCTATAAGGCGGCTTCTGGGAGCATTCAGGACACCTGGTTGCAGGATTTCGACCCTAAAAAGCATAAGGGATTCTTTACCTCATCGCCAAATGGCTGGACGAGTAATGAGATTGGGCTCGCGTGGCTCCAACAAGTCTTCGATCGCGAGACGAAGGAGAAAGCTCGACAAGCTTACCGGTTACTCATCCTAGATGGCCACGGCTCCCATATTTCGATGAAGTTTATTGACTTCTGCGACGCTAATAAGATACTACTTGCAGTCTTTCCGCCTCACGCGACCTATAGTTTGCAGCCGCTTAATGTGGTGATGTTCTCTCCTCTAGCAGCAGCGTACTCGAAGCAGCTTGCCAATCATATGGAGAAGACCCAAGGTATCTCATCTATCGCGAAGCGCGACTTCTATAGACTCTTTAACGCTGCTTGGAAGCTCTCCTTCACTGAAAAAAACATCAGAAAAGCCTTCGAAGCTACCGGGCTCGTGCCGTTCGAACCAGAGGCAGTACTCTCGCGCTTCCGCCGCAAAGGTAGCTCGCGCCCTAGCTCTAGCAGTAGTAAAACCTCAGCTATCTCAGCGACAGATTGGACAGAAATAAAGCGGCTCTTGAAGCAAGTAGTAGTTGAGACTCTCAATTCTCACGCCAAGAAGCTCACCCACACGGTTCACGCCATGTCAACGAGGAACCAGCTTCTCCAGCATGAAAATGAGCGGCTACGAGAAGCTCTAGATGAGGAGAGAGGTCGCAAGCAGCAAGGCAAAGCTTTGCCGCTGCTGCCGCCGCCTCAGAACGACGGTGGAGCTGTACTTTGGAGTCCCACTAAAGTGGCGGAAGCTCGCGAGCTTCAGGCACGAAAGCAAGCCGAAGAGGAGCGCGCAAGACACCAGAAAAGCGAGGAGAAGCGCCTCCGAGAGGAGAAAAAGCTTCTACAACAACAAGAGTCTAAGGTGAAGCGCCAAACAAAGCTTCGCGAGGCAGAGGAGAGAGCTGCCGCGAAGGCCTTAGAAGTGGCTCTACGCGAGGACAAAAAGCTGGCCAGGCAGCTCGAAAAACAACTCCAAACCGACATCAAAACCTCACGTAAAGGCAAGCAAAAGCACTCTAAGACACTACAATCCAATGAGACAAATTTTGATCAAGTAGTTGACGACGAGACCTTGCTGCTGTCATCGCCGCCTCCACCAGTGACCACGCGCAGTGGCCGCAACGTCAAGCCTTCAGCGAAATAAAGTAGCTCATCTTTTTCAGCATAGTCTAAAGTACAATATACTAGAAAATTACACCTCTATAGCTATTGTAGATCGCGATATAGCTTCATTTTTGTAGCGGAAAAAATGATGTTCAGCGTGCGTCGGGTGAGACCGTGCGCCGGCTGATAAGATATGTTATGGTATGCAATCCTATCAAGCACCGCAGCGGTCAAAAAAGAGATCAAACAAAGCAATAGGATCGCTGGCATCAACTTTATCAGGTAGACGGGCGCTGCCAAGCTCGACGTTGTCGATTTGCAGAGGTTGCCAATTGGGTGGCGGCACGCGCGCAAGATCAGGTAAACTACCTCGTTTTTTCAAGTATTTTGTGTACTTAACAAGATCAGGATCATTGCTAAGCTTTGAAGCACGAGAGGCATGATTGCAGCGTTTGGCGATTTGTATTTACTGAGAAATAACAAGGCACGTAAAATCACTATTGTTACGATGCATTTCTGGTGTTGAGGGGCGCTGTACGCTGATTGGCTCTATTGATGTGGCCCGTGTACGGTCGCGTCTACCATGGTACCAGGCAAAAGTTTTGTAGGTGGGTCCTCGGAGACAGGGGGTTGAGGGTCAACGCAAATACCACCTATAGACTGTTTTTACGACAAAAACGCTGTATTTCTGTATGGAAACTAATGTACCTCGGTCGCATCCTTGTCTGTAAAGGGTGGTCATACAAGGTATGAAATTAGTATGTAAGATAAGACAGAAACAGGCTTAGACCATACATAAGCACAACCCCTGTTGTCCGGACCCACCTACAAAACTTTTGCCTGGTACCATAGTACAAGGGGGTCTCCTGTACGGGTTGACGCGAGTGGCGGTTATAGTAGTGCTTACGCCCTGTTATTTTCTATATACGGTAAATTACTTGATTACTACGGCTCGATTTACCAAAAATCACTGCCTAGCATTATGTGGATAGCTGGTATGGCCAGTTAGGATAAAATACCTTGGCTTTATGCTATCATACGCTACAAATCCAAGTATAATATCCCGAACCTTCCATGCACGGGCATACGCACGGATGTATTGCCACCCTCGCGTCAACCCGTACAGGGAGGGGACTTGTACAGGGGGTGCAAGTACGGGCGGCTAGCGTGGTTCATGGTGGCAAATCCAGGTGTATTGACTACAGGAGTACGCAAACCGCGAGGCGCGGTTTGCAAGAAGAGCCTTGAGGAACGAAGTCACAGGACAATTTTGATCCTTTACAATAAAGTATGCTTAAGGTTGAAAGTACGGCTTTAATTAAGATGTAACTGATGTCTAAGCTAATGTGCTATACTAGTCGATGTTTAAGACTTTTTTACTGGGTTGACGATTTCGATGAGGTCTGTTGTGTCATCGACAGAGAGAACAGGGGCTTGGGGTATAGAATATGAGACAAGATTTGTGGCAGGAGTATTTATGGGCTGAGAAGGTTGCGGCTTTTTCCCATCGTTTGTATGTAATAGGTTGTAGTGTGTGTTGGGGTGTCGGTGTTTGAGGAATTATCTAGAGTAATGGATGAGGAAGGGTCTCTGTTACCCGATGAGTGTAGGATATAGTCCGTGCGTAGGCGTTTAAGCGGTGGTGACACATGTATGGTGGACATGTCTTTTGTATAGGAAGTATCAAGTGCTCGTGCTAAGATATTGAATTAGTATGATGCGATAAGTAGATATCGGTAATGTCTTACAAGATGGTGTGGTAATGGGTGCGCCATTGTCGGATGATGCCTTCGGGGTGACCGGCTCTGAAAGTTGATCAGATTTACATTTGGCTGGGGACATAAATTTAGATCGAGGGTCTGAGGAAGATTGCTTAGTTGGGGTGGTTGTCGGAGGCGATGTTAATGAAGAGTCTCGGACGATTTGTCTGTGAAAGACCAGGAGTCAGGAACGACGATGAAGACGTAATCTTGTGGGAGTTGTGGGGGTGGACCATGATATGGTGATTGAGAAAACCGGCGACTCTGCCTGTACAGTTGAATGTAGTGTTAGGCTGAAATTGGGTATTTTGTCTTTCGGCCATCTTCTGCAGCGCGTCATCCATGGGTTAACATGAATAGGGAAGATGACAAAGACCTGAACTGGTGCGATCCTCGGAAAGGGGGCTTGGTTGGGTTCCCTGGGGTGATAAAGGTTGAGAGCTGTACAAAGCCGCAACATTTTCGCTGAGTGTCTAATAGGCCAGATAGAGGATCGTCATGGAGGAGTGTTAGGCCGGAACCGACTATTGGGCCGGTGAAGGTGACAATGGGAGGCACTGTAGGGAAGCTGTTTATAAAGTTGAACATTCGAGGGGCGATGCTGTGGAGTTGGTTTGAAGTCAGTCAACTTTGGATCATCAAGGTGTCATCATGGACTCACGGTTGATAGCAGAGGTCTCGAACAATAAGAGGTGGGATAGTGTAATTTTGTACATCGCTGCCCGTGTCTGAGCTATTGTCTGGCTCGATCTCCCATGTAAGGGCGTAGGGATGAACTAGGCCATATAGGAAGAAGCACATATCGTCCCAGTCGGACGGCACAATTGTTTGGTCATAAATGGACAAGTTGAGACTGAAAAGTGCTGAGTAGGCATTGTCGTCATTTGTTTGGGGTTGGAGGGCTGCATATTCGGATTCGTTCAGCCAGGCTGGTGGAGGGAAGTGGACAGATGCAATAGTCTCAAAATTGAGGCCTTTGATCTGCTGCCGTTCGGGAGATGCGAATCTCCTTGGAAGTGGGAGACGCGCTATGAAAAACATGGACATGTCGCCGCCAATATTTCTCTGGTTTTCGAGCGGCGTGCGTAGATGAGCGTGGGCATTGGTTTAATGTAGATGAGAGAGACATTCTTTACGGGAGTATCGTTGATGAGGATGTTGTGGGAAACCAAAAGAGATGCTAATCTATGGTACTAAGTAGAGGTCAGAGGCATGGGAGCGGGGTAGCGGTCATTGGAGATATGTTTGAGAACTAATGGAGGCATGTGGAGATATACTGGAGGTGACTGAGCGGTTCAAGAGATTTAGAGCTGTGAGGCGTGAATGGAGGGTCAGGTGTGAGACTTGTGTGCCAGTAGGAGGAAGTTGGATTCGTATATCGGGAACTGAGGGTGTGGCAAAGGTTGAGAGGTCGCTTACAAGCACTGTTATGAGATGGTTGAAAAAATAATAAGGGTCATGTGGTTTCAATTTGGATGTTGTTAAGCCCGTTGCGGGTTGAATTGAATTAGATTGAATAATTAAATTAGCAATGCTTTGAAACTTGTTGGTCATACTTTACTTGGTTGTCCTGCTGGTGAAGTACAATACGGGGTGGCGTTGTGATATCTGTGATAGTGGATTTTCGGCGGTGCTCGGGGTAGAAATTCACCCAATCAATTCAGTTAATCGGTCAATATGGCCTGAACTGGATTGAAACCATACTAGATGAGATGAAGAATACGGAACTAACGAAGGGCCGATGGGCTTGGTATGGTGAGGGAAAAAATAAAAGTATTATCGGTCATGTGGACTTAGGGTGAGGAATAGTGATCCTATTGGTGTAGAGGGGGAGTCCAGATAGGAAGGGACCGATTTGGAAGGGAAGTTGAGCGGAGTGGGTGGAGATGGTCGAAGGTTTCGGGGTGTAGATGAACCATTCGGTCGCCCGGACCAGGGTAGTTGGCATAACGTAGCAGTCGCCAGCCTTAGAATCAGAATGTTGGTGGATATATTTGAGGATGTACAGAAAGAGTACAATGCTAGGGAAGAAAGTTGTAGAGTAAGTGTTGAAGGCAGGCTCCGCCAGGATACGTTTGAGGCTCTTCAGGCTCTGAATGCGGAGTCTTGGAGAGGAGAAGATATGCCTGAGATTGTACAAGGAATGTGGAGGGATACTCAGGGAATCTGACAGGGTCAGCCAAAAACGAATATCTCCAGCCGTACAGGAGACGTCTCAGACGGTCAGACAACGGGGATTGAGAGCAAGCCAGCCCACTGATGTACCTCGGTCGTGGAATTACCGGCAGAGAACGAGAATACTGGTCAAGATCCGCTGAAAGTGTCTTTAGGCGCAACTTACATGGCACGAAAGGATGGCGGAAAGAATAGGACCGGTCATAGGCATATTATTGGTCCTAGGTCCATTGATGTGTATCAGTCGGGGGAATACTGGCAGAAAACGAAAATTACTGGTATAGATCCACTGGACGTGTCTGGGGGCGCAGCTCCAATGGTACAAGAGGATCAATTCATTGACCGTCCTGGAAACGTAATTCAGATATCACAGGTGGGCGCACAAGTCAACGACTCTGGAAATTTAACCAGGAAGGCCCAGGAGAGTGTAGGCATCAATGTCTTACAGAGACTTGGGCAGCATGGAAAGAGCTGCAGTCTTCGGTTCTTCGAATATGAGTAGTCGGATGGGCAGCGCGTCTAGGGACGCGGTTGTGGTCGTGCAGGGTGGTGATCAGGTGAGCATGCCGGAGAGCTGGCCAAGAACGGGACAGAGAAACATTTCGAGTGTCCGCTGGCACAGATTTGGCGGATTCGCGAAGTCGGCTGCGTGAAAGGCTGGGAGTGCGTACAGCAACGAGGGTCGGAGGATCCAGGAATGATCAGGTGGATGAAGCTGTCACAAGTCAAGAGGCAGTGACGGGAAGGACAGCTGGGGGCTGTTCTTGGGGGTGAGCATGTCAACAGGCGGGGAAATCTGGCGACGATGGCCAATAATGTAGCTCCAGCGGAGCTTCTGGGGTGGGAGGCTTTGAGGGACGGCATGGGCGAGTTGCGAGCAAGTCTAGGAATGCGCACATCAGGAGATATATTCGAAGCGTCGCAAAAGAGTATGAAGAGGCGAGGGCGCGGGGACAGACGTTAAAAGGGCGGATTCGAGGGTCGAGGGGGCCGCAAGCGGGCGAGGCTAGGTTGCAGAGTCAGGCCCGACCGAAGCGGGCGAGGACGCCAGAACAAGATCGGAGTTGGAGGGCTCGTGTTCCAGACGGCTCGCACCCCAGCGAGGTCAGAGCAAATTATGAGCTGCCACCGCCGGAGAAAAGGGTGAGAGTGGTAGGGGGCCTGGTACGGCAAGAGAATAGCGAGGCGGAAGAGAGAAATGCAACGATTGAGAGTAGAGATGGAAATGGTGAGCGAGGGAGTGCTGAGGATGTGAGGAACGGGATCGGTGAGTTGCGTGCAAATCTGGGACTGCGCACAGCAACCGACATATTCGAAGTTGCCCAGAAAGGATTCGAGGAGGCGAGGGCTCGCAGAGAGACCATTCAGAGGCGTACGCCACGGCGGAGGGACGCACAACCGAGCGCGGCCGGCGCAAACGATCACTCGCGGCTGGAACAAGTGAGGGTGGTGATGTGGCAAGGGGGACATGAGAGTCAAGAGAGAAGTGAGGTCCCGGTGAGAATGAGACCGAAGGAGATGAACTTGCCGGGGTCATCCGCAGCCTTGAAGAGGAGTTCGCTGAGAAAGAGCGACTGTCTCAGAGACAGACATGGTGTACGCCGATCTCTCTTGAGCAAAAGGTGTCTACAGTGCAGGAGTTTTACGGCGCATTTCATGACGCGAGAACCTTGCCGATACATACTTGCAAGATCTGCTACCGCAAATTTGGTTTGATGGAGCTAGAGAATGTCGATTGGGATGGGTGGAGGTCAGTTTGTGTCGGAAGACGCCAAATTTCACAGCTCAGCTGTAAGAAGTGTTTCCCTATCGGCGAGAAGATTCTTGGATGTGGTGAATGTGTGAGGGATTTAGGGAAGGGGGTCCTGTCGCCTGCAGCGCACCTCCACGATCGGTTGGGATGTGAGCACACATTTCCGTCAGAGCTGAAAGGACTTACGCCGGTGGAAGAGAAGCTAATTGCGCTGAACTCGTGTTACGGCTTGATCACGAAGTATTGCCTCAGCGAGAGTCATCGGCAGAGCGTGAGATATCCAAAGCATGTCAAGGGTCATATAACGGTGTTCCCGAATAACGTGCAGGAGCTAGCATCCAATGTGCTTCCTCATCCGCTAGTAAGGGTAATGGACGAGATCCATGTGTCGTGGCAAGGGGTGGAGAAGCCAGCACCTAAGGATCTCTCCGTCCTCTTGTCTGTACGGCCCCGCATCGTTGAGAGGGCGCTGGCGTGGTTGAAAAGGAATAACCCTCTATATGCAAACATTCAGATCGACACCGCAGAGATGGAGAGCTGGGGTGCGCCGCCTCATGGTGTGCCGTCACAGGTGTATGACCGGTTGGAGAGGAATGAGCCGTCTGCATGGGAGAAGACGAGAACCGCGCAGCTTGTGCCACCGACCGAGCGCGGGTTGGAAGAAGGGAAAGACATGGATGTGCGAGAAGTCCTGGCAATGCTGAACCAGGGACAAGACGTGGAGATTGACGAGAGCGGGGCACAGATTGTGGAGGGGGAGCGGCTAGAAAGTAGTGCCACTATTCAGGAGATCAGCTCGTCCGGAATGTTCGCTCTCGACGGACAGCCAGATGTCGCGGATGCGGAGAAGCTGCAATATGTTTGTGATGCTCTAGGTCAGGATGCATCTTCGGCTGAAAGACATGGAAATTCGTGGGCGGGAACTGCGGAAGTGCGGCGCGGAGAGGGTCTCGAGCCCTATGTGTTGATGTCGAGAGGGGATGGATTTGCCGACTCCAACGAGGTGCGATTCTTCGCAAAGGCGTTCCCAACTCTCTTTCCAGTGGGAGATGGGGGTCCGCGGCAGGCGGAGGAGGGTATGGCAGACTTGACTGGAGATGTGAACGAAGAAAGCATGGCGGTCAACATCCTAACGAGCCGGAACCTGAGCGTAGGGAAATGGGCACACTTGCTGCTCCAGCGCCATGGTGGCCGCTTCGCGAACCACCACGTTTTCGCCTTTCTTGTCTTTAACATGCTGGTGAGGTTTAGGAACCATCGTGTGAGTATGATGAGTGTGACGAAGAGGAACTTTCCAGACGTGGAGCGTATCGTGCGATCGCTGGGTGCTGAGAGGTTAGGAGCGGCGAGAAGGCAGCTGGAGGCTTCCGGGAAGACGACCGACGAGGATGTCAACCAACTATTGCGCAGCCTGTCGCTCTATGGGTACCGCCAGCCAATGTCCAGAGAGCTTCGTTTGAGCATGCGGCGAAAGATCAAGTCGCTTATCATTCGGCACGGTACCCCAGCGATTTGGTTTACGCTGAACCCGAACGATATCACCAACCCTGTGAAGTTGAGGCTCGCGGCGTATCGGACGCGGGAAGCGGAGGAGGCAGAGGGGTTTCTGACAAGCTTGGATATGTCATACAAGCGAGCGAGGCTGGCTGTGTCAGACCCTCTCAGTTCCGCATTGTTCTTTCATAGGGAGATATCAATGTTTTTCAAATACTATGTGAGGGTGGGAGAGGAGTCTGTATTTGGACGGATCAACGAGTATTTTGGTGCTGTTGAGACAAACGAGCGCGGCTCGCTTCACATCCATGGGATTATGTGGCTTGAGGGAAATATGGAGCTGGCTTCCATCCTGAATGATGTCGAGGGGGAAGATCAAGTGTCATATCGGGAGCGGGTTGTCCGGTACGTCGACAGCGTATTCAAGGAGGTACGTCCACCCCATATCTGCTCGGTTAATGATTCGTTGTCTGAAATGGTTTTCAACCTGGCCAGGATCTCGATCAGGAGGCATTCTGTGCGGTGAAGGCCGAGAGGTCCGTAACTTCAGATATATCGACGATGCTCCGGAATCGTGAACAATTCTCCGCGGGGTTTAATGAAGAGGCAAACTTTTGCGCTGGAGCCACCCAGATTCACACTCACAGCCCAACATGTGTGAAATACTCTCTTGGGAAATCGGCGAGGAATAGGGAACTCTGCAGGTTCAAAGCACCATGGAGATTAGTTGAGAGAACCTCTTTTAGGGAAGATGGGGTGTTGCAGATCCGGCGCCGGCATAGTATGGTGAATAGATGGCATGACGCTATCGCTGTAGGTTTGCGGCACAACCACGATATCTCGTTCATTGGGACGCAGTCTAAAACGATGGCGGTAGTGTTTTACGTGACGAATTATGCGACGAAAGTTGAAGATCCGGTCTGGAAACGCGTGGCGGCAGCTGTAGACGTACTAAACGCCTTCGGTGGCTCTCCTACCAGGAGCGGAGCCGGAGCGGAGCAAAAGTCCACAGAGATGAGCGCTGGGAATAGAGCACGACAATTCTTGGTGAGAGTGGCGAATCGGGTCTTCACAGAGAGAGCCGTATCGCAGGTAGAGGTTGCGGCTCATCTATTGGGATACCCAACAGAATTTACGCACAACGAGGCGTGGACATTTTTGAACGTATCTTCGCTGTACTGGCACATTTTTCGACAGTGGCCTCACCTGCGATGTGTGGGTGGTAGGGAGAGCGAGGAGGAGTCAGTTGACGAGACGGTGATGTTGGAAGAGACAGGGCAGAGAATCTCCATTCTTCAGGCATACCCCTATCGCGGCCAAATCCTTCAGGGTCTGTCACTCTATGATTACATGTCTGTAGTGAAATTGAAAAGGAAGGGCGGCAAGAGACGTGTCTGGGGTGAGACCGAACTCGACAGGACATGGCCGCTATCGAAGACATGGGTGCAGGTATTACGAAAACCGGGAAAGAGCGCGCTTGTTTGCCTGGACGGTTATCTCAGTACGGACTTCAACGACGAAACCGAGTCATGCTATAGAAGGTGCGTACGTTGGTAATAGGACTTGCAGCGGTTGTTGTGAAGGACCAAATGGTGATAAGGATTAAAGAGGCCTGCTGACCGTGTGATCGCAGGGCTGCTGTGCAACATCTCGCCATCTTTGTGCCTTGGGGGTTGTTCCTGACTGAGACGTCTGACGACATCAATACCATATGGGAGAGACACAGGCAAGCCCTATCTCGCAGGCTGTCGTCTCTTGCGGAAAATATCCAACTGCTCCGCCGTTCTGCAGAAGATGCAAAGCAAGATGCAAAACAGTGGGCGGCTATGTCTGGAGAGATGGATCCGGCGGTGGAGTTGATAGAGTCCGTGATAGGGGAAGAAGGAGATGATGCTCTAGGGACATCGTACAGATCGGACGAGATTGGCAACGCGACGCGCCTCATTGACGTTTTCAGAAGTATGGTGGGAATCAACCAGATCACAGCTGGTTCGAAGGAAGTGGCGTCGATGGTACGAAACCTTTCGAGATTCCGCGAGGCGGCGCAATTAGACGACTTGCCTGCGACAATAGTTATTGAGGGCACGTCAAGGACGGTGAGCACCTCGGTGAGGCTGTGTGCCGATGCTCATATACCAGGTCAAGATAAGGTTAAGTCTATCAAGTTGCAGCAGGCGAGCCTATCAAGGGAAAGGGAGAGGTTGATTCAGGGTATCCAGGAACAGCCTGGTCACACTACAGACAGCCATACTGCAGATGGGCACAGTAGAGCCGTGTATAGTGCACTCAACGGTTTTGGAGAGGAGGACATCGTTATCACACCGTCAGACTCGGGGGCTGCGGTCTGGAGTATGGGGCCGTCAGCGAGCGTCCAGCTTGGGCCGTCCACGTCATTCTCCGAGGTTGGCATGCAGCTGGCCGAGTCGTTTACGCTAAATGGAAGGCAGAGAATTGCCCTCTGGCTGCTATGCCACCATCTAGATTTAGTAAAGCGGAGCGAGCGAGGGCTCCCGCAGCTATGTCAATTCATCGGAGGGGAGGGGGGCACCGGAAAGTCGCGAATTATCGAAGCGCTCGTCAAGTTGTTTGCGAGCAAAGGGATGTCGCATCGGTTGTTGGTAACTGCGACGTCGGGGACAGCGGCGGCGAGGATCAATGGCATCACAATACACTCAGCCTGCAATTTCTCGAAGGATATGTCCCGGTCAGGTTCTAGCGGCGGATTCGAACAGCTCTCTACGCCTCGTGTGGGAGGTCTGCGAGTTGACGGTAGAGTCAGAATGGACTGGCAGGAGAAAGACGTGCTTGTTATAGACGAGGTCAGCATGCTAGGTGCCCGGACTTTGTACGCCGTAAACGAGCGAATCTGCGAGCTTCGCGGCTGCGCCGAGGACTTCGGTAAACTCCCCATCATCATTTTTCTAGGAGACTTCCACCAGTTCCGCCCCGTACAAGAACGGTCGATCCTGCTCCCAAGCAGTGCCTTTCCCTGGGACGAAGGGAAAATGTTCAGCATTGAACAGAGGTACCAGCACGACAAAGCCCATGCGCTATGGAGCAGGTTCACGACCGTGGTGATGCTAAAGGAACAAGTCCGTGCCGCGGCCGATCCACGGCTGCAGCAGCTGCTGGCGCGGATCCGTGAAGGCATAGGTGACCAGAGTGATGTCGATCTTTTGAATAGCACATGCTATCGAGAGGGTAGGCGTATCCCATGGGAGTCGGGCATCACGGTGGTGACGTCGCTGAACAGAAACCGATGGAATTTGAACACGGAGGCCGCCCTGTCCTTTCAGAGGCAACACCAAGCCCCGCTCCGGATCTTCATTTCTGAACACAAATGGAAGGATAGTCAGCCGACAGAAGAGGAGGCGTTCATGATATTGAACTACGGTGACGACAGCAGCATACCGATACCAGCTGTTTTCATGTTCGTCCCGGGGATGCCAGTCATCGTGAACCAAAACACACACCAGGGGTTGAAACTGGTCAACGGGGCCAGCTACACAGCCGTGGACATTATCGTCGACAAGGTGCACCCGGGCCATCGCATCTCTGGTGACACCATCCTCCACTTCGGGCCACCGGCGGGTATCCTGCTTGCAGGGGAGTCGACAAAGGATTTCCGCTTCGTCGGCATGCCGCCAGGCACTATCCTCCTGACGCCGATAAGCTCGAAGATGGATTGTCAGAGAAAGAGACCATGGCAGAAAACGGCTGTCAGCCGCAGAGGACTGCCCTGCGCGCCAGCGTTTGCTTGTACGGATTACAAGGTGCAGGGCCAGACGCTGAAGCGGGTGGCGCTGGAATTGCGAGGGACAAGGACGACGCACATCAACGGGCAGACGGTAGCCAGCCAATGCGATCCATATAGCCTTTACGTTCAGCTATCGCGGACGCAGTCGCTGGATGACATAATGCTACTATCGAAGGTACGAGAGAGGGACATTGTAGGAAACAGGATACCAGAGAACATGGCAGCAGCAGAGAGGCAGCTTGAAGAGCTCAGCGAGGCGACGATTCGAGAGGCGGAATTATGGGGATGGGCTTCACCGGTAGAATGAATTGAGAAACAAAATTTCACGCTTTTCAAAAGTTCTTCGGGGTTTTATGAGTATTGGTGATGTCTTTATAGGACGGTGTAGCCCAGCGAAGCGACGATAAAAGGAAGTGGAGGAGAACTTGGGGGATTAGGGCTTGGCAGTGGGTTGGGGATTTTAGCTAAGTCAGCAGAATGATGGTGACAGTAACGTGTTTTACCACTCCTCGGCCAGCCCTACCAAAATCAGCTTTCGAAGTTTTTAAAATTTGGCGTTGGTAGATAGTATCTACAGTCTGAGTAACTTTACATTTTTTTCAAGGCGACTGAGAGCATTGGCGTGGTATTATGATCAATTGAAAAAAAGCTTGGCGGTAGTTTTGGTAGGGCTGGCCGAGGAGTGGTAAAACACGTTGGAGGAAGGAACTGCATGTGAGTAAGCAGCAAAACCACGTAATTTAAAAGCAAGTCCCACGTGATTTAAGAGAAAAATCCACGTGATTTAATCGAGCCAAGAGTTGCCTCTTTAGGCGAGTTTTTAAGGGCGGGGCAGAGAGCCTTTCGTTCCTCAAGGCACATCACTTCTCCACCACATGTCTACGGCTTCTGTGATGACGGTGCATGCGTCAGAAGTCTCTATCAAGAAGTGGCTTGAGACGTTTTCTAATGAACCTCCTGATTCTCCTTTGATACCCGCCCAACCGCTTACACCGTCGTCATTACGCTCGGGTCCGTCGATCTCGACCTGGTCAGGCAAGCGAAAACGGAGGAGAAGCATGCCCGAGCCTCGATCACAGAGCCCTCAAAAGCGCCAACGGAGGTTGCGCGATGACGATGACAATGACGTATTCCCCGATCAAAGTGCTTCAGACGTAGGGATCACCGAATTGTCAGAGAGGACGAGACTGTCACGACCATCGCATTCTGCCGGATCAAGTCCGAAACGGGCCACAAGTCCTGTCCGAGACCTTCTGAATGAATTACGCGTGTCGAGACCCTCTGTACTCTGCGAGATACCGTCCTCAGTAATACTCCCTCAGCGAGCTGCAACTCTGCAGCAGACTCTTTTCGACCACCTGGAGGAAAGTCTTATTCCAGCGGGCTTAAAGGTAACGGAACCGTTCAGATCAAGGGATCTTTGTAAGCGGCTAATGATGAACGTCTCACAGCCTCGAATTCTTGCAACGTATCCTTCTGTCGAGTCGAACATCCCACCCTCTGCGTACGACGCCTCCGATACGCGATCAACAGACGAACTCGATACATTGTGGGACTGCGTGGAGGAGATTTTGTGCGAAAGCAGGGATTGTGGAAGATATCAGCAGGATGAGAATGCGTGGTGCATGAAAGTGGTACATCCGACATTGCGTCTGGCACTCAAGGGGTACTCTTTGTTAAAAGTTGAAAGCGTGTAAGTCTGACCTGGCTGACCATTCTTAAGGGGGGTGCATCGGAGCTGATTTCATACCGGCAGGCAAACGCAAACCATTAATCCCGACGTATTGCCAGTTACACCCAAGAATTACCGTATTCAGAGAAAAGCGGACTATGCATTCTCGTTCCACCGCAATGCGCCGCATGTTTCTGATCTCTACGACAAACTCTATTTAGCAGGTTTAGGCGATAGGATCAGCCAGACCATGGACGCGAACACAAAGCGGCTGGCATTGTTTTCGGGAATTGAGGTGAAGCAAGAGAATGGCGGAAAGGACGAAGCGCTGGCCCAATTAGCGATCTGGCTGGCTGCGGGGCTTGAGAATGTGAGAAGGCTAGGTGAATTAGGCCAGAAGCGGCAATACCCAGGTGAGGAACTGCATCCAACGGTTGGATGGACGGTTATTGGTCACGATTGGCATATGTATATCGCCTACAGGGCTAACCAGAATGGCCGAGACACGTTGGTAAGTGCATCTATATAGACACCCGCTTATTGTTTGACTAAACAGCCGAGGACAGAACGTTGTTGGGCCATGGAGACTTGCTGCCGCCGACACGAGAGACGTGTATGGGATATTCAAGCTGTTGCGATTAGTGAAAAGGGCAGCGCAGTTTGCGTCGGATGAGTACTGGCCATGGCTGAAAGATGAAGTATTATCGCCTTGTTGTGATGGCTGAAACCTGTAATGGGCCACAAGTGAAAATCCGGCCCCTATGGATGGATTGTTCTTGGGGTTATAGATGAATGCGCATCGGAAGCAGTTTTGTCTTCTCTGGATTAAACATAACTGGTAAGGATGTTGCAGCGAGCGGGATGGGCACTGTGGCGGAGATATCCGCGCTTGTTCCAGAGACTAGAATGGCTCCACAGCGGGATCGAAACAAGATCTAAGAAGCTATGGTAGCACTAGAGATAGTGCCTGTGGTGGGATCCGCTCCACGATCGTTTAGTTTGCAATTTAACCTATCACGGCATAGGGGAGATCATGCACATGCACACTCTATCATTCTTCTTAAGCATATTCAGTCTCCTCGCAGATTCGGCGGGGCTGTATCTAGGGCTTGACTTTGGGATTGTTGCGTGTGACATAAGCAGGCTTGATATTGGACGTGCGGAAGGTGCTAGGTTTCGGGACCAGACTAGATCTCAGACCGGGTATCTCGCTAGCCACAGACCCTATTTTGGCTCCCGCAGTGGGCCTGTTTCGGGTCCCTCTTGCTTCTGCGCACGAATGCTCTTGGCGCTTACTGCAGCGCCTGCACCAAGCTCCCAGTGGCAACCACGCACGCCTCTTTTCTTGCACCCAAAAAGCCAATGCCTCTCGGACGTGTGTGTGTGTGTGTGTGTGTGTGTGTGTGTGTTCTATTATGGCCATGCACCCTGTGGGTATGGGCCGTTACGATGCGCCAGCTATATACACTCTGCTTCATTACGCTTCCTCCAATTCAGAAGCCAACCGTGAGACCTGCTCGTCCGTTGCCTAACCCCATGCTCAATCGCCCCTCACACAAGGATGTGGCCGGTGCGGGTCGGCCATCCTCCCTACTAGCGGTGGCAACTCAAAGTACCGTTCTCACATAGGCTACACCTCACCATGGTTGGTAAGCGAACTGCTGTGCCTGGGCTATGCCGTTTTTTGTATTACGTCTGGCCTGCCGCTTAAAGACAGTGTACTTGCTAATCCATAACCTCTAGCCGCCATGTTGTGAGGGCTTCGCGAGATGAAATGGTATCGGGATGTTGAGGACCTAGGACTGCTGTATGCAGCTTGCAGCAGTCCTCCATTAAGGAAATTGCTCTGCATAGAAAGCCCTGATCCCTCAACGTGAAGGCGAGATTGGCCATGCTGGTCAGCGTGTCTGGATGCTCGTCCCAAGCACCCTCGAGCTCATCTCCATCACTTGCACCTCCAGCTCTTCGGCTTCCTTCCACCGACCCTGATTGCTGTACGTTAACGCCAGGTTGTTCATGCTAGTTAGCGTGGAAGGATGCTCGTCCCCAAGCACCCTCTTGAACGTCTCCATCACTTGCAAAAATAACTTTTCACTCTCGTTGTATCGTCCGTTACTAAGTAGTGTTATCGCACATTCCCATACTAGGATCAACCTATCTCCGCCCTCTTCTTCAGCTAGGCTATGTGACAGATCGTATCTAGCATGCGGAAGTAATCGTCTCTACTTACTTCTACTGCCATAATCATGGTATGGGAACATACTAAGTAGCTGTATAATAGTATTTTAGGTCCATTTTTCTAGCCAATCCTGCTTTTAGAGCCATTCCCGTAGAGCGCGGTAGACTAGACGGTGAATATCAAGTGCGGATTCGGCAGGTCGCCTCGTAATAAGCCCGTAGTTGCTCAGAACCTTTATCGCATCATCCCTTTCACGAGCCGACGATGCTTCTAGAAGATCGAGCAGGATATCTTTTCGGTCTACGCAGGCGGCAAGAAATAGATAGTCTGCCGCCAGCGCATCGCTACGGCGGATCTAATCTATGGAGATGAGTAGTGTGGTAGTTATAGGACCTTTTATACCGTACTCCTATAGCTTGTGCTTAGACAATTCGCCATTAACCTCGAGAGCTTCTTGCTTTTTCCTGATTAACTACGATCGGTACTCCTGCAGCGTAACGTTTCTAACATTGATATAGGCTGCTGCTTGGACAATTGCTAGAGGAAGATAGGACAGCTCTTGTACCAGAAGCTTCGTCTCCTGCTCACTTCTTGCAACTGGAGTGTTCGAGTAGTTTTCTAGCATCCTTTGGGTCGTGCGAAAAGGCTACAGACCCGACAGACTTGCTATGGCCCTCGAGGGTCTGTAGGCACGCCCCGTTGCTGGTGTCCCAGATCTTGACGGTCTTGTCGTGCGACGTCGACGCCAGCCGGGTCAAGTCGTGCGAGAAGGCTACTGAAAGGACATAGCCACTGTGGCCCTCGAGGGTCCGCTCTCTGTCCCTCTTAATGGCGCCTCAAGCTCTCTTACATCGCTACCTTACCCTTCTCCTTCCTTGCTGCTCTAACAGATTTTGGATATCGCGATTGTAATGATGCCAATGATTACTGATATATGTCCAATCAATTTTGACGCCCCATCGGGTATGGCGCTCCAACAGAAGCTCGGAGACGCCAAGGTTGCCTTTCCGCAAAGCAGCCTGCAATGGTGTTCGTTCGTGACGGTCTTTGCTGTTTAGGTCTACGTCGCGCATGGGCTCCAAGAGTGTTTTAAGAAGAGTCTCACAATGGGGACTGTAGAATCGGCTTATAAGAGTGTGCAGAGGTGCATTGTGGCATCCTGGACACGCATTTGTGGGGCTATCTAAGCTCGCGTGCGCGTCATCCAGCGCGCTCGAATTTTCCGAGGACCTTGTCACAGCTGTGCAAAGGAGCGAGCATTCTTGCGGTTGTGGTGGCGATTGTAAACTGGCTGTGTAAGACCGCTGCGGGTTTGGTAGCACCGGTGTCCTAGTATCAGACGGGTCGAATGGCCCGGGAAGTTCATCATGTCGAGATGCATGGACATTATGGGATGCCGGCGTACCGCAACCTGTTTGGTCATTCAGCTCCAACACAACGTGGTTATTTTGGTTTGGCCGCGGCCTGACTAAAGCGGACGATGATCTCCCTGCCGAGCCCCGGAAAACGCGCAGCGAAAACGAAGTGCCGATGAAACTACTCTTCTTGTGATTGTGGCAGAAAGGATTCGCCACGCGCGATGCTGCTTGCTGCATCTCTGATGGATTGTTGAAATCGTCATTCTTGAGGCGCGCGTATCCCTCCTTGGTTTGCTTTATCATCTGGACGAAATAATGCGTCTTGTATTTTGACATCTTGCGTTTTTTGTGATTCACAATAAAGATATGCTCTTTCACGAACTTCAGCATGATGTCCACGAGCGAGCCTTCTCCTTCACCAGGTATACCAGCCTCCAGGTCTCTGGCCTGTGCGTTGACGCGAAGCAATTCGCAAAATTTTTCGAACCCTTCGTTCACCCCTGCGATTTCCATTGGCGGAAACTTCTTCCTTTTCATAGAGTAAAACCTGCCATACGTCGGGTCGTATTTCCGGAGGTAATATTCGAGTATTTCAATGGCGTAAGCTCCACCATCCAGATAAGCCAATAAGTAGATGAGAAGGCAACCCAGAGACCAATAGTCACTCCACCACCCAACATTGCCATCTCCCGTGCCACGGACCTCAGGAGCTTGGAATACACCAGGGGGTCGCTTGCTATTCGTGGAAGAGGTTGCGTTTTGGTCCGTCTTTCGCGTCTTCAATGTGGACAAATTATAGTCTGCAAGCCTCCAGTAAGTCTTGCCATGCTCGATTACGACGAGAATGTTGTCCCATTTTATGTCCATGTGGATGATACTTGCGTCATGAAAATGAGCGACCCCATCCACTAAGTCAGTGAAGTAGTGGATTAACTGATACTTATCGTCCAGACTCGCTCGAGCTAGAAGCTTTGAAGCGTCGGTGTTCGTGAGGGCCTCTCTTAGGTTACTCTTTGCGAGGTCGTACAGTAACGTGTAGTGGCAGACAACTGTTCCCTCTCGTACCACTATAGAGCCGCGATTTCGCATGAGGTTGCGATGTACCCATGGTTGCGCCTCTAGTTGCGCTTGAATACCCTCTTCGTTCGCAAAGTCTAGATTCGCTTCTTGCGCCGATTCCCGATCTTTGAAAACCTTCCGAGCTAGCGATGTCGCCTGTGCATTCGGTATGCCATTTTCTACGAAATGGCCGGCCGCCACGATGATATTCTCCACGAGACCAAAAGCGCCATTTCCTAAATTCCCTGGATCCCCAATGAGAGGGTGGCGATAAAATCGCTCTTCGTTTTTCTCTATATATAAGGGTGTCTTGTCTCTGTATACGTGGGGGTTGAAGATAGGTTGAATCTCCAGGAATCGCTCCGCACCATCTCCGAACCAGCGATTTACTTCATCGTGGTCCTTCAAAGGAAGCCCTTCGTCCGATGGCGCATCGCTAAAATCCCGTTCGAGCCAATCAACAAATGTCTCCAGATTCTGATCAGCATTTCCAAAGATAATGATGGCCAAAAGCTTCCGCCGCGGCAAGTATCTGTTGGCTTCTCCTATCGTCTTTGCAGCGTATTCCGCTGCTGAAGCATTCGACCCGCGTCGCACGAGACGCTCCTGGAATAGAGTTGTCAAGTTCGCCCTGTCAAGCACATGCTCCACCCTCCCATTTGGCATAAAGCGTTTGTCCAAATTGTGATTGTTCTCCACGTGTTGTCTCATTTCTTGGGAGAGTCGATTACTCTCCGATACCTGCTGGGCCATTTCCACGCATACTTCTCACTCCCTCGTCCTTGCTCCTTGTAATCTGAAAGTTCGGCTTAATGCGCGTATGGTAGGATATGTCTTGCGGCACGTAGGTATAAGGCTGAACGCTTACAGGTGCCCCCCGGTAGATCTGGTCGTATTAGCATGACACATTGAAGAAAAAACGCTCACTGCTGCACTGACTACTGGAAGGCAGGTGTGTTTCCCATTGACAAAGTAATGGAGGGATAGTCGCGGCTGTTAGATGTTTAGGCAGAATGACAGCTCACAGCCAAGTCGAAGAGGCGTCATCGCGTGGACAATGCGCCTGACGAATCAGCCGCACATGCTGGCTGTCAGTCCTAGCGAGAGCAGCTGAGAGCGAAAGAGCCACCGAAGTGCCCAGAAAGTCGCTTGTTGCCAGATTGACAGCATTCGGGAGCCTGCACCAAACTGACTTGGGCAGTGACAAGGTGTCGCACTGGATGTGCTAAAACGATCAAAAGTTGAGAGAATGATGATAAGCAGCAGCGTTGTATTGATTGATGTTGTGTCTGAAGTGTGGGGTACTCCAACCCGCAGATTTACATGCAACATCACAGCTGGATTACTAATACAGATGTTTCCTGGCCTGCGACACACCCCCCCAGATTTCACTCTGTATCAGATGAGATCTGGATATCACCTTGATCAATATCCTCTCCTGAACCGTATTCTGGATCAATCCGCGATGAGATATCAACCAGACCCAGTTGTTTTACGAAGTGAGAGTGCTTTTCTGCTGAAAGAGGTTTTGTGAAGCCATCTGCAGGCATTTCTGTTGTTGGAACCCATTGAACTGCAATTTTGCCGTCTCTATGAATCTGTCTTAGCCAGAAGTTGTGGATGTCGACGTGTTTCAACTTTGATGTGAGTTGTGGTCTCTCTTTCTGGATCAGTCCTACTGTTTGCTGATTATCGCAGAGGATGCGAGGTTGGTGTTCAGGGTCAAACTGTATCTGTTTAAATAGTCGGTATAGAGCTACCGTCTCCTTCGCTGTGTGAGATAGCGATAAGAGCTCCGCTTCAGTTGTTGACGTGGTTACAGCCTTCTGCTTAGAAGACTGCCACATAATAGGCCCGGCAAATAACTTCATGAGGTAGCCCTGCGTGGATTTTCGAGTCTCTGGATCATCCGCGAACGATGCGTCGCTTGACAGCTGTAGTACTTCATCATCGCCTGTCTCTACCTCTGTAGGCGTGTCTACAGAGCCTGAGAACTCGATGGCATAGTACTTTGTGGTCTGGAGATATGAGAGAACTCGGTTTGCATACTGCAGGTGTTCAGATGAAGGGTTTATTGCGTATTGGCTTAACTGGCTGGCTGCAAAGGAGATGTCTGGTCTTGTTACCACTGCTGCATACAGTATTGATCCTACCTTTTCTTGCATCTCTGATATCTGTTGTATAGTGGCCTGTCCTTCGAAAGGCTGGGGACGATATGATGAAATGAGAGGAGTTGCCGTTCTCAAAGACTCATCAATCCCGAATTTGATGCAGAGTTTATCGATATATCCATCCTGGCAGATCCAGAGCTTTTGGGTTTTGATGTTTCGAAGGATTCTGATGTTGAGGAAGGAGATTGCTTCACCCAAATCTTTGATCCCGTATTTGCTATGCACTGCTGTTTTGAATTCATTCACTTGTTGAAGGTATTCAGGTTGTGCGATGATGAGAAGATCATCGACGTAGAGAAATAGAATGAGATGGGTCTCATTGTTGATGAGAATACAAGGTTCGTCTGGGCAATATTCAAATCCCAGGTCTTGAAGAAACGAGACGAGTTCATTAAACCAGAGTTTTGGCGACTTACGCAGACCGTAGAGTGCCTTGAGCAATTTCCACACCTTTCCCGATTGACCGTACCCTGGTGGACATGTGGTGTAGACCTCTTCGTCCATGTCGGCATTGATAAAGGCGTTCTTGAAGTCAATTTGGTGACAAATGAGCCCGAATGCGCAGACGAGGGCCATCAGGATGCGGAAACTTCGATAAGCACCTGTTGCTGCGTAGATATCATCGCCAGTATGGTGTTGAAGATCACCTCTGACACAAATTCGAGCTTTGTGACGAATGAGGTAACCTGCTTCGTCAAGTTTATACGTGAAGACCCATTTGAGTGGCAGGACTTGTTTGCCTTCTGGATGATCAACTAGCTCGAAGGTTCCTTTGTCCTCGAGTGACTTGATCTCGGCATTGGAGGCACGTTTGAAGCCTTCTCTTTCAGGATGCCGCTTTAGTTGATGCCAAAAGTCAGGTGGTGGCAGCAAGTCCTTTCGATGAGTTCGTATTGACCGTGCTGATGCGAAAGCGTGAGTGATTTGTTGTCCCAGCTTAGCGCGCTCCAATCGTAAGGCATGAGCCTGTCTTCGCGCTCTCTTCTGAACTTGACGCGAGGTGAAGCGTGGTTCGAATGTTTCGATTACATCTTGGCCTCTCTGTGACAGTTTTATGTTCCTCCCAGAAGTTGTTCGAAGGTTCTGGAGCACTGAAGCGTCCGTTATCCTTTCCTTTCTGGGTGCATGTGGTCTTGATATGTTTGTCTGAGGACGCAGTGATGCTTGATGAAGAGATACTGGACTCGGAGGCCGCGGCAATGCTGGTGGT
The DNA here is from genome assembly GCA_021365335.1 of Phaeosphaeriaceae sp. PMI808. Lineage (NCBI taxonomy): Eukaryota > Fungi > Ascomycota > Dothideomycetes > Pleosporales > Phaeosphaeriaceae > Phaeosphaeriaceae sp. PMI808. The sequence continues at coordinate 235,153 of JAJTIZ010000038.1, read as the reverse complement.
TTATCCACAGGTGCTTCAACCTGTATCTCCCCGGCCATTGTTGACTGGGGTGAGACCTGAGGTGTGGGAAGCGATCCTGGGTGAAGTGTTTCGGCATGTGGCTGCCTTATGTCCTCCATAATTGGCAGTGGCTCAACATCCTCTTCGTCCAGATCAACTTCATTGATTGTGGTTGCAAGAGTCCGCCCTGATTCGGGGAGAGTTGTAGCAAGCTGTGGATCGTGCATGACTTTCTCATCAACTTGAACGTCGCGAGATACAATTACACGATTAAGCTGTGGGATCCAAACTTTGTAGATATTGGTTGCGTCCAATCCGACGAGCCATCCCATAAGCGCATTCTCTTGTAATTTCGCCCTGGCTGGACGGACTTTCTTATTTTTGATCAAGACGTAGGCAAGGGAGCCGATGATTTTGAGATAAGAGAGGTTGGGTTTTCGGCCGTGAACCATCTCAAATGGAGTTCGCCATTGTTTTCGTTGAACTGGGATGCGATTGAGAAGACGAGTAGCATGAGCAACGATGTAGGGCCAGAGCGTTTGAGGCAGATTACCCTGTATTCGAAGCTTGCGTGACATGGTCATGATCACCCCCCCAGAACGTTCAGCAGGACCGTTCTGATCTGGTGTATCTGGCGGAGATGAGTTGAAGGTAATTCCCTTCATCGCGATGAAGTCCTTCCACTTCTTCCCCAGGCCTTTCTCGCCATCTGATTGGATGTATCGCGTAGTGAAACCCCAGTTGTCGTTCGTAATGGCTAGGAACTCCTGTGTGATAGACAGAAGTTCCTCTTGTGTCTTATTTGGAGTATTAAACGAGACGTGATAGGCCGCGCAATCGCAATAGAAGTGAGCGACCCACGAGTCAGCATTGAATGCTTCCTCCATGTCGATAAGATCAAAATGTATCTTTTCGAAAGGATAAGTTCCTCTCCACGTTGGTATACGGGAGATTTCCTGATGTGCCTGTCCGAGTTGACATTCCGGACAGAGTTCTGATTTTCGTTCGAAGTCGCGAGTGCCTAGTGCAACCCCTTCGGCTGCTTGAGGCACCTGTTCAAGAGCCTCCTTTCGGATATGGCCTAGCCTTGCATGCCAGATATCCATAGAAGCTGTGGCTACTTGAGGGGTTCTTGACTTGATAGCCATGGCAAAGGACTGCGATGCCTTTTCATGAGATTCGGCTTTGAATACAGTGTCTTTGATGTGGGGTTCAACGACTCGAAAAGCACCATGTTTAGTCGCTTTAAAGGCGTTTGATCCATCTGAGTACTCCATCCAGCAGGTTCTGGTATTAAAGTAGAGTCCTTGTTGTTCGAGAGAGTGCGTGTTAATGAGGTTCCAGTGAAATCCAGGAACATGAGCAACGTTCTCAAGTTGAATTAGACTTGGACCTGATGGAGAGTCGAGATGGACCGTGACATTGCCCGTGCCTGCGATATACGTGCCTGAGTTGCCAAACTGTATGGTTTCATCATACAAAGGCTTGTACGTAGTGAACCGAGACAAGTCGTTGCAGACATGTGTATCTGCGCAGTTGTCAAGTCGGAAATAGTCGTCGTACTCGTCCTTTACATTTGTACTAAACGCGAACCTCGATGTAGCAAATGCGGCTCTCGATCTATGTGGCGCTGTAGTAGTGTTTGCGGTCTCCGTCTCTGCTGGTTTCTCAGGTTGATTCTTCGTAGCATCCGATGGCCAGAACCTAGGCAAGTCGGTGCTGCTTCTTTTGAAGTTCTTTTCGATGTTTGTTCGCTTGTGGATAATTAACGAGAGCATGAGTGTAGTTTTATTGGGGTTTTCGTATCCGTCTGTTGCGGGGTTTAGAATTGCTTTTTTTCAACGCATCGTCCGATAGGCTCGAACACGACACCTCGGTATCCAGTATTCTGCAATCGGGTAAGCTTTGTGCCGATTGTGTTGAGGAGATTTTTCGAGCTGAAAGAGGGGTCTCATTGCAACGGAGCCGGCAAGAGATGCTGGTGGTGATAGATCTAGCGTTGGGATGCAGTGGGAGAGTCTCCGGGCTCATAACTGTCGCACTGGATGTGCTAAAACGATCAAAAGTTGAGAGAATGATGATAAGCAGCAGCGTTGTATTGATTGATGTTGTGTCTGAAGTGTGGGGTACTCCAACCCGCAGATTTACATGCAACATCACAGCTGGATTACTAATACAGATGTTTCCTGGCCTGCGACACAAGGCAAGCCGTCCGGTCAGCCAAAAACAAACACTTGCAGCAGGGACTTTCTACAGCCACAAGCTAGCGCAAGCTACTTGAATCACCAAAGTTATGCGGCATCGCAAGGGAGAGTGAGATAGCCTTCTTCATCACGCTTTGCTGCCATCGTTCGAGAAATTGGAAAACATGCCGCGATATACTCTGGAGGATAGGTACTACGACGAAGACGATCTAGTGAAACTCTTGCGAAACATTTTTGGAAACCAGGACTTCAGACTCAGGGTAGATTACATGGCGAGTCTCGTGTATTTACGCTGACGCTCCTTCAGAATTGTCACGATAAGTGGTCTTACGAAGCAGAGAGGGAATTGACAGAGGTATACATCGAATCGAAGAGATTGGTGTGATCAACATTCTAACTATCGCATAGAAAGAGCTCAGGTGATTCCACTCATTGGCATTGCCGGCGCGAAGACTAAGACATAGCTCAGGCCCATCAAGAAGCCTTCTCAATAAGCGCAAGTCACAACCTCGTGGTGAAGTAGCATAAGCTGCCGGTGAGGCCTAGGTGGGGCGGGGACTTGTCGCCGCAGCCTTCTCCCTAAAAACGCCTAGCTGGCTGCAGGGATAGGGTTCTGGAAGTTTTGTTATAGGTAGACCATCGCAGCAGGTTATGTGATTAATTCAACCAATTCTCTGTTCTTCATCATGTACTCAGCTGTCACTCCGGCAGCAACCGCTGCCAATTCGGACCTCTACATTTCGCGTTATGCAGAACTACGTCAACCTTGCACGGACAGAGAATCGGAAACTTTCGTTGACATTTTGGATGTGCATCAGGCTATGAATGGAGGTGAAGCGGTCACGTAATGTAGTTCCTTCTGTCAAGACTAATGTCCAATCAGAGTGCCAGTTAAATTCTGTGACGATCAGAAACTCGAAAGACCTGGAAGACCACCTGGAGGACCCGTCAAACCAAGACTTCTGTGTTCGCTTTATGTAAGAACGCAGACTATTGACTGCGTACCGATACTGACATAGGCGAAAGTCTATTGAGGCAGGCATGTTCTTGGCTGCCTTTGCAGATTACTCGAACAATGTTGCTGACCATCATGGACAAATACGCTGTAATGCCAGAGATTTACGATCTGCTTGGATGTTTTTGTGATCGCGCTGCTCAGACCGAAGAAGGTTTCAGCAGTCCGTTGCACCTGCGACAATCCTCTTCAGTCTGCGGTGAGATTCTTGATGGGCTGGCTTGACAATCGCTGATATAGTCATGTAGAGATCTCGTACGGATACAGGTATGCGGAGAAGAAACCAATCAAGAAGGGCAATCCGTGGGTGATCCGTCAAAGCGGAATCTATCATCGCCTTGACCTCGCCACCGGACGTTCATTGTATATAGTATGCAGTCCCGTCCTGCAGTCGGCCTTTGAGCAGCGTCTGTTTCAGCTGTTGAACACATCCCATTTCCAGATGGACGTCCTCACCAATCCTTTGCTCCTTCACCACATGTTTGTATCGACACATCTTGGTGATCTCCGAAACTATGCACTGCACTTCGAACAACAGCTGGAGCGGATCGTAAGTCCAATATTATGTTAATGTCTATATTCGTATCACTAAAGCTCCTACTAGTGGAATAATGCCATCACCACCGACATCAGTGAGGTCCTGACTGTAGGTCACGAAAGCCTATCATATGTGCGCTACATCGCCGATCGCATTTTGCCGCTCGAACCAATGACGAAAGGCGTCGAACGCATTCTAGGATCCTTGGAAGAGATGAGGATATGGATCTGTTGCCAAAGGAATTTGTCTGAAGAGACAAGCTTGATGCTGAAAGCATCGGCAACAAACTTAAGCAACGAGGCAAGCGCTTACAGAAATAATGCAGCATTCATTCTTCAGCGTGTTCAAGTTACGGCCCAAGTCATATCAGATTCTATGACCTTCCAACATCAAGCAATTGCTCACAGTCAGAATCAACATATGGCTACATTAGCCGATTCAACTATGAAGGACTCAGTAAACATTCGGGTAATCACATTTGTGACACTCTTCTATTTGCCATTCTCCTTTATCGCTGTAAGTAACGTGTGGTGACTGCGTTATCTAGATCCATCTGTTGACCAGGTTAGACCATTCTTGGTATGAACTTGTTTAACTTCGACACGAAATCTCATCACCTAGTCGTCTCAACTCAGTTTTGGATATACTTTGTTATCGCTTTGCCGCTGACTACTGTCACGTTGATCTTCTGGAAATGGAAGACGTGGAGACATCAAAGGCGACGGTCTTGTCGCCTAGTTGGCAAAGGGCCTGGTTGGAGACTTGATTCGGTATGATGACCACAAGTGCTGATTATATTATGTATTATAATTTAGTGTCACCTCTACATAGAGACATCTCGAAGAGGAAGTCCTGTATCAGGTGCAGCTTGCCCTGAATCAGTTTGATGCTGTTCCTTTCGGCGCTGCTTTTCTTGTCGATATCTCTCAAGCCAGACATGCAAGGATGGGCGGGGACGTTGGAAGACTGTGCGTGCATAGGCGAGCAATTCCACAGCAGATGCATCGACTGAGACATGTCAGCTTTGTCATGTCATCGAGGCCAGGATGACAACTCACACTGTTGGTTGATGTGTTCAAGGCCGAATCCTTGTGTATCGATCACAAAGAGAAAGCATGCGAGCTCCGCAATGAGGTTAAGGAACCTGTAGAAATTATCAGCGCCATGCGTCAGATTGCTGATACCGGACTTACCCGAACAATATGAAAATACCCCAGTGGTTCAATCTCTTTGATAGTATTGGAGCGAAGATAGAGAGCAAGCCAGCGCCGGTGAAGTTCCAAAAGACCTGAATGGCATTAGCAGGCTTAGACCTTATGGGAGTTTCGAAGCTTACTGCAATGCCCATGCCAATCTCTCGATTTACCACCGGAAAGGCCTCAGCTGAAATGGTAAAGGCCATCGGTCCAGCTCCAATTGAATACGCCTATGTACGTTAGTTCAAATCCCAAGCATTGACACACACAAGTGATGGTGCATACCGCGGTGAATAAGTAAAGTAGAAAATAGTGGAAACCCGCTACAACGTCTGAGTTCCCACCTTTCAGTACAGCACCAGCAATGAAGAAGGAGAGCGCCATGGCCGGAAAGGAAATGTGCAGCAGAGTTTGCCTATTCTAATCGCTAGTCAGTCAACGCCGGCTAATTGATTGGCCTAAGCTTACGATCTGTTCTGGAAGGTATCGACTCTGTCCCTTTCTCTTCCAGTCAATGCAGCAGAATGCCAGCAAAGAAAACCTGTGACTTCGTTACTATCATATCTCCTGGTCTCCGAAGCAATACCACGTACAAGAAATTGACGGCACCGAACCCACAGCCAAGCCCGAGTATCTTCAAGATATCTTTGTAAGATGGCGGGAAGGTGATACCGTGTCCATCGTCGCGTTGTGCGGCAAGGACTTCGAAGTAGAAGTTGGACGACAGGAACGCCAGCAAATTGATGCCACATGCCTGCTGCGCAAGCATCACCGTCATGCTCACTAAGATGGCCGTCCTCATTCTTCGTGTTGCAAACATGAGCAACCAACGCTTGCCGAGGGGCACATGGTCTGTATTGCCGGTCTGAGTTTGGTTCCGCCGAATAAATATCCAACCCACTATACCTCTTTCCTTCTGGGCCTGTTGTATTAGCCACCTCGTCTCGTCTTTAAGCAGCTCGTGCAAGTACAATAAGTAACCGCAAGCTATAATGGGACTAGGCAGCCTGTAAAGCTCGATGAGCGATTCAAGCGCCTTTCCGATCTCGCCTCTCTTTAGGAGCCAGCGAGGCGACTCAACACAGAGTGGGGCGATGAAAAGAAGTAAAACTGCCGGCGCTGCGGCACTTCCCAACATGTATCTCCAGTTGTTCTTGCCATCAATGCCACATAACGCCAGCGTCACAATGAACCCAATAAAGATCCCTAGCGCATCGAGCACCTGCCATGCAGATACAAACATTCCTCGCAGATCTGGAGGCGCAATCTCAGAGAGAAGTATAGGAACCTGAATTAAAATGAGCCTCATCTCACACAGCCTACGGCCATGTCCACGAGAAGCATGCCGGTATATTGAATAGCAGTCTGCGATTAGGGTGAAGGTGCAAAGACGTGTCTGACAAGGGCGGAGATGTACTTACGATGGTTGCTTTTGATCCCATGCCAATGCCTAAGACAAGTCGACAATAAAGTAGCTCGTTCGGTGTTTGAACTAATGCGGAGCCAATAGATGCAGCGATGGTGACGATACTAGCCAGGATTAGCACACTGCGTCGACCCTGACCAAAATGTCGTTCATTGCTAATCGGATCAGTAAAGAAGAAGCCAGAGACAGCACCAACGAGGAAAGGAGCGCCGTTTATAAGTCCAAATTTGAGGTTATTCGTCGCCAGCGGATTGTTCGCAATGTCCGAGATGTCCAAGCCCAATGCAGCTGGCCAGAAGAGATTCGCTCCGTTCATCACAGACTGGCACATGCCCTGTGTTATGGCTGCCAGCCAGCAAGCTATGAGAAGCAGCCGATATGCCGATGTGTGCCAAAGTATGAAGAATTTTGTCCGTCGTCCTTGCGTTTCGAATATCTCGATCGATTCAACCTCCGGTTCCTTGAACTCTAGGTCAAGCTCTGGGAAGCCTCCAGGATCAAGTCTGAGCTCAGAAACCAGTTGGTCGAGATTGCGATCATCATGTTCTTGAAAGTAAAGACTGCCCTTCACAAATACCTGTATTTCGACAGCCCTGCCCAGCTTGGTGAAGAAATCTAGTGCGTATATGACGAGTTCCGAAGGAGTAAAGAACTCATGGAGAGGATTATAGCCGGTACTCGCCCTGACCTGATCGTAAGTAGTGATCCGCTAACAATGACAACATTATTGGGGAACAAAGCGAGGAAGCTCAGATCAGGCTACATAGTATGGCGAGTGAAGGACTTGACTTACATTGATGGAAAAGATTAGCGCCAGCAGGCCATTAAAGCACGGACTGAAAGACAAGGACAACCAAGAGTGCCAACGGAGAAAGTGCAGCTAGGAGGGTTGCGGATGAAAGTAACTGATTTCGACTCAGGCTCGCCGAAAGCCCTATGTCGTACTCAGATGTACTAAGGGCGATGCGTCAGGCGAATTTTGATGGTCAGCAGCAGAGTTGTGTTGTGCGTACGGAAGAGGTGCTTGGAATCACGAAGCTCGAGGCGTTTGTCCAGGTCAGCCTTCGGACCGGCGTTGGTATTAATATAACATTTCTACTAACATGACTTGAGAGAAAGGCAGAGAGACTCGCAGTAGTTGGGCCGGTTCAGATGCCCGCCGACTTGTCATGTCTCACAGGCTGGCGATAGAAGAAAAGCCCTCTTCATGCATATGCGTCTGCATTCCTGTTTAGTCCCATCCGTAGGTTTAAAAGCGTCATTTCAGGAAGGAAGAGCCGAAATGGATGGAGCGCAAACGCTCTAGGGCTACAGCAACATTGTCTGCTTATCCGCCTCCTTACACAACTCAGCCAGCTTATTTCGGGTTCGACTCATTGACTTCTCTCACACGACTCAACACGGCTCGAGCCGCGTTAGTGTTTGGCCGACCAGTAACCGCCTACAGACGCCCATATTAAGTTGGTCCTTTCGATTGCCTTCTTACATGACTTGACTCGCGTCGGCGTCGGCGTCGTTAGACCGCACAGTTAAAGTTTGGGACAGTAGCAACAACTGCCTATAGATGCTCGAAAGCCACAGCAAGTTGGTCCCACAACTTGACCTGGCTCGCATTAGCGTCCTCAACTGCATAATTATCTGAGGCGTCAATAAGCGGTGACTGCCTAGAGGGTTGCCAGCAGTTGCAGGTAGGACGGCCTGCCCGCACCGGACACATCCTTACCAGAGACGGAGTATTTCTGCGGTATGGATGAAGAGGGATGAGAAGGACGTTACCGCTTCCAGACCGCACATGACTTGCCAGAATCGTTGTAGCGCGTTGCAACAAAGGTCCCATAGCGGGTCAGGTCCGAGCAAGGGTCCTAACACAGTAACGAGGAACAGTAGGCACAACTGCACCACTTTTGGAGCTAAGCTCGGCCACCTAGAAGCGGGCCACCCCTAGTAGTCGGCCACCCCACCAAAATCGATTAATCACATTCAATACGCGATATTTCTACAATGCTAGTTTATATTCACTTAAGACTAAGTATAGCTTAAGCTATATATATAGCTATAGTAGATATAGCCTTATTAGCGTTTTTTATAGCCTACTTATAGTAGGAAAAACGAGCTTAGGAATAACTAGGAGATAAGTTATTGTTCTTTCTCTCTAAGAGAGAGATAAACTATAGACTTGTCAGATTGAAACACTCTAAATGAGATTTTAAATGGGGTGTTGATTGATGATTTTCTTGGGTTTTTGTGCAGTTTTCTGCCTTTTGTGGGTGTAACCACTTGGCAGAGGGTGACACCCACAAAAGGCAGAAAACTGCACAAAAACCCAAGAAAATCATCAATCAACACCCCATTTAAAATCTCATTTAGAGTGTTTCAATCTGACAAGTCTATTATATTAACTCTAGACGTTATTTATATATAATTCGCCTATTAATCCAATATGATATTAAACATTGAACTTATAATCCCTTATTCACAAACCTTCAAATTTGTACTCCACGCCATATGCTCTATAACTTCGTTCCTCAAGGCTTCTATGGGCAACCCGCGCCTCGCGGGTTGCGCTTTCCTGTTCCTCAAGACAAACTCGTGGTGTGGCCGTACCTACCTGTGGCTGTGTGGTAGTAGGTGTTTCCTTTTTGGTTTTTGGGGCCCCTAGTAGCCTTTCGTCTCTTCGTTCCTCAAGGCATGCCAAATCTTGTTCGCCGGCATCATGGCCACCACCCTGTTCAATATCCTACTCTTCGAGATCCAGGCACGCGACTCTCCTACCGTGAGCGTGATATCGCTTATTCCCTCTCTCAACACGCTGGCTGGCATCACTATAAGATTGCTACCTCTCTTAATATACCTCGCAGAACTATATCAAACTCTCTCCAGAATCCATTAACACCTCAAAAGCAGAGAGGAAGAAAGCCAAATATTGATACACCAACGCGACAGCGCCTTATTGCCCGGGCTAAGCTTGATCGCTTCCACCGAAAGAAGCCATTTGAAGAGATTGCATTCTTAGAAGGAGTCTCTGCCTGCAAGCGATCCTTATATAAAGCCTTTGAAAAAGAAGGCTACTTTCGCCGTATTGCTACAGAAAAGCCACTTATCACACCTGAACAACGAGAGGCCAGGCTAAAATGGGCTTATTCTCACCTAGAATGGACCCTAGAGATGTGGGCAGCAGTAATTTGGACAGATGAGGCGTCAATTCAAACTGGCGGAGGCCAGATCTTTATTACTAGATCTGCTGAGGAGAAGTATAATATTGATTGCTGTATCCCCAAATTTAGGGGTTATTCAAGCTGGATGATCCATGGTAGTATCTCTCATGGAAATAAGGGACCTTTAGTAATTTTTGAAGAGAACTGGTCAATAGAGCTTGGCTATAAGAAGAAGACAATAAATAGCGACGTATATCGTACGGATATATGCCCTAGCATTAAGGCTTTTGCGTGGGAACTATGGCAGACGCTCTACTACCAGCCTATTCTTGTAGAGGATAATGCCTCAATTCACTCAGCAAAAGCAACTCGCCAGGCGTGGGAGCAGAATGGTATGATTGTAATGGTATGGCCAGCAAACTCTCCTGATTTAAACCCAATTGAGAATGTATGGAGGTTGTTAAAGGGGAGAATACAGCGCAGATTTCCAACAACAAAAGAAGAGGTTAGGAGGTACGCAGAGGAGGAGTGGGAGAAGCTCGAGCCTGAAGAATTTGAAAAGTATACAGGTAATATGAGGGAGCGTTGCCTCGCTGTAATTGCTGCAGATGGAGGACCTACAAAGTATTGATTACTGAATAAGCACCTGTATTAATGTGGCAATGTAAGCGCTACTTGAAGCGCTAGCAGGGAGCGCGGCAGCCCGCTCATGAGCCCCCTTGTAAGAGTGGAGCATTGAACTATAGACCGACCGCCAAGGCGCTAACCCTAGACCAGACATAACGTGTTCCATTGGCCCGCGGGCCGAAAAGTGGGATTTGTCCCCTGCGCTAGCTCTACCTTTACCAGCGCATCAACAGTAGCGAATGCGCCATCATCTCAGCGCCTTTACCGTATTGTAGATTGCCATGGATTTGGATATCGTCGATGCCTCCTCGATCGACTCCCACTTACGCACCGTGCGGTCTGAGCTACCCACCTCTACGGAAAGCCCAGTTCGAGCCATCTGCGTCCACCAATCCTCTTGCAGTTGATGACCGCTGCTAAGATATCGTCTGGGCGCGACTACCGGGCTATTTACGTCCACAAGAAATCGGCAAGTTGTGCGCTTGTTTTTGGAAATACGGCTATTGTGTTGGACAAAGGCTTAACTCCGCGTGCTGCCCTGTCGCAGATCTTTAGCCGTGGCGGTCTTCTAACAGTGAGCAATTCTGAAAGGCTTAAGACCGATGTTATCGGTGCGCCTATCTGTGTGGCAAACTTACAGAGAGTAGGTACAGTATAGTTCCTGTAAGCAGTAGTGAATGTGATAAAAGATTATGTGTATTGTGTCATGTCCTAGAATGAGGTTAATATACATGCTGGAGAGGACTGATTAGTCAATGGATTATTCCACGTGACAGGTGTCCTGGGCTTACAAGTTACATAAAAGCCTTTTAGATGAGAGAATTACTCCAATTCCGAAAGATAGACATGGCTCGGCTAGGAAGCAGTTTGTTCACCAGATCGATTCGATTTCAGCTCCTCCAATCTCGCGATACTCTTCCGGAAGAAGCCCTCATGCCCGTAATCCTTGATGTAGTCCCTGGAGTCCACCAGCTCGGCAATTGCGTTGTCAACCCAGTCCTTCGTAGTCTCTCTGCGCACTCTAGCAAGATTATTCCTCTCCTTCTCCCACTTCTCGCGCTGTTTAGCGATCCAACCCCTCTGCTGCTTGTTCGGACGTCCGGTCTTGAACACTCCGACGTCCGCGTCCTCATCTCTCCACCGATGTGGAACCTCCACTAGCTCTAAGGGCCGTTGCGTATCTGGGTTCGAGTTTGCGATAGCAGCACACTTCTCGACAACCTTCAGCATCAACTCATCCATATCCCAATACGGTTTCTTATGCCCTCCATACCCGCTCATCTTAAAGCTAGCATTAATATCGCCATACGAATTATGGGCGAGATGAAGCATGAGATTGAGGGCGCACACTGCGCCTTCGGCCCCCATTTCATTCAGCTTCGATACTCCAGGGAGGAATTTGGCCATCGCGGCGGCATAGGTAGGCGATGTAACGGCGCTGCTGTTCGGCCCCTGTTTCTTGACTTTGGCGTCGAGAGACTTCACCTTCTTGTCCATTTCCGAGACAGAACTTTTATAGACTTGTGAGGGTTTTTGAATCTTTGTTGCGGGTTTTGCTGCTTTCGCGTTCGTGCATTTGGCGGAGGCGGTCGTCGCCTTCGTCTTGGGCGTGGCCCTGGATTTCTTGGCTTTTGGTGTTTCGTTGTCAGGGAAGTCGGACTGGGAATTGTCTTCGACAGTAGAGCGCTTGCGCTTCCCAGTTGTTTCGGCTTTGACGTTTGGGCTCTTGTCAGCGAACGATAATCGTGTCTGACGGGTCATGACTGATGATTTGGTGTGGTTATTGGAACGAGCTGGTGGAGGAAACGGTGCGGTTATGAAAATGGTCGCAGATCACACTTTGAATCTCTTGTTTACGACGCTGGACGCGCCTGGGACTTAGCTAAGACTAATCAGGCTAACGTGTTCCACCACCAGTCCAGTCTAGTTTTCACATCGACGCAACCGTGCGGAATTGAGCCAAGGCCTTCAGCCGATTTTGGTTTAGCCTCGCAAGCTCAGACAATCCGTCCCAAGAGCGTCTACGAAGGAGCTGGTTCTGGGTCATGCACCGCACAGGCCACCGCGCCCCATCTCAAGTTGCAACACCACAACACCACGTCTTTGCATACATGGGCAAACCGTTAAACGGTTTAACGACTTAACGAGCTTTGTTATCTATATGGCCCGTGCAATCGCGAATAGGCCCTTTTTTGCACCGTGCACCAGCCCTGTGGCCTATGCTCGCCTGGGTAACGCTGTGCACGGTGCAAATAGAGGCTTGTTCACCGATTAAGTCGTTGAACCGTTTAACGGTTTGCCCATGTACAAAGGGTAGAAAAAAGATTCCTATAGCTCACGTGATTTATCGATAAGCAAATGGCCCGTGCGTTCTACTGCCCCTCAACACCACAATACTATCGCCACCACCTCTATACAGCTTTTTGCCCTCTACTTCAACCGCAATGCCTCCCCAACGCCGTGGCGGCCGCCCCAAAGGCTCTTCCAACCTTACAGAAGCTCAGAAAGGTGCTATAGTTGCCCTACGCAAGCACTGTGGCCTCGAATTTCCAAGTATTGCTGGTGCGCTAGGTATCAAACCATCAACACCAGGAAACCTCTATCGTGAGGTCGAAAAGGCCTGTGCAAAGGCCTCGCTTGAGCCCTCGCTTAACAGCCTTCTAACCACGGTCAATTCAACTCACCAAAGCCCCCCTGGCCGTACACCAAAGGTTTGCAGCGGCAGTACTCTCAGTGCTCAAATACGAGAGGCTATCATACAATTTGGCACTTACGATATCGAAGATTCAACCTCCCACGTACTCCATGAGGCAGGCCTCTCAGTGAGCCGTCCCACACTGCTCAAAATCGCTCACGATCACCGTGATGCTGCGCACAATTACGCTATCGTCAAAGGCGTACGCCCCAAGAAACCTGAGCTCGACGACGACGACCTCCGCGATCGTGAGCGCTATTGCTCCTGGATCTTTGTTACTTACAACCGGTTTACTTCTAAGCTAATATTTATTTGCTATGACGAGACTAGTAAATCAATTGGTGGCCGGAATATCCGTGGTGGAAAGCAATACGTTTGGAGGCCTCGTGGTAAGCCGGCAAACGCCTACGCCGTCCCATATCGTCCACCTGCGTTCAAGCTTATGATCTGCGCTGCTACGTCTACTGATACAACCCTCAAGTCTCTAAAAAGGCCTTGTATAGTATGGGTAGCTAAGGAGGACGAGGATCGCGAAGAGACACTTCAACGCGTCAGCAAAGCTAACGAGAAGGCTCGTAGGCTTGTTGATGACAAGAGGGCCCGTGCTCTAGTTGCTGGCACCCAGGAGGAGCGTGCTCTACGAGAGATCAACCAGAATATTGCTGATAGCAACCAACGTGCTAAGGCTGCCAACAGGGCTGCAGGTAAGAAGGGAGGAGCTCTCCGCGCTGGCTGCAAGGACCTTGTTACGCCTGCTAAGTTCTTTAAATATGAGGAGTTTGTATATAAATCTGGGAAGGGCATGAACGGGATCTGGTACGCTGAGCGAGTGCTCAAAGACGTCGTCTTCCTATACTATGAGGCAGTACGAGCTAACAATCCTGGAGCTCAAGTATTTCTAGTACAGGATAACGTCTACCTCCATGGCTTAGGCCTTAGGTACTGCGCACCAGAAATTCAGACTTCTCAGTAATCGATATATATCGATTGTTAAGCGCATATTGATTGATAAACTTATCGATATCGATATCGATATGGATCTTATCAATCAATATATTAATAATTATTAACAATATTAAGCGAACCTTCGGCACACGTTAATTTCAATTCAACACATCAACAGCGTATCATTTCTAACGCAATAATAAGCTTCAGAAGATCCTCTTCCCCCCAATCGGACGCAACTTCAGGCCTTTCCTCCCTCTTACCCTCTGATAGCTTCTCACAAGCCCTCAACAGTCGCCCTACACGCTCTGAAGCAGAAACCACTTCATCACCGCGTGTGGTAAAGAGAAGAAAATTGAGAGCTGCAGCAACATGGGACCACTTTCGAGAAGCCGAAGGCAATGAACCACATGCAAAGGACGGCAATATACTCCATTATTGCAAGAGATGTGGCAATCCAAACTGGTCAACATATGTTTCAGGCAACGCCCGCCGTCACCTTGAGACCGAACATCACATATTTGTTCAAGAAGAATCTAGGCCTCAAAAGCAGCGTCAACAAGCCATCGAAAATGCCTTTGCAAGAACAGCCGTCAAGCAGATGCAGCAGGGCAAAGAGAAGGAGATAAATACACTACGAAAAGCAATCAACTTTGATAGTTTCCGAGAGGCCCAGATGCTGCTGGCGGCACGTAGGCACGTTCCACTAAACTTTGTAACGTGGCCAGAATATCAGGCACTTTTAATGGCTATAAATCCTGCAGTTGAAGAGTTCCTCACTGATTCTGGCAACACTGTTGCGGCGGATTTGGATAGGGCATATTCTGCACATCAAGAGTCAATAAAGGAGAGGCTAAAACTTGCCCGGAGCCCTATACATTTTTCCATGGATGTGTGGTCATCTCCTCACAGGAAGGCTTTTATTGCCGTTCACGCACAATGGATTGATGAGAACTACATGCTACGGAAGGCTCTATTAGGGCTACCAAACCTCCGCCACTCTCACGCCGGGGCTTCGATGGCACCCCATTTGATGGAGATAATCCGAAAATACAATCTAGCCCGTCGAATTGGCTACTTCACTGGCGACAACGACGCAAAAAATGACACCTGCCTCCGTCACCTTGCTGAAGACTTATCACGAGAGTACGACGTTGCATTTGATCCAGTCTTCTATCGAACAAGATGCGGCGGCCACATCATTAATCTATCTCTTCAAGCCTTCCTCTTTGCAACAAGCAAGAGTGCCTTCAAGCCGCAATTGAAGAGGCACAGGATGAGGCAAATGAAACAACTGTTGTTGAGGCGTTACAAGAGCAGATCCAGTCAAACACTTCACAAAGAGGTCAAGGCAGGCGAAAGGCACGCAACGATGCTACAGGCTGGCGGAGCATTGGCGCAATGGGTAAACTCCATAACATTGCAGTGTTTATCCGCAGTTCGAATATCCATAGCGATGTTTGGGAAGACATTGCAGGAAAGGCGCTTGGCATAGACAACATTACCCGCTGGAACTCTTGGTTCATGTTGCTTGATGCGGCTATCAAGCAGGAAGGTGCTATATCAATATTTTTGAACCAGTACCACAAGGAGTTGGAAGATGATATCCTCACACATGATGATTGGCAAGTGCTTAAAATGACCCACGAGTTCCTGCAGCCATTTTATCAAGCAACTTTGGAGCAGCAGATGGAGTGGGCATCAATAGATCAAGTGTTGGCGAATATGGATATTCTATTCAAGCAATTTGAGGACGCCAAAGTAAGTAATAATAAGAACTATATTCTGCCTAGCTTGCTTATGTTAATGTAGGTCAAATATGCCAATAATAAGCATATGGTCAACTCCATTAATATGGGTTGGTGGGTGCTCTCCAAGTATTACGAAGAGAGTGACAAAACCCCCATATATGCCACTGCATTACTGCTCCATCCTGAGAAGCGCCGGAAGTATATTGATCGTCACTGGGAGAAGGACTGGCGAGAGCCTGCTGTTGCTGCAGCACGCCAGTATTGGGCAAAGTATAAGGATCGGCCTGTCACGTCAATATCGGCGACTATATTGGGCGAGAAGCAACGCGAGCTATCAACGTACGAGCGCCTCAAACAGTCAATGAGTGTTTTGGATGGGCCTGAAGATGAGGATGATTTCGAAAAGTTCGTCAATGCTACACCAAGACATATGACAACAAAGACTCCGCTTGAATGGTGGTGCCGAGAAGAGCAGAGACTTGCATATCCTCGCCTACATCAAATGGCTATTGAAGTATTGAGCGTGCCGGCGATGTCAGACGACCCGGAACGGGTATTCTCTTGCACAAGGCGTACGATCTCTTGGGACAGAACACGTCTCTCGGCACAGACTATCGAAAAGCTTGAGTGCCTAGGCAGTTGGGTGCAGAATGACTTGATCAGCAAGCTCTATGTGGCAGTAGATGACGAGATTATGGATATCTGTTAGCGGTGGCGAGGTATTCATTCCCCGGGCTCATATTATTAATTATTGATAAGCTAATAATCGATATCAATATTGGGGCGCAACATATAAATCGATAGCAATATAGCTTCTATATCGATTGATTGATTATTGAGAAGTCTGCAGAAATTGAAGAGAAGGACATACGCTTCGCCCCACACTCCCCTAACTCACCTGATCTACACCCTATTGAGCGCTGTTTTGGTAGGCTAGAAGGTTTCCTAGGGGACTACGAGGTGAACAGCACGTCTAAACAGGCTAAGGCTGATGCAGTTGCCTTCGTACAATCAGTTTGGCAAGATAATAGGGAAATGGAGCAATATATGTCGAAATATCTCCATCCAGACTATTTTTATAAGGTTGCAAAGGCCTGCAAGGACGCTGGATATAATAACAACTTTACTGCATAATCTGAATACCTTTGCACCTATTATTTCGCTGCAAATAAGGCGATTTAGAGGTATACTCGCAATGCAGCCTGGTTTTGGTGGTCTGCCAAGAATTTTCACGTGAGCTATAGGAATCTTTTTTCTACCCTTTGTAGCTTAAGCCTTAAGTGCCCCCATGGATCGAAATGGATTAGATCCAGCGATCCGTCCGAATCCGTCCGAGTGGCGTTTTGGATCTGGATCGGCCGGTCCATCCGTCCATTTTTCACACTGGTTGCTGCCTCTGATTAGTTCATGACTGAAATTGTCGTGTCAAAAGCCGTAGGGTGGACGTCCTGAATCGATGGTCCTCATGCTACAGGGCGTCGATTGGAGCCAGTGGGCGTTCATCTGACCCACAATCCTAGCTGCGGGTCGCAACCGGTCAACCTTTGGGGCTGAGCTTTCTGACTAGCGTTACGATCCATCAAGACAACAAATCAGAGCAGACTGTGGAGAGGATGTGTGTCAGCCGCAAGCCTATGCATTTCGCCAGATCACGGGAAAGAGTATATGTTCACATCACTTCAGCCTGGGACATATTCGGAGGCTCTTTGTGTCTACAGCCTCGCGCGTCCTTCCACGTAAACCCAAGATGACTCAACACAACTACGTCACCTCACCAACCAAAGACTCTCCATCATGGCAAGACCTCATCACCTGGGACGAGGAATTGTTCGATCCAATCTTTGATAGCGACACGATATTCGCAGGCTTACAAGGCGAGAGTCTCGAGTCAGAACAGCCGTATTTAGTATCGGCACCGCCATCACTTACAGATGACCTATCATCGCCTGATTACAGTGTTTCTGCACCACCTTCGATTCTCGGCGGTTCATCCTCATTCGGTCAGGTGTATTGCACCTCCCCATCTCTCGACACTACCACCGCCTCACCACTAGTCGGCCATGTTGATGGTCATAACTTTGGATCTCTCGGCACCTGTGACAGTGCCGCCTCGCCTCTCGCTTATCCTCATGAGTATCCCATCCTAGATACGAGATACGAGCTCATCGAAGACAGTCTCACTTCTGCGAGCTCCTTCGAAACTACAGCAGAGACTGTCTTCAATCCGCATGTGGCAGGGCCATCACATTCATTCAGCGGCTTAGACGTCAGAGCTTCCCAGGTTTTCGCAAATGTTGGCACATGGACAGACCAACCTCAGATTATTGAGCCAATCTCGGAAGCTGATGAGCACAACACAGATGTGGGCCCGATAACCATCCCGTCCTCCACTTCTCACAGTTTCAATGATGCATCTACATACTTTACACGCTCAGAGGAACTCGATCAACACAGCCGTAGCAGGGCGGTCACAATTCCGCAGTCGAACCGGCGACCAGCGAGCTATAATGCTGCTGTTGCTCAATCGCACTGGACCTCAAGGGTACTCCTGTTCTATCCGTATCTCCTGTCGCCCATCATCGCCCCCGTAGTGCCACCCTCTGCAGAAGTAACTCACGTACCGGATCGCGACGCGGTGTGGCAGTACCATCACCATCACCTACCTCGGAGGGTTTCGGATGGGTCTCCTACCACATGAATTCGCAGACAAAGCGTTTGACTCCGACGAGCACGGAGGGTATACAAGGCCGAACACCACGAGGGCGCAAGAAGGGCCTCAGTGCGGAGCAGCGCCACAATGCGGCACTGATGAGGGTAATTGGCGCCTGTAGCAACTGCCAGAGACGAAAAGAGAAATGCGACCCGGGTACACCATGCAGGTCCTGTTTGGAACATTATAAAGGGGATCTCGTTAACCATCCTTGCCGCGACCGTGTCCTTAGTGATAAATCAGCTTCCTTCCTATCTGATAAACTTGGATGGCATCCATCGGCACGCTCACTGGAGTCATTTGTCACACCCAATAGCTTCAACCTCGTACCTGATATTACATACAACATTCCACTCTACTTTGGTTTCGGGGACCCACTTTCGTTGCCGGTCCATGCTCTGAATGTTGATGAGCCACAGGCACACCTACATGAGCACATCATCTACGCCTGGCCGCCTGAGTCAAGCACAGGATCAAAACATACACATGCTGCACTCCCTGCACTTCTGACCAGAGATGGCATGTCTGGTCTGATGGAAACGCTTGACAACCATCTTTCGCTACTGGTGTCGCATCACTTTCGACAGTTTCCTTTGTTCTGCTCACCGCTCCGGATTTTACGGGAAGTGTATATTTTCTATCTCTCGCGCCCGTCTCATTACCGGACCCTACATCAAGCGCTCAAGCTGCTTGTACTTGTTCATATTGGTGGAGATATTACGCTACCACCACCCAAAGACAACCCGGTGTTATCTCAACTTGTACAGAACACAAATGTGCCCAATGATCTCACGCCAACGCCTTGCTTCATCCGCTCACAATTTGGAAGGGTCATGCCCGGCCTGGCTCTCAGCTTGATGAAAGAGGTCTTGTCGTCATTAGAGCTATTGCTTCTAAACCGCGAATGCGACGACTGGCCTATGGCACTCGCAGTGCTTATTACAGTCTTGATGACGGTTGAATCGATCCATTATCATGCCGCCAAGCTTCCATATCATAACAGCTTTGATTCGCCTGAATTTTCAACTTCCGACGAGAATCATGGTATCGATGAAGAAGGTGTCAACACTCTCCTCGCCTTCTACAGCTCATGCTTTGCTGGGTGTCATGCCAGGCTTAGGCCGGATTGGGAGGGTGAGACCAAGGCCATGTCACCGACTCAACGCAACTCGCTGTCTCCAGATAACCTCTTCATCGAGAGTGTCCGAGGGAGTATCAAGAGGGCTAGTGATGGTGGTATTATCTCGTGCAAGGCTACTGAAAAGAGGAAGGGCGATGATATGGAGTTTTTCTTCGATCGCCTTGTAGCTCGACTCCTTCTCATGAAGCCGGCATCCGTCTTCTCTGTGCAGTCTCTGGCATCATCTGCGACAGATCTCTCAAAAGGTAGTATTTATTCCGCAAATCAGATAGTAACTGCTACCAGAGAGCTTGTGGATATTCTCCAAGGGGATGAGGCGCTCATACCCTTCTACAAGAGCGCTATCGAGGACCCTAGCATAGGACCAGAAAGATTGCAACGCAACTTGGGACGACTGGTCAAACAATATGCTGAGAATCTCAAGAGCGAGGCAAAAGAGTCGCTAGAGTATCTTGCTGCTCGATTGGTCTCAATGAAAGCTAAATTCGTAGCACGATCTATCGTCCAGACTTTTGCCGAAGGTAGTACAAAACATGTGTATGAAAAGGCACAAGAAAAGAAAGGAGAGAGCTCAGAGGATGATGTCGATGAAGATGTTTTTGAGGACATTATCATATTTCGCGAGTTCCTTGTACACAGTGATGCGCTTAAAACATTGCGAGCCCAAGTGCAAAGCTTCGTGCTGCCAAAAGGTGCTCATTCTTCGACGGAACAAGCGTTGATCGAGGAAGTGTGTGGATGTGAGGGTTATTCTGAGGCACCTGTCCAACAAAACGTTAGATTTGGACCAACTAGAGGAATATTCAGTCGCCTTGGAGAAAGGTTGAACGCTTTGCTTGTGGCAGTAGGTTGCAGGGAGCCTCCACTTGAACCCGGGAGAATTCGACTCCGGTGGCAATGTGTAAGAATTCTCAGAGCCACACGGCCTCTCAGTGCAAGTTAAGCTAACAAGAACAGGGCTGTGGTGAACAATTCACAAGCGATGTCACTGAGCACAGGCAAGGTGGCGTTGCAGATTTGGTTGCTCGTATGCAACGGTCAACTGGGGCCAGAATCGTGGCGACACCTTACAATTCCAGAAGCACGAACCAGAAGTACAAATTCTACAGCCCCATAAAAGCCATTGGAGGCGGATTCACTAGACTCTCAAATGCGTTTCGAAAACCATCTAAGCAGTGCACGCTGCCCCGGCACAACAATACAACAACAGCATCCACAACCCCTGGGACAACTCCACCCCAGCAAAAGCTTCTACACCTCTTATCATGCATGCACGCGGGGCGGTTCCGAAAGTCCTTGTACCAAGACCGTATCGAGGACATAACTACCGACCATGGACTCTTCTGCTTCCTACGTAAGCAGTTTATCCGTTACCGTGGTCGATTTTGCACGCTTCTGTCTCTTAAAACTGTCAAAAGCCTCAAATTCATTAAATTCAGACTCCCTAGAGGAGGGAGTGTGGAGGTGCGCCAGCATGACCCCTCCCAGCCGCTTTCATGTTGCGATTGCCTTCCACCGCCAGATCGCGTTGAACCAGCGCTCCAAGCCGAGTACAAATGTAAACCTGGTCCACCAGACATTTGGCCGCCTATCGATCCGGAATATCTTGCACACCTCATGATTTCACCTTGCTACATTGACAAAAAAGACGACTGGATCTTGGACATGCTTCCTAGACGAATATGTGGCGTATTAGAGCATAACACAGGCCAGCCAGTCGAGGGATGGGGGATCTACTTTGAGGAAGACTGGGATAGAAATATTATAACTCTGGTGGTGTTCATTACATTCTTGACAACAAGTTTGGTATTTGGCATATTGTGGTACAAGTTGAAGATGGATATGCAAGGTGCGTTTGGCGTATGTGCGTACATGATGGCAGCGTGTGCGGTAATCATCTCGATGGTCACAATGTGGGTAGACAGGGTGTGATTTGAAAAATCAAGGTCGCGTTACTCATACATGGGCACGCGGTTGACAAAATAAGCGAGACTGCAAAGCCCGAAGATGCGCCGGGGTCCAAAACACTACCTATTTTGCTAGTAAATAGAGACCTCACACCACAACCACCTTTTCAAATGCCTATTACACGTGCGACAGCGCGTCGTAACGCCCAAAAACCTCATCAATCCTATACTCATCACGATACTCCTCGTAAAAACCGTATTCTAGGCGCGTGCGCCTATGCAGAAGCTACTGGACAGAATGGTTATCATAATCAGATTTTTATCCAGAATAAGGTCTCTAAAGCTCGTAGATAGGAGATCCTACGTCAAGCTTCAAATTCACGACGATTTGGTCACAATATTGACCAAAAAGAGACGCGTAGAAGGCCTCCAAAGCTCAGCTCTGGGGATATACATAAGATGGAGCGAATAATTGAGGATTGCGACGCTGAGGGACGGGCAATGAGCTGGGAAACGCTTGCGTACGAAGCTGGATTTGACGTTAGTGGACGCACGGTACAAAGAGCTATAGGAACTCTTGATTATCACAAGTGTATTGCTTGTCGGAAGGGCTGGGTCTCACAGGCAGCTGCAAAGCGTCGTAAACAGTACGCCAGCTTAATGCTAGATCGCTATCCATATCAGAAGGACTGGCAACATGTGCGCTTCTCTGACGAGGTCCATTTTGGCCTAGGACCACAAGGAAAGCTTCGTATTATACGTAAACCAGGTCAGAGATACTGTAAAGACTGTATTCAACATTCACAAGAGCCACAGCCAGAAGATAAAAAGAAAATACACGCCTGGGCAGCTATTGGGTTTAACTTTAAGTCAGAGATAGTTTTCTATAATATAGCGTCAAATACTAATGGAAAAATGACTCAGCAGGCCTATATTAATCAGATTCTAGAGCCAGTCGTTAAGCCATGGATTCAACACCACCAGCCTTTTGTATTAGAAGAAGATCAAGACTCAGGCCATGGGACGAGCAGTAGTAATATCGTACGAACGTGGAAAGATCAGAATAAGCTAGTATCGTACTTTAATTGCTCAGCTAGTCCAGACCTCTCACCCATTGAAAACGCCTGGCAACCAGTCAAGCAATATATTCGAAAATTCAACCACTAGGAACCAGAATCGACTCAGCAGCTAGCCTACGAGGGATGGGATACTTTAAAGCAAAAAACAATTAATTCCTGGGTCAATACAATGCCTCAAAGATTGCAGGATGTGGTGGACGCTGGGGGCGAGATGACTGGCTGGTAGAAGCCTCACCACCTCAAAAGTCTCTGTATAGCAACTTTACTATATACTGAATAATATCACTCTTTGTTCTACTGAATATATGTTGATTTGTCGAAGCTTGCTGCAAAAATTGGTGGTGTTGGTAACTTCGGCGCATCTTCGGGCTTTGCAGTCTCGCTTATTTTGTCAACCGCGTGATGGGCAAACCGTTAAACGGTTCAACGACTTAATCGGTGAACAAGCCTCTATTTGCACCGTGCACAGCGTTACCCAGGCGAGCATAGGCCACAGGGCTGGTGCACGGTGCAAAAAAGGGCCTATTCGCGATTGCACGGGCCATATAGATAACAAAGCTCGTTAAGTCGTTAAACCGTTTAACGGTTTGCCCATGTATGAGCAGGTCTCACGGTTGGCTTCTGAAATGGAGAGAATGCAAGGCAGTAAGGTGTATAGCTAGCACGTAGTAACGGCCCATACCCTCCGGGTGCATGGCCATAATAGAAGACACACACACACACACACACACACACGTGCTAGGGGCGTTAAATCCATTCTGGCGTGAATGAAGAAAGAGGTTGAGATAGGCATCATCTCCACTTGTGGCGGGTGGGCGCCGAGAGGATCCGACCAGACCCACGAGATCGGATCTCGGCAGAGAGAAGGGGCCTTAAACCGGGCTATCGGAACGAGATCCACTGCGGGATCCAAACCCAAAGAAGACTTTCTCGCGGTTCGGCACGTCAACTAGAGCGCAGGAAGCTTAATTAGTGTTCGTGACCACGACTTGATTCAAAGCGGCCCCACTAGCGGCATGGTATACAGCTCTACCTATTTCGTAAACTAGGCTGTTTCTGCGACTGTTCAGCAAGAGTTTTAAAGCAGTGTGACGTACAGGTGCCGCCAACCGCATAGTGATTCAACCCGCACGTGACATGAGAGAATGCTGATTCCCACAGCACTAAGCCACCAGGCTTATTCCAGAATGAGGATTAGTCCTAGTTCTCACACCCGGACACGGGATTAGCGTACAAAAAGGTACAGACTGAAAAGCTGGGAGTCATGACTATGTAAGGTCAAGAAATGTCCTGTCGAGTTCAGTCTCTCCCCAGACACGTCTCTTGCCGCCCTTCCTTTTCAATTTCACTACAGACATGTAGTCATAGAGTGACAGGCCCTGAAGGATTTGGCCGCGATGGGGGTATGCCTGAAGAAAGGAGATTCTCTGCCCTGTCTCTTCCAACATCACCGTCTCGTCAACTGACTCCTCCTCGCTCTCCCTACCACCCACACATCGCAGGTGAGGCCACTGTCGAAAAATGTGCCAGTACAGCGAAGATACGTTCAAAAACGTCCACGCCTCGTTGTGCGTAAATTCTATTGGGTACCCTAACAGATGAGCCGCAACCTCTACCTGCGATACGGCTCTCTCTGTGAAGACCCGATTCGCCACTCTCACCAAGAATTGCCGTGCTCTATTCCCGGCGCTCATCTCTGTGGACCTTTGCTCCGCTCCGGCTCCGCCCCTGTTAGGAGAGCCACCGAACGCGTTTAGTACGTCTACAGCTGCCGCCACGCGTTTCCAGACCGGATCTTCAACTTTCGTCGCATAATTCGTCACGTAGAACACTATCGCCATCGTTTTGGACTGCGTTCCAATGAACGAGATATCGTGGTTGTGCCGCAAACCCACAGCGATAGCGTCATGCCATCTATTCACCATACTATTGTCAGATGAGCTCATACGATCGAGATGGCGATCGAGATGGGCACGCGCGCACGTGTGCCACTAGCGCCACTAGCTAAGCGAGCCACTTCAAACCGCGCCGCACCAGCTCAACTGCGGGCATCCCTTTGACAGGAGAGCCGCAATCAAGTAACGCGCCAGCTCAACAAAGGGGGACCCTAGGGCACGAGAGTAATCAAGGAACTTTCTGAAGTATATCAAGAGCAGCAGAAAGGGCAGATAATAGACAGAACAATCAATCAATTCAATCAATCCTGTTGATCACATCAATCTTTTCAAGTGACCATCAAATCTGACAACTATGCCGGCGCCGGATCTGCAACACTCCATCTTCCCTAAAAGAGGTTCTCTCAACTAACCTCCACGGTGCTTTGAACCTGCAGAGTTCTCTATTCCTCACCGATTTCCCAAGGGAATATTTCACACATGTTGGGCTATGAGTGTGAATCTGGGTGGCTCCAGCGCAAAAGTTGGCCTCTTCATCAAAACCCGCAGAGAATTGTTCACGATTCCGGAGCATTGTCGATATATCTGAAGTTACGGACCTCTCGGCCTTCACCGCACAGAATGCCTCCTGATCGGGATCCTGGCCAGGTAGAAAACCATTTCAGACAACGAATCATTGACCGAGCGGATATAGGGTGGACGTACCTCCTTGAATACACTGTCGACATACTGGACAACCCGCTCCCGATATGACACTTGATCTTCCCCCTCGACATCAATCAGGACGGAAGCCAGCTCCATATTTCCCTCAAGCCACATAATCCCATGGATGTGAAGCGAGCCGCGTTCGTTTGTCTCAACGGCACCAAAGTACTCGTTGATCCGTCCAAATACAGACTCTTCTCCCACCCTCACATAGTGCTTGAAAAACATTGATATTTCCCTATGAAAGAATAATGCGGAACTAAGAGGGTCCGACACAGCCAGCCTCGCTCGCTTGTATGACATATCCAAGCTTGTCAGAAACCCCTCTGCCTTCTCCGCTTCCCGCGTCCGATACGCCGCGAGCCTCAGCTTCACAGGGTTGGTTATATCGTTGGGGTTCAGCGTAAACCAGATCGCTGGAGTACCGTGCCGAATAATAAGCGACTTGATCTTTCGCCGCATGCTCAAACGAAGCTCTCTGGACATTGGGTTGCAGCCTTTGGAATAGGAACCAGTCGCAAGCGTCGATGGAGAGCTATTAAGACGAACTCACGACAGCTGGTAATGAAAAAGGCCATAGAGGCGAGCGAGAAGTCCGTTGTTCGAGATGGAGCCAAGCCCTCGATACCAAAAGAGCCAATCGGGTGCGAGTCCGTCACTGGCGAGAGGTAAGGTAAGCAGCGCTGAATTTGATGCACTTTTGGAGCGACAGTATAGAGGCACAAAGCTAACAGCAAACGTAATAAAAGTGGAGGGGGAAGACAAGGAAAGGACCCCTTCTAAACCAATAGGGGTAAAGGAAAAGGCACTACAAGGGGAAGTCTCAGCAGTAAGCCTAGCGGAGGGAAACCTCGGAAGCCTCGGAAGTCTCGGAAGTCATGAAGGCTAAGATTAAGAAAGCAGGGGAGTATCCAAATGCAAAGCAGTATCAGTTCATTGGCTTGGTAACATAGGCGACGCCGTCGCGGTTAGTCTCAGTCTCCTCGATGATTGACGCACCAAAATGTTCAGCGATGATTACCCTCTATAGGGAAGATTACAACTTCATGCACAATTCGGAGTCATTCTTCTGGGTGTTGCCTTGACTTTATGTTCATTGGAACAGGTCGGGTCGTTCAAGGAGCAAGGCGAAATACGATTCTTGGAACTACGAGCCAACACAGAAGCTTGCGGAAATCAAGAAGGGCAAAGTGGACAAGAAAGATAAGTTCACGGAGGAAGTAGAGGGGATTGCAGCCTAGTCTAAACCGCTGATCCCTTGCATACAGGAGCTTCAAAAAGTAGTCTTCCAGGAAGGAAAGCGTAGATGAGAGTACGATGGTCCCAATCAACGATCAAACCGAGCGGCTGTAGCCGGCTATGATCAAACATGAGGCATACAGCGAGCGTGCCTCGTGACCAGTCTATTGGAAAGATCATAAGACGCAGGGAATGCGATCACGGCTTGGTATTTCTGACTTTGGGCGTTGCGATAGTCGAGAGGGGTGGGCTTGGACCAAGGAAGATTGTTATGGGGACGTGAGGTTGAAATAGAACGCACGGGCCTTAGAAATTCGGAATCCAGTGGATTACGAGCGTGAATACTAGTAGTAGGCACATCTGTTCGTACTGGCATGATGCCCATAGAGATAGCTGAGATGTCAACATGCCTCGCTTCGTGTATCATCGTTGTTGTCGCTGCCGTAGCGCCTGCGTTTGGAGCCTTTGCTCGGCTCTGAATGGATCGAGTGCGGCGTTGGAGGGGCATTGAAGGCGAACCTCGACGCGACGGGAAGTATGCACGGATAGCTTGATACAGACGCCGAATCAGATTGCGCTGTAGTGCTCGGGGCAGGAAGGCTGGGATAGTCGCCGCGAGATTGGCTTGCTGCAAATTCAGGTAGAGCAGCCTTGATTGACTGCAACCGTGGACCGAGGGCCCAGTCTCGCACGTTGCGAAGCTGCCCTCGGAGGTGCAGCATAGCATCGTAGTCGCGCATCGAACTGGAAGACAGCAGCTCCATGTGGTGAGATTGGCTATCGCGCCAATGCATCCAAAGCTCGCAGAGTTCCATGTCACAAGTAACTGAGACATGGTGAGTATCGACAACGGAGGGCGGCCTTTGGTATGCTGCGAGATAAAATTCGTGAATGTAATTCACAGCCACAGCGCCGTCGCGGGCTGCCTGGTTCTGTGCATGGCGGAGGGTCTCGTTGGCATTGGCAGCCTTGTACTGCATGGTGAGGAACGGGAAGTGAAGGAACTGCGAGAGCCGGTACCGATCGAGTATGTCCTCCTCGTGCGTGGTGAAGGCAGCGGCGCAGGGTGGGCTGACAGTCTCAGCGTCGCGGCGAGTGACGTAGCCAGTACAGACGTCAGGCTGGGGTTGTGAAAGGGCCTTCCACGTGGCGACAATGGCCGGGTTTGGGGCTGATGGCAAGAAGAAACCATGCAGCGCAAGGCCGTCCTTCGTAGCGAGCAGCGGGTCAAGGGTGAGTCCAGGGGTGCCTTCGACTTCGCCTGTGAAGCCTAGGAACGGGGCAATCTGTTTGATGCCGTTGCGCTCCGACTGCAGCGCGGCGTTCCTTCGGCGCTGAACCAGCTGCTTTGCATTGGGCGAGGGGACCGCATCGGGCCTGTAGGGGGCATTGATGACAGTCGAGACGTGCTCAGTGAGAGCAGCAGGAAGGTCGCAGCCGCGGTCGACATTGATGCCATATGCTTCGAGCTTATCACGTCGGTCGAGGTTGTTGTCGACGCGCTTTGGCGAGGGAGAGCGAGGCATGACGGACGCTTGGAGGCGGGCGAGGTTGTCTTCGGTGAGGTCGAAAATAGGGCTGCCAAGACTGTCGAGACTGGCGCGCTGGCGTTTTGTCGAGTAGTAAGCGCTGATAGAAGCGGTCCGCTGGCGTTTGGGCATGGAGTGTTACTGATTTCAAGTCGGGGTCATGGGCGATGCGAGGTCATGCGTGTTGTGGAGTCATGCTGTTCATGTTGGTTTGTTGATGCACCGTCTCGATGTTTGGGTTGTTGTGCCAAGAATCTCATGACTCGCCGCTCCACACTAACCCGCAAGCGTTGTTATTATCAAGACTGTCATACAACTCGGCGGCATAATGGCTCGCACAAGAAGGTATATACCGCGGTGGTGACTGTCAAGCCTGAGTTACGCGATCGTAATTAGTTTTAGTTTGCTGGGGTGATAAATAATGAGTGTATTAAACATTCTTCTTTGTAGTGTTTTTTCGCTATAATAGTGGCTAACATATCTTATCAGCCGGCGCACGGTCTCACCCGGCGCACAGCGAACACCAAAATAGCCATTTTTTCCCACGCCTACAACTCCACCAATATGGACGATGAGGATAAAATTTTAGCTGCGTTAGATGCGCTGAAGCTCGTAGATGAGATTAATTATACTGCAACAGCGAAAAAGTTTGGTGTTGAGCGCTCAAAGCTGAGTAAACGACACCGCGGGGTTCAGGGCAGCCGTGCAACCCAGGCCGAAAATTCCAGAAATCTTAGCACAATACAAGAGAAAGAGCTTATAAAGTATATTAGACGTCTTTGTAGCCGAGGACTACCACCTACGAGGGCAATAGTACGAAATTTCGCGCAGGAAGTTGCCCAAAAACCCATTGGAAAGGCCTGGGTTGATCGGTTTCTTAAGCGCCACGACGACGAGCTTCTTACCCACTGGACCAGCGGCGTCGACAGCAAGCGCTTCAAGGCTGATTCTCCCTTCAGGTACCGCCTATACTTCGAGCTTATGCGAAAAAAAATCGAACAATATAGTATAGATGCGCGGCAGATCTACAATATAGATGAGAAGGGCTTCATGATTAGGATACTCTCTAAGTAGAAGAGGATCTTCACAGAAGAACAGTACAACTCTAGGAAGCTTCGAGGGTTCCTACAGAGTGGAAATCGTGAGTGGGTCACTGTTGTGGCAGCCATTTGCGCCGACGGGACTACCTTAAGTCCCTCACTAATCTATAAGGCGGCTTCTGGGAGCATTCAGGACACCTGGTTGCAGGATTTCGACCCTAAAAAGCATAAGGGATTCTTTACCTCATCGCCAAATGGCTGGACGAGTAATGAGATTGGGCTCGCGTGGCTCCAACAAGTCTTCGATCGCGAGACGAAGGAGAAAGCTCGACAAGCTTACCGGTTACTCATCCTAGATGGCCACGGCTCCCATATTTCGATGAAGTTTATTGACTTCTGCGACGCTAATAAGATACTACTTGCAGTCTTTCCGCCTCACGCGACCTATAGTTTGCAGCCGCTTAATGTGGTGATGTTCTCTCCTCTAGCAGCAGCGTACTCGAAGCAGCTTGCCAATCATATGGAGAAGACCCAAGGTATCTCATCTATCGCGAAGCGCGACTTCTATAGACTCTTTAACGCTGCTTGGAAGCTCTCCTTCACTGAAAAAAACATCAGAAAAGCCTTCGAAGCTACCGGGCTCGTGCCGTTCGAACCAGAGGCAGTACTCTCGCGCTTCCGCCGCAAAGGTAGCTCGCGCCCTAGCTCTAGCAGTAGTAAAACCTCAGCTATCTCAGCGACAGATTGGACAGAAATAAAGCGGCTCTTGAAGCAAGTAGTAGTTGAGACTCTCAATTCTCACGCCAAGAAGCTCACCCACACGGTTCACGCCATGTCAACGAGGAACCAGCTTCTCCAGCATGAAAATGAGCGGCTACGAGAAGCTCTAGATGAGGAGAGAGGTCGCAAGCAGCAAGGCAAAGCTTTGCCGCTGCTGCCGCCGCCTCAGAACGACGGTGGAGCTGTACTTTGGAGTCCCACTAAAGTGGCGGAAGCTCGCGAGCTTCAGGCACGAAAGCAAGCCGAAGAGGAGCGCGCAAGACACCAGAAAAGCGAGGAGAAGCGCCTCCGAGAGGAGAAAAAGCTTCTACAACAACAAGAGTCTAAGGTGAAGCGCCAAACAAAGCTTCGCGAGGCAGAGGAGAGAGCTGCCGCGAAGGCCTTAGAAGTGGCTCTACGCGAGGACAAAAAGCTGGCCAGGCAGCTCGAAAAACAACTCCAAACCGACATCAAAACCTCACGTAAAGGCAAGCAAAAGCACTCTAAGACACTACAATCCAATGAGACAAATTTTGATCAAGTAGTTGACGACGAGACCTTGCTGCTGTCATCGCCGCCTCCACCAGTGACCACGCGCAGTGGCCGCAACGTCAAGCCTTCAGCGAAATTAAAGTAGCTCATCTTTTTCAGCATAGTCTAAAGTACAATATACTAGAAAATTACACCTCTATAGCTATTGTAGATCGCGATATAGCTTCATTTTTGTAGCGGAAAAAATGATGTTCAGCGTGCGTCGGGTGAGACCGTGCGCCGGCTGATAAGATATGTTATTGCAGCTATGATGAACTTGAATGACATCACATCCCTTAACTAACTTGCGATCGCGAGGGTATTGACGCTGTCACTTTTTAGCTCTCTGCAGTACATGTTTCTGCTATTCGATGACCTGCACAAAATTACCGAAGTCTTTGCACACGTCCATTGCTGTAACAGTTGGAGCGGGAGGAGTGTGAATTTACACGTATGTGATATAGGTACTCGAACGCTTTAATTATGACTGTGAAGCATTCATGTGAGCATACTTGAAGCGTTGTTTCCGTATGATTTCGATGTCACTACTCCGTAGTTCGTTTGTTCTGATGCATCGATGTCACTCGACCCCATGCAGGGGCTTCGATTTGCTGGGAGCGGTACACATACATGCACCTGGTATGATAGGATGGAATGGGGCTGCGAGCAGCCCAGCAGATATATATGAGTCCCATCAACTGTCCACCCCTAACCCTAACCGCCCTCAATACGTGGGTTATCTTGATGCAAATGATATCGATGGTGCAACTTGGTGTGCTGAGCAATATATTTAAATATGGGCTAGGTTGGGATACGGGATGTAAATGGAGTCTACCCTGCAAATTAAATGGAGTCTGCCTACGTGACAGGCTCAACGCACAGTGATGCATATTCTATCCTTGACCGAATAATGGAGTGTACCATGAATCGATTTAAGCATAGGTCTTAGCTTACTACGCCAACACCACGACACAAAGTACCGCGCGTTCGGCCGCACCGTACTCGCCCGGATATATGTTGCGTGACGCACCAGCATGCTCGACTCTAGCTCTACCTCTCGCAGCGGCGGCAGCGTTGCCGTCAGCATTACGGTCGGACACCCAAGTAGCCGCAAATTCTTCACTTTTAGCAGATTCTCCCGCCAATGCCTCGATGTAAACACCAGATGACACTCGTCTACTACCACTCGCCGCAGCAGTCCTTTATTCTTCAGCAGTCTAGCGTACCCCAAGAAGTTGCCGTTGCCCGTAATGTCACCTACCACGTCTGCGCTGACAACCACTACTGACGCCGGGTTGTTCTCGCCGCGCTTCCACTCTACGCATTCGACGCCGCAGTTTCGAATCCGCTTAACCAAGTCTTCAATCAGCGCCCGGTACGGCACGACAACTACGGTTACACCCGTCTCTTCTATGCAAGCCGGCAGCGTAAACAGCAAGCTCTTGCCCCCTCCTGTTGGAAGTACAACTACCAGCGGCGTATAATTGTCTAGCACTGCATACAACGCCCGCTCCTGCTCTGCTGACCGAAAGCCAACGTCCTGCTTGCCTAGCACCTGTTGTAGTGCCTTGTGTACCGCCTCTGCCCGCGGATTTTCCACGCAGATGCTCTTCTCTTTCGGCAACACGACGAGCCCTGACATGCTTTCTCTCATCCGCCTCTTTCCTCTACTATTCCGCGGCCCTATTGTGTCGGCTGCCTGCGTCCCATCTACACCCAAGAAGCGGTGCCACGCCATGCTAAGCTCCCGGAAAGCCTCAATTGACCGCACGCTAAGATGCTTTACAATATCTATCGGGACGCTGTAGTTGCCAACGCCCATTGCCGTCGACCGTGAGTTCTGTAGCTCAAGAATATCCTCTCCGTCCCCATCCATCTCGGTTTCGTCTACCTCCCCAACCTCGTCTTGATAGCCCCTACCAAACGACTCTCCTACTGCTACTCTGCCAATACCTACCGCTGCATGTCGGTAATCCAGCGTGTGTAACGCAACACCTAGCCGCTTGCCCGTCTCACGCTTCAGTATCCTTGTAAGACGATCAGTACCCCACGGTCCCTGAGTATCAGACCAGACATAGTCGCTCAAGCCCTCCCCTAATACCTGTAGCGTTAGATACTTTCGGAACGGCTGTATATAGACCAAGTAAACAGCCATTACTTGTCCTAGTTGCGGCGGTAAGAAACGCGGGATAACCTTCGGGTTGTCCCATTGTGACTGCGACTTGTAGTAGCGGACGATTGTCATGACATGTCCACTAGCTACTACAAGATTACGATCCTGCAGCACGCCGTTGCGATGCCGAATCGTTGTAATCTCTGGACCTCGAGCCGGCTGCCCAGATCCAATGTGTACACCAGCTAGCCCCATCTCTAGAAAGTAGTCAATTTCTAGTAGATATCGACGTACAGCCTTGATGTTCCATTTGCCGTCCCGTAACAGCAACCGCGACCCGCCTTCAGTACTCTCAACCCTCGCTAGCATCAAAGCAAGTCCGTTCGATAGATGATTCTCGGGCCTATCTACAAATGACATACCCCGCTTCGTAAATGTAACATCATCTACAACCTTCTGCAGATCAATAGTAAAGCGGTCTGCGGGATCGGTTATCCAGCAGAGTCTCCATAGCATCTCCGTTGCCTCCGCCTGAATATCCTGAGCCATTTTGCAAAAGCGGGCTATAATGATCGGGCGCCCATTGAGATAAAATATCTTCTTATCCTCTGACCAGTACGCGTTTCCAGAGTTCCCTTCATTCATCCCAATATACTTGCTGTATGCCAGTAAGCTAAGCATCTCACTCATCGGGCTATATGTGCCATCTGCCAGATACCTTCGTCGCATGCTGAGAAAATTCTCCCGGTCTTCATCGGACTGCTCGTCGCGCTGTGCTGCTGGTAGTAGCTTCTCTACCCCAAGTACGCGTACGCAGTACACCATCCCTGCTAATATATACGAGTAATTCCTTGCGTTACGCAACCGGTTCATCTCTGGATCAATACCTAGAACGGCGAGAAAGTGAATTAACCCACTCGTGAACACCGCATTACCGTATGTACTAAACATGAATGAGCTTAGCGACTCAAGCAGAGCAGCCAGCTGAGCCGTTCTGTCCTCATCGTCTAGCGCAATCCATAGTCGAATTGCTAGCGCCTTCTGATTCTCCTTCCACTGGAAGAGTTCTCGTGCATCCTTCATCATGTCTGTCTGCGGCTGTCTGCGCGGCCTTTGGTGGGGTGGAGTGCCGCAATCTCCATCTTCGCCCTCAAACTCACTCTCTATATCCTCGCCCTCCCTACTCGACTCGTCACTGCTCTCGCTATCGGCCACCTCATCCTGCTGTTCTTGA
Organism: Phaeosphaeriaceae sp. PMI808; assembly: GCA_021365335.1. NCBI lineage: Eukaryota > Fungi > Ascomycota > Dothideomycetes > Pleosporales > Phaeosphaeriaceae > Phaeosphaeriaceae sp. PMI808. Next base: position 201,719 of record JAJTIZ010000038.1, on the reverse strand, counting down.
AAGTTTTCAATCTGCGCCTCCTCGTCGGCAATAATGCGGAGATAGTAGCATACAAATTTAACAATATAGCTTGCGTACGTTGCTTGACTTTCCGGGTTCTGCAGTCGTCCCAATGGCCGCTGATCTACATCGTTCTGCTGCGCACTACGGAGCCATCGTCGAGTCTCCCGTGCAAGCGTTGACAGTCCTTTTACGCTTCTTTCAATCAGAAGTTCTGTGAGCTCCGCGGCCAATTTTAGTTTGACCTCGCCCCGATCTGGTAGTCGAACCTGATGTCCTAGATGCACTAGATTCCGACCCTTGAAGTGCTCTAGCCAGCCTGTCCGCTTGAACCAGCCCGTTTTATCAGTCTTTGCAGCCTCTTCTAGTATCTGCAGCTCCCTCTCTGCATCTTCGCGAGTTTTTGCGTATTCGGCGAGTCGCTGCTGAACAAAGCTACTAGAATCCGGATTTTCGGCATTTTCCTCATCACCCAAACCAACAATGAAATATTTCTGCAGCCCGCCCGCGCGAAAAAACGTCTGCACTTTCACATCTTGAAAAAGAGTACTTTTATTACCTATCCACGCCTGTTGGTGTTCTTTTTTACAATGTTTGCGGATCTCGATACTACTTGTAGTAATGAACTTGCAAGTCCTGCATTGACAACCATTCAACGGCGCACCCAATTCTTCTATCGGCCAAGCGGGCTGTTCGGGAAGCTCAACTGCACTCGGCTCAACCTGGGAAATATGAGAAAAGTGCTGTATAATGTCTTTTCGCAGCGCTGCGGGCGTTGAGTGCTCTTTTTGTAGATGCCTATTGAGACTAACAACCCCTGTGCAATGCTGCTTGCAGACCAGCACTCTAAACTCTTCTAAGAAGCAGAATATTTTATCGCAATTGTCTAGCGACACCTTTTCAAGCGCGCTACGGGCGTTGCGGCGGGTGCTGCTCTCGCTCTGTTGCTGCGGTGTTGACGCTCGGCTGTCCCACGTACTGAGTTCCATTATTAAGAAACTACCCTGTTTCGTCAGCCTATAATCTCCACCACAATCGCTGCATCGTACTTAAACTTGGGGGATAAAGAGTTTGGATAGATATATGCCTATTTCGTATACAAAAGCTTTTGCGTTTGTATGTAGATAGTGATGGGACGGGCGCCTTAAAATCGATGGGGGGGGGTATGTGCGCTCGCTTAATCAAGTAATGGAATCTTAGTGTGGTTCACCAGCTAGTGCCCACCCCCACCTAATGCCCACTTTTTTCGCTTAGCGATTTTTTCCACCTCAACTTCAACACCGATTATCTCAGTCAATATGGGTGATATTAATGCTGCAATTGCAGCTGTGGAATCGCTGAAAGTAGGAGAAAAAGTTAATTGGTCGAAAATCGCTGCAGAGCATGGCGTTGACCGGTCAACGCTGTCGAAAAGATGCCGGGGCAAAACGCGCTCACGCGACGAGAAGACACAGGATGATCGATTACTCAACCTACAACAAGAGTCTGAGCTTATAGACTATTGTAATAAGCTTTGCTTGAGAGGCTTACCACCTTCAAGGGAGATGATTCGAAATTTCGCTGGGGAAATTGCTCAAAAACCGCCTGGAAAAAATTGGGTTGACCGCTTTATCGCTCGACACAGCACCAAACTTGTCACACGCTGGGCCTCTGGTATCGACTCCTCGCGCAAAAACGCTGACTCTGCCTACAAATATAAGCTATACTTCGAGCTTTTAAAGCGTAAAATCGACGAATACGGCGTTAAGTCAGAGCATATATATAATATGGATGAAAAAGGCTTCCTAATTGGGTGCCTTACAAAGATGAAACGAGTATTCTCACGCCAATTATACGACTCAGGAAAGCTTAAATATATGCTCCAAAGTGGCAATAGAGAGTGGATTACAACGATTGCATGTATTTGCGCTGATGGGACGGCGCTGACGCCAGCGCTTATCTACGCCGCTACTTCAGGCAATATTCAAGACACCTGGCTTCAAGATTTTGACCCATCTATACATAAAGCTTTTTTTGCAAGCTCACCAAGTGGATGGACAAATAATGAGCTTGGGCTACAGTGGCTTAAGCAGGTGTTTGACCGCGAAACTCGTCAAAAAGCTCGCCGTCAATATCGTTTACTTATCTTAGATGGGCATGGCTCTCATATTACGATGGAGTTTATTAAGTATTGCGACGCTAATAAGATCTTATTAGCTGTATATCCTCCACATTCAACTCATACGCTGCAGCCTCTCGACGTTGTCATGTTTAAGCCACTCTCATCAGCCTACGGTCGCTAGCGAATGTGGCTTCACCCTATGTCGGCAGGAACACAATTTGGGCCGCCCTGTCAGCAAGGGTCCGGTTCACGTAATTACAGGCCGCTGACTAGTAGTAACCTTGTTTGGTTTGCGCTTGGCCCTTCCGCGCGTACCTGAAATTGACGCTGACGGTTAGTGCTAAACCATGTACGGAAGGTGGGGCTGAGCGCCCTTGCTAGAAGATCAGTGTAAAATGGTGTTGCTGCAGTGTGCAAGGGTGAAGCCGCATTCGCTAGCGACTGTACTCAGCTCAACTTGCTGAGTATATGTACGCGTGCCAGGGCCTCTCAACAATCACAAAAAGAGACTTCTACCGGCTATTTTATAAGGCTTGGAATGCCTCTTTTCAGGCGCCGACGATATTGAAGGCCTTTAGCGCTACTGGCCTCTCACCATTTGAGCCAGAGGCTATACTCAACCGCTTCAAAATTGAGAGTAATAGCCGCCCATCTACAAGCTCATCTGCCACCTCAGAGGCCTCAAAACTTAGCGCAAGTGACTGGCGCAAAATAAACGCAGTATTGAAGACCTTTTTCGACGATATACACTCTAAAAACGCTCAGCTTTTAACCCACTCAATACACCACATGGCTATACAAAATAACCTCCTCAAACACGAGATTGTTGGCCTCCGCAGCGCCCTAGTCAACGAGAAGAAGCGCCGCAAGCGCGGTAAAGCTTTACTACTTGAAGCGCCTGAAGAATATAATGGTGGAGCAGTTTTTTGGTCGCCTAGCAAAGTAGCTGACGCCCATGAGCGTGAAACTCAAAAACAAGTAGCTGCAGAAGAGTTACAGCACCAAAAATCAGAGGATATAAAGGCTAGAGAGGCAGCTAAGGCAGCTAAGGCGCAGTTGATGGAGGAGCGCCGCCATAATCGCGCTGCAGCTAAGGCTGCCCGTGACGCTGCGAAGGCTCAAAAAGCTCATGATCGCGCAGAGGCTCAACTTACGCGCGACGTTGAAAAACAACTCCAAAACGACGTCAAGATAGCTAAAAAAGCGATCTCTAAACAATGCAAAAGCGTCGCAATTAATATAGATAAGCGCGCTCATGATGGGGTAGTTGAAGAGGTGGAGGTTGTAGGTGCAGCTGCACCGCCCAGATCAACTCGCAGCCGCAAAATCAACCTCCCCCAACGTTACAAATAAAAAGTAATTAATTCAATATATACTCTACGTTGTATAGATTAATACACCAAAAAATCTCGCGATAATAGCTTTTGTGTGGGTTGTAATAATCTCATCTTTTCGTGGCCAAGATGGCGCCAAAGTGGGCATTAGGTGGGGGTGGGCACTAGCTGGTGAACCACACTAACGCGATACCTATTTTGGTGTGGGGAGCGCGTCCCCCGCAGCCTTATGTCGACTAGGTTCTCTCTACCTCTCTTGACGTACCTACAGCTAACGATAACCTACAGTCTGTACAGTCCAGGAAGCACGTACAGAAATCAAAGGACAAGGATAAAGGCAAGCAGAAAGGATTCGAAGGCTAGGGAGCAACTCCCGCTTTAGAGAAGCTTCATAATCTTGCTATTTAGCTTCGTTATAGTACGAACCATCACGATCTGTAGATGCTAGAAGTCGGAATCACTTTAGGCATCGATAATAATACAAGATAGTCATCGTAGTTCCAGGTCATTAAGCGTGCGAACAAAAAGAGGGATGAAATCAAGGATTTTATCGCAAAACACGATAAATGTGAACCATTCCGACTCCAGAATCGTAATTAGGATATACTAGAACGTACAGAAGAATTTCTATCTGTTTTCAATAGTAGAACGTTATAAGTTGAGGGCCATAAAGCATCTCTGTCACAAAGTTTATAGATAATAGATGTTATACTTACTTATTTTGAAGATCAGAAGGTTGTATCCACTACTCCCTTATTTTGCAATATTATACTAATACCTAGCTAGGCCAAATACTCTTCTCCAAATCATGATAAGTTTGTCGATAACCCACGAGTGGTCCATTCTATCGAAATAGGATGGTTTATCCTTAATAAGTATTATTGTCGGATCATGTGTATCGGTAGGTACGTCTACTGCCCAACAATGCCTAACAGCCGACTCGATCCTACTTCGGGTCTACTCGTCTCAGGTTATATAGCACCCTCCCGTAGCAAGAAGAGAACAATCAACAATTATCCAAAACAGAATGCATTCATAGTCACAGTTATTTCCTTTCAGCACTAGTGCTACAGCCCTCCCAACACAAACATTGAACTCACAATCCCTCATTCACAAACCTTCAAATTTGTACTCCACGCCATATGCTCTATAACTTCGTTCCTCAAGGCTTCTATAGGCAGCCCGCGCCTCGCGGGTTGCGCTTTCCTATCTCAAAAACGGGGGGACAAATCTCACTAGCCAGATATACATACATTCATACATACGTAACTAATAAATTAGTTGCATAACGATTATATAAGGATTACGTACAAAACGGCATCCTTAGCACTTTTTTGATTAGGTGTGCGCACGGGCCCCGATTCGAAAACTTCCCGGGTGCTAGTAGTAGGACGCTAGGGCTAGAACGAATACGAATACGGATTTGTCACTTAAGGAGTTCCAGGCAGCAGCTTAGAACCCTCTAGATCCATCTTCGTACGCTTAAATTGTTATTAGATTCCTTAGTATTCTTTCTCTTCTTTTCGCTTATATCTCATCAGTTCCATTCGCTTCGACCGACTTCAGAATCTGGTAAACTCGTGTGAGCCACCAGGCGCTGGATTTCGTTTCGGCCCACTAGGAAATATCTAGGTCCAGTGTGTCCATCAACCAAGTAATTTACTTGGTTGACGTTGCCTTACCCCGCTTGACTCTACTAATACGGCAACTTAGGCGAGTAACTTTCGAGTAATATAAAACTTTCCACCCGTAGTTGGTTAAAATGAGTCTTTGCTTGTGGTTTTAGGTTATGTAATCAAGCAATGTAATTTACTTGACTTGTTTGATGGACACGCTGTCTAGGTCTCTACCTTCGTATACCAACACGCCCACACCAAAACGCCTACACCAACTCCCTAACAGCTAATCCTTAACTGTATAGTTAGAAGGATCCCCTCTCCTCCCCTATTTTTCCCCTGAACAGCCCCTCTCGCGCAATTTTGGCGGCCCTTGAGAGACCGAAACATAAATTGCCAAAATTCCAACGACACTATGTCTGAGAAAAGAGCGGCGTGCGACTATGACGGAGCTACCAATAGACAGTCGAAGAAAACGAAACCGAACCCTGGCGAGGATTCCGCTAGGGACGGATCTATACGAGTGCTAAGGAACCAAGACTACACCGTCGGGTGGATCTGCGCTATAGAACCGGAGCACGTCGCTGCATTAGAATTCCTCGACGAAGAGCATGGAAGCCCAGAATGTGTTGCTGAGAACGACAAGAACTGTTATACGTTAGGAAAAGTTGGAGAACACAACGTTGTTGTCGCCGTCTTACCGAACGGGGAGTATGGCCTCACCGCTGCTGGAAATGTGGCAAATGATATGCAACACAGCTTTCCCAATCTTAGGATCGGCTTTATGATCGGCATCGGTGGTGGGGCTCCCAGTGTGAACCACGATATCCGTCTGGGTGACATTGTAGTCAGCTCTCCGTATGATGGACAAGGCAGTGTATTACATTATGACTACGGTCAAGAGATAGGTAGTTTGCAAAACCATTTGGCTTGCATAAACCACGGCAGCACCTTTGAAATCTATGATTCCCTGACAACACACGCGGCGCGATGCCAGTGGCCTCGCACCAGAACTTAGAAGCCATCCTAAACGAGAAATACATATTCCCAGGCGGGAGATGTGCAGCCCAGAGCACCAGCGCCTAGCACGCCGACTCCGACCCGCTCGGCAGTCCCGTCGCCCTCGTGCTTTCTGATCAACATTATATAGTATGCCGCTGCCGCGTGGCTGTCGACGGCGCAAGGCGCTGCTGCTGGGCTTGGTAACGAGTAGCCCTGCATGGCGTTTGAGACCAGGATGGCGCTGAGCTGTGTCGGTGGTGTTTGTAGCAGCAGGTCGAATTCTTCATCCGGGATGACGGCGATTCCGTGGGTTGAGCCGTGGGGGCATTTTAGTGCTACGGAGCGGAAGACGTCTGGTGGTGGGTTAGGACAGCTGGTGTCTCCGGGCCAGGTTTCGTCCAGAGTCACCTCGGCGATTACGGCGGCAAAGGCGAGCGAGATTTGTTCGGGAGGCCGCCGGGTTGTTGGGTGGGCAATGTCGCTGGTAGTAGGCAGCTTTGGGAGCGACTCGCGAGGGTTGGGCGGGTAAAAGGGGTCGGCTCTGGTGCTGGTCCACGAATCGCGCATGGCTTTGTACTGCGTACAATCCAAGGGACGGCCCATGGCGTCCGTCGCGGGCTCGGGAGTAGTAGTAGTTGTTGTTTTGGCCCTTTGGGTCAACCACGAGTACGCCGGCGATGATTCTTTGCCACCGCGCAGGTCCCGCGGTGGCCTGCCCTGGGCGCTCTGCTGCCACTCGATGTAGGTGTGCTTGGCGTACCAAGTCGCTTCGTCTACCAGCGCTGTTTTTATGAATGGATGGCCGGTTCCGGTGTGCGCCGGGAACACTGGCTGCTCGGCCCAGCCTGCCCACGAGAAGCTTGGAAACCCTGGTCTCCTCTTCGCCCGGCGTGTCGGGGCCCACAGGAGAGCTGCGTCGATGCGCTCGATGGGCATCCCGGCCACGAAATGAAGGCCTAGACGGCGTTCAACTGTTTTCAAGAGCCCCTGGAAGCCACGGAGGGTATCGGACGCGACCGAAAGAGAGCGCTTCGAGTAGGCCTGGACGAGCCGCTCCCAAACCGCACCTGACCCATATGTCCTGCCAGGTCGCTGGCCAAAGTACGACTGTAGCGAGGTGCTCGTGTCTGCTCGCTGCAGAATGGAAGTGACGACGTCTGGCCTTCGCGGACACAAGTCCTCTCGGCACATTCGACGCTCGCATTGGAAGTAGACGACATCTTCAAGAAAGATAAACTTCCTACGGGAGAGCAGCATCTCTTGAAGTGTCCAGCCTCGTGTTTCGTGGACAGTTTTCCCCCGCTTGGATTCCAAGTCGGGAAGAAGCATGAGTTTGACGCTCTCGCTGATTTCTTCAATGTACTGTTGAGGCCGTCTCGATCCACGCCTCACACCCGGTAATCCCGATTCCGCGCTGTCACCGGCAGCGGCGATTATGGTGAAGAGGGATGTCCCGTAGACAAGGTCCATGTGGTCGACAAGCGATCCAATTTCGTCGCTGTCGTCTTGTACAATGCACAGAGCATCGACCCACAGGTATCTCTCGCCCATCTGGCGTGTAAATTCCATGGCATCGGCAATGGTTCTCGGAAGGGTTACCTCGATGGCCGCGAGGCTCCCCTCGGTTTCCAGCATTTGTATATTGGATTTCAGAGCCCGATATTGCGTGGCCTGACCCCAGACATAGCTGAGGGTTACGAACCGGGAGCGGAACGGAACGGTCTTGAGGCACTGGTCGAGCACGTCAATGACTCTAAGACCCGGACGTCCCGAGCCAGCAGGCCACGGAGTCTCACCGTCACAGCCCCAGCCGTGATTCTCCTCGCAATTTTGCAGCCAGGACCTGAAGGTCGAGAAAGGCAACGGCAGGCTGGGATTTAACCTGTGTGCTGTGAATGGCACGAACGGGTGACATTCGGAGAGAAGCACCAACGGCCGGCCCTCCATGCCTCCATGATGTGCCACTAAATATCGTCCTTGCAGGTGCCATCGGTCGCGATTCCAGCCATATCCAGACCACTCGAGAAGAACGTAATCATTGGAGGCTGCGGTCGGGCCGGCGGTGAACAAATTTGTCTTGCGCCCCGACTGCAGTGATTCGATGGCCAAACGACAGAGCGGACACGACTTTCGCCGTAGAACATCTTGGAACGTCCCCAAAGAGCCGTACCATTCCATCGCCGGAAGGGGCGTATTAGGCACCTTGTAGATCATGGAGTCGGCATAGTGAAGCTCAAATGTAGTCTTGCGCATAACATGTTGACGGTCGTGGCAGCGGCTGCCGTTTTCGAAACACGCGGAGCATAAATCGTATCGCCCATTACTGCAAATCTTGCACTGGTAGGAGAGACAAGGCGCTGCGAATTTGACATCGCATGAATCGCAGCGGAAGCTGAACCAGACTCCAAAGCCAGTTCTTCGACGATCCCCGATGCCGTCGCTGTCTTCCTCGCACGTGTCGTGGACAAAGTCTGCGGGCATCAGTCTCAGTAGCTGGCATCTAAAGCATAACCCAGACGAGGTTTCGGTTTCTGATGTTCTGAGGCGCCACGTCTTGTTAGTAGATCGGGCAGAGGAGACACAAAAAGCACTCATCGAAGAGGGGGGCATACCTCCAGGACTCGGAACGCCAGTATGCACCCAGACCAAGGCTTGACGACGGAGCGTACGTAGTAAAGTTTACATCAAAAAGCGCTTTCAAGAATTTCCACTCAATATGCTCCCCATCATCTCTTTGTACCACGGTTGTGCTGCCAGTGGTGGTGCCTGTCGCCTGTGTTGGTGCTTCTGCCCTGCTGGTGTGAAGTTTGTCATTTTGGTTTGGCAGGGCGATGAACGGCATCGAGTTATCAGTCGCTGTAATTTGGTCAAACATCATATGCTCGTCGAGTGGCAGCTTCATCATGGCATGGGGTTCCCGGCCACCGTCTGGAGAGACGGAGCAGCACGGTGCTTGATTGCTGCCTGTAATCGTAAGCACACCGTCCATGGACTTGTAGACTGTCTCAGATTCTTTCTCCTCTTTCACGGGAATGAGCCTGATTCTGGCATGACCGTATAAAAGTTCTTTTTCAAGAAGGTTGTGTTGTGCCCATTGAACCGAAATGGGTGTGCTCTTTCCCGGCTCCCGCGGATCGACCCATGACCATGCTTCGTTCTTCACATGGACTGCAAAAGGGAGTGCTGTCCTGGGTGCCAGGCGGGACCCGGTCAGAAAAATCACCGATCCGTCCTCACGGGGCAGGAAGTGCAATGTCCGTGACAAACAGCTGATCAGAGGCGACATGTGATTCGCAAGGCGAAAGATACAAGGAGCGGTGAATGGTAAAATGAGTGGTTCCCCGACAGTAGATCCCCGAGAATTCGAATTTCTACTGCGTTCGCCAGACGAGAACAGTCGAAGAGCCTGTTCGGATAAGCTCATCAAGTCGAACCTGGCGACTGTCACGTAGCGGTGATGGATGGCAACGTATGCATAATCTTTGGTCCACGTGACGGAAAAGATTGACTGCGATACCGTGTGAATGTCTGCCGGAAATCTCAAGGAGCATTCAGTGGCGACTGAGGATGTCAACGCGAAGGCCTCGTCCAACGAAATGCCATAGGAGGAGTAGCGGAGCGTAACCATAAATCTATCCTGAGGAACAGTTGTGCAGGCAGGAGGGCCAGTCAGGGAGATGGTGTGCAGCAAGCGCCCGCACCGTGAAAACTGCATGCTGAGACCCAAAGACTCTGCTATGATTTGGAAATGTTAGTGACACTGCTGCTTTATAGAGACTTATCCGGCACACACCTTTGGGAACCCCCGACTCGGAGTACGTGCGGTGAATCAGTGAAGCGCCAGTTTTGTAATTTGCCAACAGTAAATGAGACTCATCCAGAGCCCAGGCAAGCACGGGTTCGAACGGGTGCAATGCTGGCGGTGAGCCTGGTATTCGCTTGGTAGACTCCCGTGTGAGATGAAATGCTGGTGTATCCAGGCTGGAGCTCCTGTCAAAAACCACAAGCTCAAGTTCCGGTCTGGGCTCGTGAAAGGTTATCATCCTCAAGCCAGGAGAACACCAATCCCTGCACTCTCTCATTCCATGCTTTTCTTCTTTGCACCAGCCATCTGTTTCCCAACATCCTCGGCAGATATCATAGTCTCCATCGTTACAGACGTCACAATGGAGGTGGTCCGCCACCAATCTTTTGCAAATATCACACTGTCCCGGGAAACCAAGTGAAACATCTGCCATTGCAGACTCAGCGGAGCCGTCCTCAGAGTATGATATGTCAGATGAAGAGTTGACGGAATCGTTTTCTTCGTAGTTGAGAGCGCTACCATTGTCTTCGAGTCTATCAATTTCCTCGTCCGAAAATAGGGCAAGAGACTTGCGGTTGGATGCCCGGCCAGACTGGGAGAAGCAAAGCTGGCTCCGGTTGTCGTGCTCTGCGTCTGACTCAAGCTCGAGATCCACCTCGCTGATGATGTTTGAAGATTCAGAAAAGGCATCCAACAGGTCTTCTCCATCTTTGTTCCCAGCTCCATCCGACAACTTGTCTCGGGGCTGTCTGGGCCCCTGCCTGCGGGTCAACACCACGATGTTTCCTAGCACCACTAACTCTTCCCAATGATATCCCGGCAGAATAGCAGAGGTTATGGCACCCGGTGCAGTATAAGCGGAAATGGTGGAGGCAATCTTCAACGCAAGCTCGGTAGACGCCCTCGCTCTCTCCTTTTCCTGCTGCGCTGTCAAGGCCTGGCCCTGGAGCTGCTTGGTTTTGGAAAGCAGAGGCTGATGAATAACGGGGCTGCAAGGTATGGTGCGCATGTCTAACAGGCGTGTTTCTGCGCCATTGTCGAGACTCCACGTCTCCAGGCGCACTTGGGTCGAGGGTGTACGTTGTGTCCAGGTGGGCCTATGTATGTTCTCGTGTCAATCTTCAGCAGTGCAACACCGTCGGAAGCTGCGCTGGGTGGGTTACCTGGTCTCCAATGAGATAATAGTGACAGAGGAGCCCCCGCCACATATCACTTCCCAAATGTCCGTCTCTTCGACTCTCACGTCTGAGTGGCGCCAGTGGCTGCTCGTGAAGTCGAGCCTCTCCCCTCTCCTAAGCACACTGTCTTGCTGTGTTATATATCGAAAAAACATGCCATAAGCCTCAGCCGCCGCCTTATTTGATGTAATCGACGCCATTGTGCTCGGCGCACTCTATGGACCGGGGGATTTAGGCCCTGGTATGCTGGTTTACGCTTCGATAGTCAACCCCGTACGGTTCCCTGGACACGCAAGACAATAGTTGTATTGGGGTCGGCAGAAGAGATGTGGCAGTGGGGGGAGAATGAGGAGAGTCTGGGACCCATTCAGCTCAAGTTGTGTGTCACAAAGCACCTGCTTGACCCCAAGGCGGGATTCACTCGGGCCGTTATCGGGCGTCGGTAAGAATCCAATATTCGCCCTAGGTAGGATTTCATGACAGATTTTTAGGCGGTAAACAAGAAGGAGAAGGGTCCCGCATGGCCACCCAACACAACCCAATCGCTGTGCGGTAGTGCCCGAAAGTCATCCAAGCGGTGTGGTGGGATTCGGATGTGTCCCTCAGCCCTCAGGCTGTGTGAACATGCCAGTCCCCATGACAACAGCTATGGAGTCATGGAACGTTGGTCTCATCGCAGTAAAGCACACGGGTTATTTCCCAACACACAATGTTTTGACATCAGCCAGCTATCCGTCTTGACACCACTCTGCACCGAGGCAACTTGAGCAGATAGGTTCATTCAAGACACTCTCGAATCTTACCTTCGGTCCCTCTAAACCCATTAACATGAACGGGCGGGGTTTTGGCCTGAAATGCGGGGTTTTGGCCTGAAATGCGGGGTTTTGGCCTGAAATTATGCACTTTGCAGGGATGGCGAAGGTGATATGGGATTGTATGTAGCTCTCAACCCTCCCACATTGGACAGCATTACTTGTCATTAGGCAGCACCGTGCAATTTCTACGCAATTGAGTAACTCGGCATTCTGGTGTGTGACACGACAGCTATTCAAGCTTAACATCACTCTGCCATGCCCGCCAGGGCTCACACCGACCCAACCCCTCATCTGATTTTGACAGCATCAGTAAAACTACCTTATTAGCGGTATGCCGGCATAGTCCCAACAAGAGGATTATCGCTTTCTTTTGACAAAAGCCCCCATACATTGCCCTGCCTGCCAACTGGTCACCCGTCCACATGACCGGCCGTTTCTTTCCACTATAACTTGAAGTTCAAGCAGCATACCTAGTTGACCAGACATACAATGGCTGGAGGAGGCACCGAAACTTGGGATGTCGCTCTTTCCATAAAGGAAGCGGCGACCCAGAACTCCGAGCCTCCCAAACCACAAACGGGCAGCGACAAAGACCTACCTGCGCCATTGGGCGAGGAACCTAAACCGGTATCATCGATGGTCGGATCTGTGGGGCCATCACAGCAATCCCATGAAGATCAGGAAGCGGGCAAACGAACACCATTTGTTCGCGTGGATCAGATGCAAGACAAGTTTTCTGCGGCTCACCAGCGGTATAGTGCTAACTTTGACACAGATTCAGCCGGTAAAGCCCACTTCTCAAAGTACTGCTCAGTCCTAATGTTCTGTGCAGCAAGGAACATAGATATATATATACAAGAACATCAAGGAAGGCTACACAGAGGATATCGAGCAAGTACGCCCTCGTCGTACGACAAGTATTGGACTCCGATGGGAATCTGCGAGAGACTCTGGTCGATATCCGAGGTGAAGGTCTACGTAACAGTAATTCACTCCGAGTCGGCAATGCGGAGCTCTTGCGTGCATATTTTGATACTTATTTCGGCCATAGTTCTTATCACCATCCTCGAAGGTGCCGAAGGCCTTCGGCTCAACGAAAAGCCGCCTGTCGTAAGACTCTTGGGCTCTCTGTATCGGCATATCTGACAAAGTGACCAGATCAAACCACAGCTCCTTTACCATTGTGTCCCAAAACTTCGCCATCGGCTTGAAAAGGAGCAAGCAAATGATTCGAAAGATGATGCCCTTATATTCGACATCCAAGCTGCTCTGCAGCTGGTGGGGGAAGACTTTGTGACCGAGGAGGCCAGCATACAGTCGCTCCTATCAAGTAACCGGATTACTTTCGTTACCCTGTGGGCCATTTTCCCTCCGAACGAGCTGGTGTATACCGTTGATCGACTCTTCCAACCTAACGTGTACCGTGCCGTGGACTATTCTATCAAGACGAAACCTGATGGCAGCCTGGCGTTCGCGCTCTCGATACGCAGCATCGACAGCGATGGAACGAGACTTGGCTGGACTAGCGTCTCAACTCTTGAGATACCGATGTTCCCCGGGGAGAAGTTGATTTCCGACCTGCCAGCGTACCCTCTCCGATTCCATGAAGAGAGCGCTTCGGTGCGGAGGGATTTGATTTGTCGAGGCTATAAAAGGCTTTCCTTGCATAAACATGGTCTCCACGAGTACACCGGCCATGCGCTGCAGGAAAGGCAAACACCAGACGGATTTAGACATCTCGAAAAGTTTGGTGTGAGCCGCTCTTTATCTGGCTTCCATGGCCCACGTTCTAATAAATAATCAGTGCCAGGGACGTATTATTGTGGACCACGCATGTTTCAAGGAGAACCAACCCAACAGCGTCTTTGTGCCGACTATAAAGATTGTTTTGTTCGAGGATCAACTGACCGAGGATCAACTGATCACCCTCCCTGCCGTGGTATACGGATTCAGTCTTGTCGAGAAGGCGTGGGGTATGAACATCCTCATATACGTTTAGACTGTGTATTTGCTTGCTTATGGACTCGGCTAATACACAAAAAGGGGGGTTTGCAGTCTCGCAGATTACCGAGGTTCAGTGGGACCACTCAATATGGGACTCTCTCGTGTTGCCCGACATACACAAGCGATTGGTGCGAACGATGGTCAAGAGTTACATTGCCCACAGCGAAAACTTTGACGACTTCGTCAGGGGTAAGGGCAAAGGTCTCGTTGGTCTTCTCGCGGGACCACCGGGAGTGGGAAAAACACTGACCGCAGAAGCCGTGGCCGAGATCGCCGAGCGGCCGTTGTATATGCTGAGCTCGGGGGAATTGGGGAGCGACCCAGACAAGATTGATCAGAAGCTGCGAGAGATACTCCGGCTGGCACAGATCTGGAAAGCAGTGCTGCTACTCGACGAGGCAGACGTTTTCATGGCCACACGAAGCGACGCCGATATCACCCGCAACACAATTGTCTCGATATTTCTACGTCAGCTCGAGTACTATCAGGGGATTCTAATCCTGACGACAAACCGGGTTGAGAAGATAGATGATGCCTTTCAGAGCCGTGTTCACTTCCAGCTGTCATACCCAGATCTCGACCATGAAGCGCGCGAGTCGATCTGGCGAAACTTCTTGGGCAGAGTCTCAAGAACCTGTGATGTCGCTGTTGGCCTAGAAGGGGCTGAAATTAACCGCCTAGCTGAAATGAACATAAATGGACGTCAGGTGAGTCCACTTTACAACTGCAACCACGTCAGGACTCAGTTGCTAACGCTCCTCAGATCAAGAATGTTATGAACATGGCTCAGTTGTTTGCGGCTGAGGAAAAACGCCCACTTACACTTGACGATATCTTGATGGTAGCTGAGACGTCACAGAAACTTTGAGGCATAGGATGAGTATCGGATTAGAATAGTGTTGAAGGGGGAGTCTTTTGGTTCCATAGGGGTATTTTTAGCTCCTCATTGCTGCAGAACAGAGGCATTTGATTTTGCTCACCGTACATATTTTTAGCAATGTGGTGATGAACGGCTTTGGCACAACTGGATAGTCCCGCAGCGAGGCCCAAAAAATGAACAATTACTATCTCTACCAGCAACGAGGCGCAAAGAGGGAACATAAACCGCTTGCGGACTGTCCAGCCATACACCGAGTTTCGTTCGAAGCGATGTCCTGAGGTCTACAAAGTCGATAAACTTTACGTAGGCCTCTTGAGGGAACTACCGCCTCCCAGCCCTCTGCAAGAACTCAGGGTGTTCGTCAACCAAGTAAACCAAAACTGGACCCCTTTGCTTTACTTGGTTGACGAAAAGCCCTTACTTTACTTGGTTGGTTGACGAGAAACTCTTACTTTGCTTGGTTGGTTGACGTTACTCGATAATATTTCCCGATTTGGTATCTACGATAGATCTATGAGAGCATACCGGTTCGAAGCAGGTGCTTTTGACATTCGATCGCCGCCACAGTGCCCGATTTAAGCCTATTTCGTTCATCTGTAATAACTCTCTTTGTCTGCGAGAATACCCGCTCACACTCAGCGCTCATTGCTGGACAACTGAACAAATCAAACGCCATCTTGGAGAGGATACGGTAATCAGATGCATGGCGAATCCACCACTCTAGAGGATCTTCAACATCCAGATCAGCCTTATTAGTCCTAGCCATAAATTCATCAAGCTCAGAGGTAAGTTTTGCACGCTTCCTTCCTCGCATAGTAGGCGCTGAAGTAGCGGCGAGTCGCTAACAACGCTTACGGGCTTGCTAGATAGGATCAAGTGCCGTATCGCTGTCAGTAGTAACCTCATTATCCTCCTCTTGCGTTAGTTCAGCTATATCTACTTCTACAGCCGCTTCCTCGTATTGTGCGTACACATCCTGCACCACCCGCTTCGCCTCATTAATCCATCGCTTGTTATAACTCCATTCGAGCTCGAAATAAGTAAATTTGTTCGCAGGGTAGAGGGCTACAGCGCATCGGTATGCTAGCGTAGCATCTGTAAGGCTAAAGTATTCTTCAAGTTTAAGGCGTGCAGCATCAATACCACATGAATAGTATTCTGAAACCTCCTTAGGGTGATCGTCTGCAAACTTTCCAGCCTCCTAGAGCTTCTTAAAGAGGACGTCAAGAGACTCGAGTATCTCATAGAGTAAGCCATGCGATCCTTCAAGGCCAGCTTTATTAGCCCGGCCTTCCATGCGTTTAGTCAGGTCTTTAAATAGCTTCAAGATATTAAAGAACTGCCCCAAATCGACCCAATCATGCGGAGTAATTATATCCTGTGAGATATCGTATCCCTCACCACTATGATTATAGTAGAGAAAGAATAGATCAATTGCGTTGCGGAGCTTGAGAGCTCTCTCGATCATGCTGTACACAGAGTTCCAGCAGATGCCGCCGTCAACTAATACCCTAGTGTAGAGATGTTCAATGCTGCCTTCTTCGTACGCCTGCAAGATATACTGTCTCAGAAGCTCCCGCCGCTAGTCACTCCGGTTAATCCACACGCAGAAGTTATAAAGCTTGCCAATAAAGCTCTGCTTCCTCCATATCTCAAACCGCTCGTCATCAGATGCGCCACAGAGCTCTTTCTCCAGCTTGCTAACACCCCGCCCGAAGAGGAGAGCTTTGACAATAAGATTCAGTATATGGCCGATGCACCGAAGGCGGCTCTGCTGCGTAATTGTAGAGTACTACTTTGCTAGCTCTTCAATACATGTGTCGTTATTGCTAGCGTTGTCCATCATAAAGAAGCCAATAGTAGCGGATATGTTGTAAAATTCGATAACCGTCGACAGCACTTTCGCAATGTTCTCGCCAGAGTAAGGGCCCTTTAGAGGCCGGAGGTCAAGAAGGGCTGTTTGCAACTTATACTTCTCATCTAAGAAGTAAGAAACAGCTACCACATAGTTTGTTCCTTCTTCAGACGTCCAGATATCTATTAAGATATAGATCTTGCTTTCAGCAAGGTGGAGCTGTTCTTTCAGCCAGGCACGCCTCCCAGCATCACCATACCACCTCTCTTTAATCCAGATGCTAAGAGTTCCTGGGCTCTTTGGCAGAATCTTATCAATGTCCTCTAGGCAGCTAGCAAAGATGCCGCGGGTGCGTTGCTGCGTCGCTTGTCGAAAGGTGAGGTCAAGATCAATAATCCAGTCAATAAACTCGTTCTTGAACTAAAAGTCGTTAAACATCAAACGCCGGCCTCCAAGGTATGGTATAGAACTTGCTAGTCCCTTAGCCAGATCGAAGGGATTCGAAATCGCTAGTTTGTAGCCGAATTCTTCAAGCTTGTGCTAATGCTTCAGGTAATAGATGCAGTGTGTCCATCAACCAAGTAATTTACTTGGTTAACGTTGCCTTACCCCGCTTGACTCTACTAATACGGCAACTTAGGCGAGTAACTTTCGAGTAATATAAAACTTTCCACCCGTAGTTAGTTAAAATAAGTCTTTGCTTGTAGTTTTAGGTTATGTAATCAAGCAATGTAATTTACTTGACTTGGTTAATGGACACGCTGATTATTAGTTGAAACAGAACTTGGAGTCCCTAAGCAGCTCTCTAGTGTATAGCTGTGAGATTCAGATGGAGAACTAGGCAGAGGAAGGCATGCAGACCTTCCACGAGGCTGAAAAAATGGGTGGGTAGGCATGTTTAGCATAGAGTTTGGCGGTGTCGTACATTGAGGCTGGAAGCGCAGATTTTGACGGCAATCTCAGGAGCGGCAATTTCCAGCCAATCAAAGTTAATAGCTCTTCCTGTCCCGATGCCTAATAAAACTCCGGCCACCCACTTCCGCTACGAAAATGCCTAATGCGGTAAGCAAGTCGAGTAACTCCGAGTTAACTCGAGTAATGAGAAAACCGTTACTTGTGGTTGCTCGGATAGACCTTTACTCGTGGTTGCTTGTTACGTAATCAAGCAAAGCCAACCAACCAAGCCGAGTAACTTGGTTATCGAACACCCTGGTCGCAGAGTCCTTTCAGCGGTAGTCGCACCTTACTCAGGTATGCGGTTTTGGAATGCCCCCCCATTCCAAAACTAAACCCTACTACATAATAAGATTCGGCTGAGACGCACGGTCGGTGAGAGGAGTTTTCAACGATCTTGTCGATTGCACGGAGAAACTGCTGGGATGTGCACTCTCCACCTTAAATTAATCTTTCGAGGCTGCAGTCCTGCTCTTTGCTATCTTGACTTCCTCTCTAGTCCACCGAGCTCTTTGCAAATTTACACTGTCGCGAATGAACAAGGGGGTGTTAGAAGAGAGTCTGTCGACCACATTGACAGAACAGGCGACAGCAGGGTCAACAGCGCGTTTTTCAGCGTCGGAGCCTGATGTGCTAGGAGCACGAGAGGTGCAGAAGAGATGCACGCTGGGCCTGTCGACTCACAAGTGTAGTGAGAGCATTCCGAGCGCCCGGAAGAAAAGGTGTCCCGTTACACCGTGCGTCCCGGCACGCAGGGATGGACGTTATTACTAGCAAGAATAAAACAACTAGTAAGAAGTAGTAGGCGTTAGTTAGTTGTTACTTTCTATAGTACTATATTATAGGAGAAGGGGTCGCCCCTGACTTCTAGTTCAGGGGACGCGGGGATCTAACTAACTACAGTTAGCGGTTCAACCGGAACCGGGACTAAGCCGGAAGGAGGCATGATCGAGTTGGATCCTGTCGGTTCGCTGCCATGTAGGGTGTTCTTCTGAGCTGGAAATAGAGTGCTGCGCCTGCTAGCTCCCCGGTTTGAACGCGACAAGGAAGCCGAGCTGGGCTGACTGGGTGCCTGCGATAGCCTTCTAGCCTCTATAGAGTGGTTAGCACCTGTCGATGGGGTCGACGAGTTGCAAACGCTGATTCTATCCTCCACAATACGTTCAGCTATAAGCCCGGCGTAACCACGTCCTAATCCGTCATTACTCTCCGTGCCTTCACTTCGGTCGCCCGAACTCTTCGTCACCGGACTCAGTGACGCTCCTAAACCATATAGATCCCCCTCATCATCTATTGGGCCTCTTGGCAAAGTGCCAGCATCTACATGGCCTCCACCCTTGCCCTGCCGCATCTCCATTAGAATGCCCGCGGTTCTTGCATCCATTTCATCGAGTCGGTGCAAAATGGCAGCCTCGTATTCATCTTCCTCGACGTGGGACTCCCGCTCTTCGGCTCGTATCTGCTCGATCTGTGTAGCGATCAACCCATCTTCCTTGCTTGTTGGGGAGAGGATTGGTCGCCCATGTTCAGCTTGCGCGTGTGATGGCGTATCGCTTCGTCGACCGTCGCCCTCTTGAGGAATGGGAACATCGGCACCAGTCCTGAGACCAACTTCTGGGGGGGTTTCCGTGGGTACATCTACGGGAAGCGGAGGTTCATGTGCAATAAAGTCAGCTGGACCCGAGGGCTGGCGCGTACGCTGATATCGTCGTCGATTACTCTCCTTCTTGGCTTCTGCTGCTGCTGCGGCAGTAGAATGTTTCCTTGGCCGACCGCCGGGCCTTTTAGAGGAAGTACCGCAAGGCATAATGTAGGTTGACTGATTGCAAGAGCTCCTGAAGCCTCAGCACCTAGACTCTGAAATAACCTAAATCTAGTTAGCGTAGTGAAGGCACATCACATCACATATCACTTACTTCATCACACCCTTAATTTCCGACACTTCCGACATTTTGCAGACTCTCCTAAGCACTGCAATACTAAGCGCTGTAGCTGAGTAGCGGAGGGGCATAGCTTCCTGTCGGCAATGCTATCGCATTATAGCGCTGCTTCTGTTCTGCGCACTGCCTAGGCCATATGAGTAGGATTCTGAAATAACCCTAATCCGGCTAGCGCATTCCCATCTGCACCATTACTGCAGTTCCTCCTACTAGCCACTACTAAACACCGATTAGCATCTCTATATAGCACAAACGCATCCCTACGTTTTTCTACTAGTCTGTACAATCTATTTTATGCAAGAAACGAGCTCGCTGTATACTGCTCTGCGACATTCTGAAAAAACCTTAATCGGGCTAGTATCGCACGCGAATAGGCCTTACCGAATTAGGAAACCAAACAACACCACGCCTACCTTTCGACCGCGATATCTCCACCACCACAACGTGTATCGGTAAACGAACAGCTAAATTCTACTTTTAAGCGGTTTTCCAAACATTTTCGTAAATAAACTCCTATCTTTCATCTTGACCCTAAGCCCAGA
Organism: Phaeosphaeriaceae sp. PMI808; assembly: GCA_021365335.1. NCBI lineage: Eukaryota > Fungi > Ascomycota > Dothideomycetes > Pleosporales > Phaeosphaeriaceae > Phaeosphaeriaceae sp. PMI808. The sequence goes on along the minus strand of JAJTIZ010000038.1, from coordinate 181,693 downwards.
TCGGGCCTTCATAAACTCCTAGAACTTCTATAAACTCTTAGGCTAATTAGCTAGCTTAAATTAGTAGCTATACTTACTACTATTAAACTCCTAGAACTTCTACAAACTTCTAAGCTAATTAGCTAGCTTATATTAGGCTATACTTACTACTATTAAATTCCTAGAAACTTATATTAGTAGCTACTATAGTATCTTATAAGAAGAGAAGAAGTAAGGCTAAGAGAAGAGCTAATAGAAGAATAAAATTGTCAGATTGCACAAGTGCTGTGAGGCCTATCAGATACAAAGAGAAACCTAGAAGTACTGCACAGGAAGGACCGATTAATAGTAGGTCCGATATGACAATCTTCGGAACCTCCGGAAGCACAACAGCTAAAAAGGAGAAGAGGGGAGGTTCATAATAGAGAACAATGAAAAAACATTCGATAAAAAAGGGATCAAGCCAAATAGTCCTTGAATCTGACACTATTATCCTTATATTATCTAGTATATTACTAAATAAAACTTCTTTATACTACTTTATAAACTACTATAGTATATCTTTAATTTTATATTAAATCTACTATAATAACTTAAATAGTACACTCTTAATTACCCTTAGTACTATATTCTTAAATATTATATAGGGCTGAAATTTAGAAAATCTTCGTTAAAATCTCCAAGATCCATTTTTGAGGGACGGAAACCCTACTGTAGAACTAAGAGAGCGCGACAGCCGTATGCAAAACCTAATAGCTCATGCATTGTAGTAATCCCTCCATAGCTGGTCGGCGTAGCGTGGCACAGGGAAGAAGTTCATTAGAGTTCGAGGTTCTCTTTGGCATACATGGGCAAACCGATATCGATATTTTTTTTAGGGTTTTATATCGATATCGATATAAGGCAAACTGAAAATATCGATATCGATATTATCATCGATATCGATATAAGCTTTATACATTAATTAGCTAGCTAACAGTCCTTAAACCACCTTATCTCCTCAATTATCTCATCAGTAAAGCCCTGAATAGCTTCATCGTCGTCTGGTTCAAGCGGAAAACCCATTCCAGACTCAGATGACGGCGTAATTAATCCCTGATGAAGCCAACTACCTATACACTCAATTTTCTCGATATTAGCACACGACAGCCTGAGTCGATCCCATGTACAGGTCCTTCTCGCACCTGAAAACACCCTCTCTGCCTCTGCAGATTCCGCAGGGATTGAGAGTATCGCAATAGCCATACAATGGAGCCTCGGATATCGACGTCTCTGATCCTCATGACACCACCATTCTAGAGGCGTACAGGATATCTGTATAGGCGAAGCCTCAATAAAGACTTTAAAATCATCGTCGTCTGCAGTCTCTACTATCACGGCTAACTCGCGGCGTAGGCGATCGAGCGCATTTGAGTCGCGCCGTTGACGCTTTGGCAGTGGAGCTTCCTCTGAAATAGGGATTGAGATTATTTTATAATCCTCCTCCCAAATTGTATTAGCTTGCGCAATTGCTGGATCCACCCACTCTTGTAACCAGTTCTTCTTAATGTAGGTGGACCGCTTTGAGGGATCGAGAAGGAGGGCCGCAGCGTATACAGGCGCGTCGTCTGTGAGGGCGTAATACTTATTAAGGATAAACCAACCCATCTCGATGGCGTGGAGCATCCGATTATCATAAGTATCTGGTGCTTCGTACAGCTTCTAGTTATTTATTAGTAAAGATATGTAATAAGATATCTACTTTACCTTCTGTTGTTCGTAGTGATAGAGGAGAACGTCCATTAATTCAAGGCTCTGTCCGATAGATGACTTGTCCATCTGTGCATACAGAGTCGCACCTGCGAACGGTTGTAAAAACTTGCGTATTTTACTAAGAATATCCCAATCCCCAGTAGTGAGCTTAATACCATCAAGCTCGTGATCGTGATCAACCATAAAGACCTTAATTGCACTCTGTTTCCGCAGTGCTTTATCAATAAACATATACCACGATGACCACCGTGTCATGTTGTCGATTCCTAGCTGTAGACCTACAGCAATCATCCAGTCCTTATCGCGTTGTGATGAACGATGTAGCCAGATACCCAGATCATGAAGCTGTTCGAGTGCAGGTAATCGGCCTATACCAGAAAATTCTTGACGTTGAGTGCCAGTTTTCAGTGTTGCTCTCCAGGTCTTTCGGCCGCCAGCCTCGTCTATCGATCCATTAGAACTTAACGTTAGGGAAAACTTAGTAAAAAGTTCTTCCCCATCGACCTCCTCCACTATCTGTAGCGCAGCGATAAGAGCTTGTTTGGAAGACGCGAGAAGGAAGGCTTGAAGCGAAAGATTGATGATATGGGCAAGGCATCGTACGCGGCGTCGTTTAGGATCAAATTTTACCTATATGGGATTAGCTAGGTTACTAGAAAACGTGGTAAATTAACCTGGTGCTCTTCAAGTAATCGGGATGCTAAAGATTCCAGGCAAGTATCGTTCGACGTCGCGTTATCGCCTGTGTGCCAGCCAACGTTTGACGTGATGTCGTACTGTTTGAGAACCCCATAAATTAGGTCTGCTTGAGATGCCCCAGAGTGATCTCCGGGTAACTCAATTAGACCTAATAAGGCCTTTTGAAGCTTATAGTCATGATTGACCCATTGTGCACAGATAGCAAGTAATCCTTTGCGATGTGGTGATGTCCAGATATCTGTTTGTAGGTGTATCGGGCTATTAGCTAGCTTAAGGATATCTCGAAGCTGATCTCGGTATAGAACATAATTAGCGGCCATGAGGCGTACGAGAGAGCGTCGGGACTTAATGAGATAATCGCTACACTCAGGATTCGCGGCCAGAAGTAGAGCTTGCATCTCTGGCCACTCAACACAGGTAAATGCTACCCGGCGTCTAGTAATTAGGCCAATCAGTGCTTCCTTGTAGGCATCCCGATTGAATGTACGGCGTAGGGACGAGATGGAGGGCAGAAGATGTTGTGATAACGATGTATTTGAGTCGTTTAAACGCTGTTGAGATAGCATAGATGACTTAGATTGATGGTGATTGCGATAGTGAGTTATGGCGTTACTTTTAGGGATCTGTGGTCCCCATGCTGCGTGAAATCGACATCTAAATACTGAGGGACCTGAGGTTTTTCGCTTCTGACTAGGTTTGGGGGATAGATCCTCATTGCGGCCGCGGGTCATGATATCCCAGAAGCCGGGAGGGTATTCGAGATCTATACGGCTAGCAGAGCTAGATGGAGCGATATTGGATGAGATAGAGGACGACATGATGTAATAGTAATGGTAATATATTGGAGTGCAAGAGATGGCACATGTGGATGATAGATGTGAGGACTGAGTTAATTGAGTAACGAAGGTATCTAGCTATCTCTATATACTACGGAGTAGACTAGGCAGTGATGCACTAGTGTAGGCAGTAATACACTAGTGTAGCAGTGATATACTAATGTAGGCAGTCGTAGGCTGTGATAATATACCGTGATATAATAGTACTAGAAACAGGTGTTTGCAGAGAATTTCTGGGTGTGGGAATGCCAAGCTTTTAAAACTGATATCGATCGATATCGGTTTAAGGGAACCATCGATATCGATATCGGTTTAAGCCGAAAAACCTATATCGATATCGATAATATCGATATAAGGCGAAATATCGATATCAGTTTGCCCATGTATGCTCTTTGGTGGCTGAAACCGATCTTACTTCTCTTGAATGATACTTGCACAACGCTCAACCCAAATGGCATCATGGCTACGAAACACCAACCTGACGAACTCTGGAGCATCTTTCCTTAGCAACAATAGTTCCCGGCGCAGCTGCAGAAGTTTTCCCACTTCCTGTAGTTCTACTTCGTCGTTGCGCGGACTATCTCGATTCCCGCGCACCAGACTTGGGAACAATCAATCCGAATTGATCAATTGATTGGAAATTGATTGATTGATGACTATCAATCAATCCAATTGGCGACCTAGATTTTTTCCAATCAATTCAATTCAGGACTCGAAAATTGATTGATTGATTGATGGCTAATTGAGCCTGTATGATACAGAAGGTGAGGCTGTAAAATAGGCCTATATTGCCTATACAAGGTGAAATTTTAGTGTTTTAGCTAGGGCACCTGCCCAATCGGGTATAGGCAAGTCGCCAGAACACCCCTATCTTCCTCCTACAACAACAACAAAACGCCTACAAACAAAAATGCCTAAAGTGCCTAAAGTATCTAAAAAAAATAGTAAACCATCTCAACAACAACGTGAAACTATAAATACAATCTTAGAGTCACAGACCTTCGAGGAGGAGTTGCGCGTTGTTGCTAGTCAACGCGTAGTTGACGCGCCTTCAGAATCTGTCGATGCCGCCCCGCCCTCAAACGCGCCACCCCACCCAGAATCCGACGCCGAGTTCGACGAGCAGCTTGTTGATAACTTTGATGGGATAGATTGGAAGCGTCTTCAGAGTTATATGAAGCCTCTACGGACTCAGAAGCACAAGAAGAGCTGGATCTATAAGTATGGGTATCGAGTATGCTTGCGCAGTAATCCTGAACGCATATTTTTTATATGCAGGCACTGCCATCAACAAAAGATAATTGACGCTGGCGGGCAAGGCAAATACGAGGTTACGCTCTCTACTTCAACTGCTGCTGCTCACCTGCAGTCAAATCGGCGAGGGCACAATTATACCCCATCTGGGCAGCAGAGACCGCACCTCCCTTATGGCCAGAGAACGCTCCGGGGCCTCACTATTAATGGGATTAAGATACCACAAGATGTAGGCAATGCGATGGGCAATTTCAACGTACAGGCCTTTAGGCTAGCTGCTGTAGGCTGGCTGGTAGAGAACAATCACCCTCTGCGCGAGTTTGAGACTCCTGCATTTCAGGCGTTGATAGGAGCAGCCAATCCAGAGGCTCTTGATGCCCTATGGAAGAGCCACAAGAGCGTTACCCAGTACACCTTACGCTTGTTTGATTACCTGCTCCCCAAAGTACGCGAAGAGCTCTCCAAATCTCTTACTAAAATCCACATCTCATTTGATGGATGGACTGTAAAGAGCGGCAAGAAGGCCTTCTGCGGCGTAGTAGCTCACTACGTTGATATAAATGGCCAGCTCAAGGACCTCCCACTCGCCCTGCCTCAGCTATCCGGCTCCCACAGTGGGGAGAGGATTGCTCAGGTAATACTCCAGATTTTTGAGAAGTTTGGCATCTCTCCATCTAATGTGGGTTATTTTGTACTTGATAACGCTGGCTCAAACAATACGGCAGTAGAGTCAATTGCAGAGACCTACGGCTTCAATCCATTACATCGACGCCTTCGCTGCGGCCCCCATACAATTAATCTAGCTGGGCAAACAATTATTTTTGGAGTTAACAAGGAGTCCTTTGGCAACAAGGAGTCGCAGTTTGAGCAGGAGAGACAGTTTTTGCAGGAGTGGCGCCAGGAAGGGCCTCTAGGCGTACTTATTAACGTTCTTAATTACATTAAGACGCCTCAACAATACGATCTTATCCGGAGTTTTCAGCAGGACGAGGAGGGCCTTCTAGCTAGCCAGAAGGCCTCAAAACCTAAGGAAATCATTAAGCCAGTTATTACTAGATGGAACTCCTTCTGCGCCGCCTTTGAGAGAGCTACTGAGATGCCGCAAGCTCTTAATGCCTATATACAGTATCACATCGAGAAAACTCGCACTGAGGAGGCCTTCCGGCGGGCGCGAGGATTAAGGCCTGAGGAGGTGCCTTCCTGGATGAAATCTGACGGCCTTACTTCTCAGGATTGGGCAGTGATTACCCAGTACATCCAGGTATTAATGCCTCTCAAGGAGGCTACTGCGAGACTTGAAGGTAGGGGAGCTTCTGGCCGGTTTGGTGCAATCCATGAGATTATCCCAACTTTTGAGGCTATCCTACAGGCCTATGAGCGCCTCTCAGAGCAGTTCTCCTTCGTCAATTTCAACGAATTAGATGCTCCTGAAGATCATCTGGCAATCAACGTTCGAGCAGGATGGAAGAAGCTGGAGAAGTACTACAGGAAGCTTGAAGATTCACCTGCGTACTACGCAGCAACTATACTCCACCCATACTACAAGTTCTACTGCGATAACTCTTGGAGAGGGCAGCCTAGATGGCTAGAGAAAGCAGATGCTCAATTCCAGGATTTATGGGCCGGATACAAGGGTGGCCAGGGCGGGCCATCTCCACCCCGGAAGAACGCACAGATTGCTACTAATCTGCAGGAGCAGATTGATAAGTACGCCAATCCAGCTCCCCTAGGCAATAGAGACGTACGAGGCGATGAGTTCACCCGCTGGAAGTATGAGGAGCCAAATCTGCCTTGGGACCATCCATTTTCTATTAATCCGATTTCCTATTGGATCGCATATCGCCACAAGTACCCAAAGCTCTCCCAGCTCGCTCTTGATGTCTTATCTATCCCAGCGTCAAGCTGTGAGTGCGAGAGGCAGTTCTCCGAGCTTGGCGATCTTCTAGAGCCCCGGCGGGCCAAGCTATCACCCCAGGTGCTCTCTGCAATCCAGAGTGTGAGATGTTGGCTGAAAGCTGGATTCAATCGGCCCCCAGAGCTCTCCTCCATCCCCGAGAGTACTCTGGAGAGCCTCAATTCAGTATACCAGCTCTACGATTGGACTACTGACGATTGAGGATTTTACAGTATCAGCTCACGTGACTTGGAAATTTACTATCAATCAATCAATTTGCAATTCAATTAGGCCCTAATTAGCCAATCAATCAATCAATCCAATTGGGGTGATGTTTTGGGACCAATCAATCCAAATGAGGGCTAAAAAAGTTGATTGATTGATTGTTCCCATGTCTGCCGCGCACCACCTCTATCCACCCTAGTTGCAGCAGTATTCGGTTGCTTACCCCTTTATGTTCTAAAGAATCCGTTAGCGACAGCCGCACTCTGAAGGACTTGATCGCTTTCTACTAGACGTACCAATCTTCTTTGTCATCTCCGACACCCGAAGTGCCATGCCAGCATTTGCATCCCATGGGAACTTGTCCGGTCGAAGAAACCAAAGCATTCTAGTTACTAGATTAGCGGCGAACATGGCTGGATGTTTTCTTGGCCCCGCGTTAAAACATCGCATTCTGGGCGCCACCGACGGAGTGACTGATGAAGATGCCAGCGTTAACACCATCATCAGCATCACGTCGCAGATTGGATCGCCTAAGCATTCTATCAAACATTGACGCGCGACTTGGTAATGGTTCCAAATCGTATGATATCCGTTGCTGAATACGTCTGTGAGCAGTCGGAAGCCGTCCTCCACAACGGGCGGAATTGTGGTGAAAGGTATTATGCAACCAAAGTCGATTATACGCTGTTTTGCACTGTACTGCCCTTCGTTTCCGACTGCACCACTAACCGTAGTAGAGCTTCCTAAACTTGATGTTGACACGAAAGCCGGCCGAATGTAGCGTATAAGCCTAGTAACCCTTCGGAATGTGAACTTGGCGCGGGACGACCCCGGTATGCATTCGATCATGTTTGAAAGCATGGAAGCAGACAATGCGTTGATCCAATGTTCCTTGCTCATGAGGCGAACGGACGTGTGTCTGATTGCTGTACGAAGCAGCGACAGCCACGTCGCGGGCAACCAAAGGAAGCCTGTCTCCATCTGTTCATCATCTTGGATACAGGCTTCGTATATGCCCTGAGCAAAATCTCCGTATGCCTGGCTAGTAACATATTTCGACACTGCTCCATCATTTTGTGCGAAGAAGGTGAATATCGGCTCGTAATTTCTGCATGTCTGCCATTAGTTTCCTGCATTACTACTTCTGGGTTGTGTGGTGGTACATACGTCCAAGAGAATGGATAGTCCAACAGGGACCATTTCTGAAGCAGCCGCCGGCCCTCCCGAGATCGCTGCCCCATATCCACCATAATTCTTCCTCGGTCGCAGCTGTCCGTTCTAATCTTGCTGCTAAAGTTATGACACACCGAAGCTATTGCTTGCGGAATCCATACCTCGCGGACGAATTCTTCAAGGTAAATCGTTACCTCCAACTCCCCCGCCGCAGAAGCTCCACCGAGTTCCTGGAACCAAACATGGTCATGACGGCGAGCCGCAACGTCCGCCCCATAATGCAAGGCAAGGGCGGCTTCTTGCATGAGTAGAGGCCGACCATCCGGGCGCCGGGGCCACTTGGCTAAGTTGAGAGAACCCTCGCTTTCCAGGAGACTCAAGATACCTGGATCAACAAAAGGCCATGCGTTCCTCTCCATGGAATCGATCGCACCTAGAGGGCCTAATGCTGAGACCATCAAATTAAGGGATAGTCCCGTAAAGCAATAGCTACCTAAGTGGTCTAGTGCTGCTACCCCTTCGGCAAGAGCCAGCTTGAGCCCTCCCGAACCCCCGGCTTCGAACCGTCTGAGCATTTCGTCCGTTGCAAGTTCGAACATCTTTGCAAAGCATGAAAGTACTCCGGGGAAGACTTTTGGCTTGAAGGAATGTAGTAGGCAGCTATAATGTTGAGACTGTTTGAAATAGAACCGTACCAACTGGAGAATGGGGCGGAATATGGCGGAAAGCTCTGCCGTGTGCTAGTCAGCTTGGACATATTGATGGATAGGAGTTGTTCCATTCGGAATGGATACTCCTCCTCTTCGACCGCTGTTTTGATGTATTGCTGCTCATGCGCGAATGGTTTCAATAAGCCTTGTGCCTCTGACGTTCGCTGACCGCGCAGACACTCCAGTAACTCGTCCCGCTTAGCCTTCAACTTACTGGAGCGATATGCCTCAGGCTCTGGAAGCGTCATCGCCGCCGTTGCAAACCCTTTGTTTGCTAAGAGGCTGCCGTCGCCCGGAACAACAGGGCTCCTAATGTTTGAGTAAGCCTGGAAGTACTGACAGCTAAGTATGTCGGCGCCGTCGTTTTGGATGCTCATATTTTGTATCAAGTTCGCCAAAACGTTGTCCTCTAAGAAAGAAGGCGGCCCAAATGCGGAGAAATTTGGCACGCGCGCACGTGCGCCACTAGCTAAGCGAGCCAATCAGCATATTCCAGGTGCACCCGGAGTCTATCGGCAACTCGCCAGCCGGCCACATCATCAATCAACAACCATAATCAATCCACATAATCAATTAATCACATCCTTTTATCACAATATTATCCAGATCAAGGTGAACCATCAAAACCACCTCAAATCTGACACTTATACTAAGGCTCCTAAAGATTACCTTACTATTAACCTCTACGCAGCTTAGCTTAAAGCTAATAAGTATTATAATAAGCTTAACGACTTACCTGCTTACTACGCCGCTGTCTACCTCTACCTATACTATAAATACTACTATAATAATAGCTAGGTAAATAAAGCTAGATAGCTTAGTACTGTAAACGCTAGCTTCTAGAGTCTCTAGGACGCGTATAAACCTTAGCAACTACGGTTATCTTAACTCTAAATACTACTCTTAAACAGTATTAACGACGCGATTAGCACGTATATAGAGCGCAGCAGTACAATAGATGCGCTAGAGGATAAGTTTGAGTGCTAGAAATCACTAGAGCTAACGTAGACGCGCTATTAATATGAGGTTAATAGTAACCCAGTTAAGTACTGGATTCAACTACGCCTAAAATATCCTAATTTAGCGCGTTTTGCGATTAATATACTGACGATCCTAGTATTAAGTAGTAATTGCAAGCGCCTCTTTAGTAAGCTCGGCGACTTACTCGAACCTAAACGTCGCCATCTTAGCAGCGAGCAGCTCTCGGCTCTACAGTTGATACGCGCGTAGATTAAAGCTGGCTTCATACCTCTCTACGATGATAATAGCAGCTCTGTCACTGATGAGCAGATTGCGCGTGAGTATAATATAGGCGAGTGGGATACTCCAGCTTAGTAATTTGTATGTTAAACGATCGTCAATTCGACCCAAGTACTTGCAAACAATCAAGTACTTGCAAGTAATCTCTCCCAAACACAAACACAAACAAAGTATTAGTCTCTCAACTCACAAACAAGCAAGTATCACGGCTCATGTTTGCTTTGTTTGCTTGTTGACCAGTCTGTCGACAAGCACTTGGCCATTATGACATCCCACGTCTTTGTTCCATTTTGGACAGCGTCCATGAGGAGCGAGTCCACTAGCTTCCGGACAACAACTGAGCCTACCCAGCACCTCTCCTAGGTCGGGTCTTTTGTAAGCTTGCCTCCCTTGAAAAGCGAGTCAAGAAGAGTGGCGATGCGTAACCTCTCATGAGGTGATAGCTTAAATGTCTTGAAATGGAAGATACAGCCTTCCATCGTCATTCCTATACCACCCTGGAGCCCAGACTGTCCAACAAGCAACTCAACTCAACTTGAAGCTCTAAGTTGAGTTGATTGTAAGTTCGAGCCCGGCTGATTGATTGTGAGTTGATTGTTACCTTTTTAGGGCAAGTTGATTGCAAGTTGATTGTAAGTTGACTCGAAAGATGCCAAGAGATTGATTTATATATAAATTACAGCGGCGGAGTATCCCACTCACTAATATTGTAGTCTTGAACGATTTGCTCTTCACTTAGCTTACTCTCATTAACGCAATATGGAGTTGTAAAGCCATCTCTTAGCCAAGATCTTACTAATTGGAGAGCTGCAAGTTGTTGGCTGCCAAGTTGGCGACGTTTAGGCTCAAGTAAGTCGCCCAACTCGCTAAATAGGCGCTCGCAGTCGCTACTAGATGCTGGGATTGTTAGTATATCGATTGCAAAGCGCGCCAAATTAGGGTATTTTGGCCGCAATTTAATCTAGTACTTGACTGGGTTACTATCAGCCTCGTACTGCTCGCGCGTCCACACCGGTTCTACTAACTTCCAGCGCTCAAACTCGTCCTCTGGAGCCTCTAGGCCACCGCCGCGGTGTATAAAAGCAGCAATCGCGTCGTCAATACTACTTGTTTGTGCGGCAATCGCTTGCGGTGAGCGTAGGCGGTAAGGTTTATACTCTGCCCATAGTCGCCGGAAGCCACTATTAGCTTTGTCAAGCCACTCAGCATGCTCCGCCCAGCTATTATCGCAGTAGTGTTTATAGAATGGGTGTAAACAGACGGCGGCGTAGTAAGCGGGCGACGCGTCAAGCTTACTATAGTAATCGTTTACTTTATTCCACGCTGCCTTAAGGTTGATAGGAAGGTGATCTTCGGGAGCCTCAGGGTGGGCGTTGAAGTCGACGTTTGAGTATAGGCGTTGGCGCGCTTCGAGTTGCGCGAGGACGTATTCAAAGACGGGTATAATCTCGTAGATAGCACCAAATTTGCCTGTTTTGCCGCGACCTTCAAGGCGCTGAGTAGCAAGTTTTAGCGGCTCTAAGCAGTCCTGGTACTCTGTTATTATAGCCCAGTTAGCAGCTGTAAGTCCTGTTGATCTCATCCAATTTGGAGCGTCGGGCAGCTTGTTGTTGCGGCGGAGAGCCTGCGCGTCGGCGAGAACGATCAGGTTGATGTGGTGCTCGGCGTATAAGTTATATGCAGCTTGAAGCTTTGTAGCGCGCGCAAACGCGGCGTAATATGAGTTCCAACGAGTAACGACTGGCTTAACTGGTTCAAGTATTTTGAGGCGTTCGTGGGTAGGCAGCTCATCGTTCGCGCGCTGCTGATAGTTGCGAAAGAGCTCGTGTTGTTGCGGTGTTTTAATGTAGTTAATCACGGCGATTAACACGCCCAAAGGCCCATCTTGGCGCCACTCCTCCATATAATGCGCCTCTGTATTATAGTGTTCCTCAGCGTTATTGTAGGCGTCTTTGTCGGTGCCAAACATGAGCTTCTGGCCAATAAGGTTGAGTATATGGCAGCTACAACGAAGGCGCCGGTGCGCAGGCTCGAAGGCGTAATCTCTGGCGATTGCGGTGATCGCAGTGTCGTTGTTGGCGGCGTTGTCAAGTACAAAGTAGCCTAACTTATCTTGAGTTACACCATATACTTTAAGCGTGCGAGAGATAGCTTCAGCGATCGCTTCACCAGTATGGGCGCCCGCGAGTTGTGGTAGGTCGATAGGCAAGTCGCGAAGTACGCCATTAACGTCAGCAAAGTGAGCTATAACTCCAAAGAAGCTACGCTTGCCGCCTTTAGTCGTCCAGCCGTCGAAGCTTATATGTATCTTACTTATAGCGCTTGACAAAGTAGCGACAACTTGGGGCTGCATATGCTTAAAGAGCTTCATTACAAAGGTAGCAACGCTCGTAGGACTCGTCCATATCGCCCTCTCGGCCTCAGGGTTAGCGTACATCATCATCTCGCGGAAAGCCGGCGTCTTGAGCTCACGAAGTGGGTGGTTATTCTCAACAAGCCAGAAGATTATAGCGCGCCGGAAGCCTTGTACGTTGAAGTTTCCCATCGCGTTGGCGGTGCCTTGATTAATTTGAGTACCTACTCCAAATGCTTGCCGCAATGAGCGCTGCCCGCTGCGTTGTTGTAGTGGCTGGCGTGGCCCATCTTTTGTGAGATTATGGCCCTTTTTGCGCTGGCCAAGATGAGATCCAGCTGACGAAGTAGCCTTTGAAACGTTGAATATACCACCGCCGCCAGCGTCAATAATCTTATGTATATGGCAGTATTTGCATACAAACCAAGTTTGAGATGGGTCCTTAAGCTCAGCAACGCGGTAGCCATACTTAAAAATCCAGCTTTTTTGACGTCGTTGAGTCGCCAGTGGCTTCATATATCCAGGTAGACGCGCCCACTCAATGCCGTCAAAGTTATCGTCCAGCGTGCTAGCTATCTCATCATCGCTGCCGTCTTCAACCTCAGTGATAGCCACTGTACCAGCGCCGCTGCCATCAGTGGGCGGCGTGATCTCTGCCTCGGGCTGCGACTCCAACAACTGCGACTCAAAAGTATGCTCCGAACGCGTTAAGACGGCGGCCTGGCTCGCGGCAGCCAGGGCTTTACGAGGTGATTGGCGCGGCGATGTAGACTGCGATGGGGTATTAGCACTGCAACGAGCAGCAACTTTGGTACGTTTGGCGATAGAACTGGCGGCTTGTATACGACGTTTAGGCGGCATATTGATTAAAAAAACACCAAAAAACGCGTTGATATAGGTGATATAGATGGCAGTTGAGCATCAAATAAGCCTGTATATGGGCGCGCGCGGCTGAGATAGGTAGCTCGGTTAGTTAGGTATAGCGTTTGGGCGACAGTTGAGCTAACTACAACACCAGAAAATTATCGCGAGATCTACTATACAGCCAACTCAATAGCCTCACAAAATCCATGCGCCCGGACGAGTCAAATACAATCAACTCAATCAACTTTACTACTCTAAGTTGAGTTGAGTTGACTGGCGCAGCGCCCAAGTTGAGTTGAGTTGAGTTGACTAAGTCAATCAACTCAATCAATCAGTCAATCATGATTGCTTGTTGGACAGTCTGACTGGAGCCAGCTGTAAGCGGGGACCGCATTTGTGCGAGGGCGAACACGGCCGACAATAATAGTGAAGAACCTTTCAAGGTCCTGGCCCGTTGGCACGTAATCAGCTCTGTGGAGACTGTTAGTTGGAACGCATGACTCGTTTAGTTGACATACCCTTTGCACAGCGTGTTTTTCTGGAATTCCACAAAACGATTCCACCAAAGAGCGTGGATATACTGTGTGTTAGGAGAACCTCTAACATGGGCGAGCTCCTTCACCTGCCGCTTCGAGGCCATGCGGTCGTCAAGGGCATGATCGAGCATCGCCATGATACTTGCCTTTCCAGCGTCGTGGAATGGATTTCGTGGCGCGTCGTACTCCACATCGGATGAGTTGAGACCCTCCATTATGAGTGACTTGAGGTAAAAGAGGTGAAGTGAGCGAGGTAAAGTTGAGAACTTTGGCTCTAGGAAGGGAAGTCGCAACTTCCAAAACAAGTCATAACAACAAATCGCCAGTGTCGAATCAGGAGCATTTGTTGAAAACACTCATTGCAGTAGCATCAAACTTACAACGATCTATGCAGGTCCTTTGAAGTTCTATCTAGCTTTCTATGCACTCCGCCATGGATTTCGCGGTGGCAGGTCGAATTCCACATCGGAAGAGTTGAACTCTTCTATGGCTGTTGGTGTATTATGATGAGACTGAAGTTTGGATGTGAGAGAAGATGAGAGAAGATGGGAGTGGCGGTGAGGTAAGGTGAGGTGAGGTGAGAGAAATAGTTGTGGAAGAAGCAGCAAACGCTCCTAACCCATACACCGCGTAACATAGAAAGAACTACAGCTATCTATGAAGCTCCTTCGAAGTCCTGTCCCATTTTTTGTGAACTGCGCCGAGCACAACCTTGAGGATTCCGTGAGCGGTTAACTCTGATTGTTCCTCGCCCATGAATGGCACCGTGTCTACAATATCCCTGAGGTTTTCATCTCCTGCAAGATCTCTAAGTCCATCGTCAAGCTGCTTGAGGTGCTTACGTGCACTAGGCTCTTTGCCGACCTGGAAGAACTGAATGCCAACCTGCCATGCGGGTGCGTCAAGCCTGTCTAGCTTCTTGGCAGCTTGGATGATAGGTGACTCGACATCATCGGAAGGTTCGCCATCGGTGATGACAATGATATTGATTGGCTTAGTAGACTCAAGCTTACTCTCACAACGCTGGAGATAGGGTCGGAGAATCTTATTCAGGCACTGACCGGTGTAGGTCGCGCCTCTGGGTCGAATGGACTGGAAGATCTCGACGACTGTTCCTGCTGAAGTGATGTTCTTGTAGGCTGAGGAATCAGGATGGTTGAGAAAGTGAATGTCGATGCCATCTGCGTCGCGTTGAGTACAGATTGGAGTGATGGCTTCAAGGGCTTTGCCAGTCTCTCTCCAATTGCGGCCGGCCATAGACCCCGAATCGTCGATCAAAAAGACAGTATCAAAACTTGATAGAAATGCATATGGGTCAGCATCCGTAGAAACTGGGGCTATTTGTGCTGGGCCTGTGTTGGTATGCCGAGCTGGTCCTGGTGAGTATGTAGGTGGAGCTTCACTTGTTGAACCGAAGGGGTTCATGTTCGCTCGATCTGTAAGATTGTCAGTATCCTCTATTACATGGCAAGCATGGCGCAATGAACAGCTATTTTACTTACCAGGTCTCCGTGTCGCGGGTGATGAAGCTGCAAAGGGATTCGCGTGGTTTGTTTGCGGTGGCGCCAGGCCGCCATCCCAAGAACCCAAGGTGGATGGTGACGTTGAGCCTGTGCTTTCGCTGAGAGGGTTGGAGCCTTTTCTGGATAGCTTCTTCTTCAGGGTGCCAAACATGCTGCCTTTTTGGGATGTTGATGAATTTTGAAAGAGATGGCCCACTGCCTACTGGGTATATAGCTAAGTGCTAACTCGGCACGGACCTACCTAGGTATGCATACACGTAATAAAGATGTTTGCTGTGCATTTATTACATGGCGCAGCCACAATACCAGTTTGTTCGCTGGCGTCAACAGTGTGCCGGGTGTGTGCCTTGCGGAAGGTCATCAGTCAGCCCTAGGGATGTGCTAATGAAGCACAGCCTCGGCTCCATTGGGTTTTTCGAGGCGCAGCACAGCGAGACAGTAATCGATGCTTAGGCCCTGGTAAAAAAATCGGCTTTAGAACCTCCAACACAGCAAATGATGATGGTACGCTGGCCTTATTTGCTTTTGGCAAACATGGAAAGAAAATGTTGCGTCGTTCTTGCTTTATTATGCACTCTTTTGAGTAATGCACTGAATCCAAAATCCTGCGAAATCTATTCTTCTGTATCGGTGATTTGGCTTGCGATGCGTCCCGTACCCTAGTACTGTAAATATTTGGCATAGAACTAACAAGGGCGAGGAACAGGAAGGAGTAACCTAGTATGCCAATTGGAACAGTCTTTGTAGAGGGATTTCTGACTTTAGTCACGCATATTTATTGGGTATCCTACCATCCTGACGAACTTACACTAGCGCACCATATCTCAAATCATCCCAACATTGGCTCAGGGCCAACCATTTTCAGCCACCACAGCATCGTCAAACAGCCTTCGGGTAGAACTCCGGACCTTGTTTGATTCACAGTCTCATAAGGTGATCTAGTCGTGGCCAATGCCACAATCTAAACACTAACTGAAGATGATAATGGACAAGTGAAGCATGCAACCAAAGTAAAAAAAGACAGCCTCGAAAGCAATGTCAACGTTAGAGGGGACAGAGTGCTACCAACTGTTGACGCTTGCTGTAGAGAAGAATACTCAATTACTGGAGCAAGACTTGCAAGAAGTCTCTCAGTCTCACCGAATTGCCCTGTGATCTAATCTGGCCCATCATACTGTATTCCTTCATCATCTATCGCACTGAACGAATCTGCAGCCAATCCTTCCTCCGTCTTCTACGAGCGCCGAGCATATTCCTATCAAAATAAGAAAAAAACTCTGCTCATCTCTTCCACCAATGTACCCTGTGCAACTCTGCAGCACTATGTGGGAGCCATCCTGCCAAACGCGCATCTCTGCATGCCGGCTCTCCAGATCCTATCACCTAGGTCTTTAGGAGAGGTGTCAATCATTCGCCCATTAGGATGTATTGGGAAAACAATAACAATAATGGGTCATGGCTCAATCGAAGCTGCGAACTACAATTTAGTGGTTGTCTAGAAAGCCAAGATGTCCCTTGGGATACACGAACCCACCGTATACGTTGCATTGGCCATGTAATTAATTTAGCCGTCCAGGCTGTTTTTTTTGGAACTTTGCGCAGGTGAAGGAGTCGGAATCGTTCGTAGAGCAAGAGGTTGTGGTGTGAGATGGCCAAGTCGGAGCTGGAAACGGGGCCTCTGGTGGCTTTGAGCGACGGCGGGGAATGTTACACGCCCCCTTGGTAGCAGCCAGTACATTGTGCAAGGGGCTTCTTGGCTGGGCTACTAAAACTCGGCCCAGAAATGGGTAACGAATGGGACGGCCATGTGCACCCTTTCTAAGGGCGCCCCTTCACAACTAGCCGCACCCCCGCTGCAAGACACCGGCAACAGGGAATGAAACCCGCTTTTATCAGGGCTATGTAGCTTCGTTAGTGTCAAAGAATGATTGGCTTTCGTGGGCGCGTCGCCTAGGCAGCAGTATGCATATTCCGTAGCAACGTTTTGTAGTAGGGAATCCGCCCCTTGCTCACTGCGATACATAGGCTGTCAATCGTCCGTAATTGTTGCAAGGCGAACCATACCTCGCTCTCCGCTTCCTTCCCCTAGGGCTCATCACCACAGCCCGTCATGTAATACAACCCCCTGTAGGGCTCCAGCCCCCGGCTTCAACTCTTGGACCTCTCATATCCGCCTCCTCTCTCACACATCCCTTTTTCTTCAAGTGTATATGATTCGCATTCGCAGAGTCGCCTCGCGTTGATAGGGTCGCATTGGTCTGGACGGTAAGGCCTAGGTAAAAGTAGATAATTGCCTGACTACGTTGACAACCTCACCTCCTCAATTTAAGGCACGATCATTGCGCGATCGAAAATGGCGAAGAAGAAGTTCTCCAAGTCCAAGGCAGAGACGAGGACCTCCTTTATGTTTCCGTCGCTCCACGAAGAAATCGTGAACGCAGTCTCCGGCGAAATCGCCTCGACGTGGTCCCACGAAAACGATAGTGACGAGGATTCCAACAATAAATACTCGACCCATGTGGTGGGCAAGTTCAAATGCAAAAACAATGCCTGTTCCACCGGTGGCTGGGGCAGCAAGAAGGTGGCCATACTGATAAGGGAATATCCAGAGAATGGGTACAACGCTATCGTGTTTAATCAACGTTGTAAGTCCTGCGACCGGCTCGGCACTCTAACACTGGACGAGAAGTCATATGTCGACCGAGTCTCATACAGGCTCAAGAAGTGGGCAGGCGTTGCAATGGAGCAGCAATACTACGCTCCAAAAGCAAGCCTACCGCACAAGAGAAACCTCTGTGAAGGTTGTAAGAGAGGTGTTTGCGAGCGGGCGAATGGCTGGGAGTATTGTTAACTGGCACGAGTCCAAGTCCGAGAGCCCCAAATTTGCGTATCTCAGTGGCTATAACTTTTCAAGAATGGGTTTGGTCAATCGATTTAGCTTCAGGATGAAGGGTTGGCAAGGACATGCAACATGTTAGCGTAGCTTGGAGTCGCCTTGTTAATATGTTCTGTGTATGCGTAAATTAGTTTACGTGATTTCCCTTCCTCTTGCTCTAGGTCTTATGCGCCGGCGCCGTCAAGGCGAACGCCGTGTCTCTAGTACTGCTTGGAGATTGGTGTTATTATTCTCTACGTTTGTAGCCTTCAAATATTACACTTGTTCGTAGAATAAGGCGGGGTAGTTTGACTTCAAAGGGCTGTTACTCTGCACACGCGTTGATATATACTAAAAGTCTATAAATTCTGTATTCTATAGCTTCTTATATATGTTTAAAACCCCTCGCACCAAAATATTACATTTGCATTGTCGGTTTCGGGTAGTTACAATGCACAAAGAGCCTTAATCTAGAGCATAGCAATGCCGTAACTCCCATGTACCGCTATTAAGCTCTTACTACTCTCTAATACCTATAAATGGTCTTATATAAGCCTAAGAAACTTACTATATTGCGATGAAGCCATCATCAGCCTCGTGTTAGCTGTCCCTCCTCTATAAGTTGAGTTCAGGCTATATACATGTTGTCGCACTGGATGTGCTAAAACGATGAAAAGCTGAGAGAATGATGATAAGCAGCAGCGTTGTATTGATTGATGTTGTGTCTTTTTCTTTGAAGTGTGGGGTACTCCAACCCGCAGATTTACATGCAGCATCACAGCTGGATTACTAATACAGATGTTTCCTGGCCTGCGACATCGTGCTATCGCAGCTGGATTTGAACTAAACGATATACCTTTTAAGATCCTCCTAGAGCACGTTTAGGACGCTCCTCGCTCCGGTAGACCCACCAAATAGTTACCTAAGGTCAAGTAGCAGGTAGAAGATTATGGACTAGAGTAGAAGCTGTCAAGGCATGGGAGAAATGCTGGGCTGAGCTTCTACAAGAGAAGATTCAAGCCTGCATTGAACGGATAATTATCCATATACCAAAGATTATAAAGCTAGATGAGTATATAGAAGGTAGAGGCAAGCGTCAGACAGAACTTTCGAAAGCGACCTCCGTAGTTGGCACGTAGTAACGTCTTGGTCAAGACTGTGCCCGTGCTGTCTCTGGAATAACTTCTCCAAGTCCCAGTGGAGGCCAACGATGGTGCAAAGACTATACCGTGCGGTGCGTGTCTCTTCGTTTCCGTATACGAGAGCTTAAGCTTTTCGAGCAACTCAACTTCTGCTACTATTTTTCTGGAATGCTGAAACAAAGAATATTTCGAAAGTTCTTCGCCCATATCATCAATCATCTTATCATCCCTTGATCTGTCATAGCGCAATATCATCACAGAACGGAGGCACATGCCTCTGAAGCCATCTGGCTCATCATAAAAGAACGCGTGCGCCAGCGGCTCTATGAGATTAATACTATCAAAGAGCTTAAGGCTGTGCTACAGTACGAGTGGAGTAAGGTAACTCAAGATCAAATACGGTGTCGGATCAATGAGATGCCATACAGGTGTGGGCAGGTGTACGCTGAGCCAAAAACATGCGTTAAAACTGATCTCTGGTGACTCTACAACATCCAAAAAAGCTCGCGATAGTTACTTCTATATACAATATAATAACCTTATCAAATTCAGCTTTAAAAGAAGCCTCTAAGTGTTGATGCGATGCAGTTTTGTATAGGTAGCTCACTTGTTTTGGCATTAGTGGGGCATAGGTACGCGTTGACTGGCAACAACGCGTAACTCCTCCTCGAAGGTCTGCGACTCTAAGATTGTATTTATAGTTTCGCGTTGTTGTTGAGATGGTTTAGTATTTTTTTTTAGATACTTTAGGCACTTTAGGCATTTTTGTTTGTAGGCGTTTTGTTGTCGTTGCAGGAGGAAGATAGGGGCGTTCTGGCGACTTGCCTATACCCGATTGGGCAGGTGCCCTAGCTAAAACACTAAAAATTCACCTTGTATAGGCAATATAGGCCTATTTTACAGCCTCACCTTCTGTATCATACAGAATCAATTAGCCATCAATCAATCAATCAATTTTCGAGTCCTGAATTGAATTGATTGGAAAAATCTAGGTCGCTAATTGGATTGATTGATAGTCATCAATCAATCAATTTCCAATCAATTGATCAATTCGGATTGATTGTTCCCAAGTCTGGCAGTGGGCTCCTCCCAACCCGACCCCCAGGAGTCACCCATACGCTGGCCCACACCATCCGCCCAGGCTAGCGAGCAGTGCTTACCTCCTCTATTTTATCGTGGTTCCATTTCTCATTAGGCAGACGCCAGACCCATATAGGGTTGTGGCCATAGCCTCGGACGATAGAGCACTCGTCAGAGAACCTAAAGGTACGCCTTTTCCAATTGAAATTAAATCACAGTACAGCCCATTTCCGCCGTTCTAAAGCAGCGTTATAAGTAATCTTAGGCGGCCTCTTTGCTTTAGATTTGCGGTAACCAGCTGCTTCGAGGTGGCGTTGAATAGCCTTCTTTGAAATGGCTGGACGTGGCTGGTCGAGCTCCCACAGGCCCATGTCCGTTAACAGCTTCCGATACTCAATTTTTGGGTATTTCTTGACAGCCCGAAGCAGCTGACGGCTAAGCCGACGGTTGATTATAGGTGGGCGGCCTGAGTGAGGGCTTGGGGCGTGGCTGCCGGTCGCTCTGCGCTGTTGTAGGGTTCTTTGAACAGCGCGTTGACTGCAATCTAACGCGGCAGCGATTTCTTTGGTGCCTATACCAGCTTCATCTTGGCTCACTATATAATCTCTTTGACGATCGGATAATTGCCCTCTATACACACGATTCCCAGAAATTTCAACTCCAAAAGCTCTCGGTTCGCGCGCTAGCGCGACAGAACCTTTGTCTTAATACTGTATTAACAGTATTGTAGCCATCATGCGTAACTTAGGGAGTGTGGAGATAAGTTAATGCTGGTTGTCGGGGCTGCGAACAGCTTACGATCCCAAATCAAACAACAGAACTTAGAATAAGTTCCAGTAGTTGTAATGTTGATTTGCAATTTTCCCACTAATATGATACCAAGCGTGATTGATAAAGCACGATCTGTCTAATTAATACTCCATGTGTCTTTGCACAAATTAGTTCTAACACCATGATCTATAAGCCCTCCACGATCGAGCCTATCATCATACGTTCTAATATGCTCGAGTTTCGAACGACATGGTCCGAGTCCAACAGTGCTACAACCACTTTTCGTTTGTTCTCAACAAACATATGGTCGTCTACACCCCACATTAGCCTTTTACTTGTAGTCCAAGTGATGTATGAAGTGAGCGGAATGAGATGGCCCACAGGATGCTACCAGCCGGGCGTCAGGCAGTGCCCAATTTATCGTGTAGAAGATCGTCATCGATACTAAGCTGCAACCCAAAGACTGGCCTATGAGACCAAGATGCTTCTCTGACAGAAGCCTTAGTATCCTGCCATCCGTAGCGCGCTTCTAGAAAGTTTGATGATGCGTTGCCGTAGGCGCCAGCTATGGTGTCTCCACACTCCGTAAGTCTGCCTTAGCAAAGCGTCGTTCACGTCCATGTTGGCTCCGTGATCAATCAACAGCCGCACAATCTGCTTGTCGCTCGTTGCCGGCCCATGCGACATACACGGAAGCTTTGGAAGAGATCCATCATAATACAAGGCATTACTCTTTGAAGTCAACCTCTTCGAGTCTCACGCCGCTCAAGATTTTCCCAATATGGGTCTTCTCCACCCCCTCGCCTTCCCGGCGGATCTTCATCAGAAGCGTGCGAAGAAAAAGAACCGGAGACTCTGTCAGACCCCATCTGCCCGTTGGCGGAATAATGAAACCATCAGCATGAACTTGCTGACCTTCTTGTGCTGTGCCCTGTAGTAGACCAAGGAAGTCGCACAGCTCCTTGTATTCGGCGAAGTCGCGGAGATAAAGTGAGCCAGCGAAGAGGTTGAGTTGCACAGTCAGGCTTCGGGGAACAGATCTAGGCTCGAAGGAGCGTCCGACATTGTGTAGAGTGAGTTGATCCAATGAACCGAAGCTGGAATTGAATCGTGGAGAAAACAGGTGCAAGGTGACTTTTGCGTATATCTTGATCGTGTCTAACAACCCGTTTGCTTCGAACGGGCTCAGTATAATCAAGCGTCTAATGGTATTATCATTTCCAGCAACGGACAGTACCCATTGAACAGGCCGTTGATAGGAGTCGGATACGAATGACGCTCTTGCTGTTCCAACTGGTTGCTTTACGGTTCTAATGCAGTCGATGGTGGCATAAAGGTCGGATGGGAGTTTGCCCAGGTCAAAAAGTTGCGCCGAGCTAGTTGAATCAAGGAGAGCAAATGCAGGACGAAACGCTGCACTTCTAGATACAAATTTACCAGTTCTGGCTAAGTGAACAAGATCTGGATGAAGTTTGTGCTGCTCAGGCGTCATACGAGGTGGTCGCTCGATTTGTCTCTCTTCTTCGATCTCGGGGGCGAGTTCACGCTCTTGCTCTTCGCTCAAAGCCGCGGCGCTAAAACCCATTGCCTCAAAATCTCGGCAACGCGCCACAATCTTGATGATATCCTTATTAGTCGTGTCCCAGTCTTTCGTCATCGAAACTTTGGTTTGGTCGCGTGTTCGTGGTGCGTATCGCTGTTCCAGGGTCTGGGCTTCGTCCTCTAAGAAAGCTTCCGCTTGATCGCGAGTAGTATTTGCGCCCTGCAATATATGTTTATGTGATTCGAAGCGGTGGCCTTGGACTGCCCATAGAGGCATGCTTCGTTTTAGATCATCCCATGTCTCTCCTATGCTCCAGCACAGCACGTCGCTGACTTCAATTGCAGCGTTGGGTGACATGCATATCCGTTCACAGATCTTGGTTGCAATTTCATCGGGCACAATGAACGTAATCGATTGTCCCTAACCCAGTCGGAATGTTCTTTTGGAGTAATCTTTAGCTCTATAACTAACCTTTCCTAGTTGTCGCATCCTCATACAAGCTTGAGTCAGTGTATCCTTTGTTAATTGAGCGCCAAGGGTCACAGCAGCGCGGTAGTTACGTGGAAGTCTCAAATCGGTACCGCGAGTATGCGCCTCATCTAGGTATACAACGCATTCATCGAGTTGCTTCGCAAATGGAGAAGTCTGCAGTGCTTCGATCTGACCAGCGCGATCCGGAACTGAAAGCTCTTCATCGTTGAAGAACACAACAGCTCGGACATCTTCTTTACGCAATTCAAGCCAAGTCTGAGCAACTTGCTGGTTATTTTGCTCCAAGATCGAAGCCCCACAGTCCAGCATAACTCTCACTTCAGCGTCAAGGGCGTTGATGAAAGTGAGTAGATGATCGGCGTCGCTTGTGCGAGGAGGTAGAAGTCGTACCAAGGTCTCATCTTTTAACAGATATCCGAGCACGAGAGCATTGGTATGGCTTTGGCTGGGTAAATCCAGATGATGCATGCCAAGCGGTAAGAGGTGGTGGGTATCATTCGTTCCAGAGAATCCACATGTTGGATGTGCTTTGACGTCGCCAAGGTCCCAGCCAGAACCTGATAATTTTTCTGGAAACTGCTTCATCTCCTTGGGAAAGACTAAATAAGAGAGGTAGTAGTCAATGGCTTTCTTGGAGAAGCGAAGATGGGGGAACAGCTCAACGATACATTGATGACGATCGCGGATGCTTACTCCAGAAAGGCGTCGGAAACCTATCGGTAGATTTGAAGCAGCAGTACTTACCCACTCATCATAATGTATGTTTGCCTGATCTTTTTTGGATAGGTTGCTGAAGACATCAAAAAGCTCTTCATCGCTAATACCACCATAATAGTATGAAAGCTGGGTAAGAAGTATGACAACTTCTGGGTGGGAGAATTCTGACCTCGGCGATGGAGAGTCTTTCGAACGATACGGTACCGCAAGAGATGTGCTTGGGACACGTGATGGATCCAGGCCATAATTGACCCTCCAGCGTTTCGTGCTTAGAACAAAGCGCAAGACGCCGCCAGCTATCAAGCCTCTGACGAGTAGTAATGGAAGTCTTGTCAGGGCGGTCCAGAACTTGCTTTTTTCTACCGCACGAATTTCTTCGGTCGTCAGGTCCACCTCCGTGATGTATCGGAACAAGGCATCCTGGATTTTGGGAGGCTGCGAACGCGTAGGTAAGCCAACGATTCCAAATTCTACTAGATGTTTTGTGACTTGTGTCATAACGGAGTTGGCCGCTTGACGATTGAGAATCCTGATTCTTGGGAACTTTCCATCTCCTTGGTTGTCAATTTTGATACCCTTAGGATGTATATGCTTGGCGCGTGCAGCAATACGAGGTAATAGACCGAGAATATCCTGGATTATCGACCATCGCTCTGGCGCGAACTCGATGGACTGCTGAGAGCCCATGGTGTCACAGTTGCCAACAATCAATCGATCTACAGATTGATTACCGGATTAGGCATGTCACGGTCCTCATGGCGGTCTTTTTACGCTTAATTGAGTAATCAATCTGTAGATCGATTGATTGTTGGCAACTCTGCATGGTGTAGATGAGTTCGAACTTTGGCGAATAATTTAGGTCGCTCTCGTCCACAATATCTCGAGATACTCGATCAAAGAACTGCTGCGTTTCAAGCAGGCGCTGCGCCAGTATGTGATCCCCATTCAACAAGCTCTCACAGCCCATCAACTTGAAAGATAGCAGATGCTCAGGCTGTACAAAACACCGCGATTTTCGATACATTCTTGATAGATCTCGTGGAGCTTAATGGCATCTGTTAGACTCAATTGGACGTTCCGTGAGAAGGGCATTTGATAGATGCGCCTCTTGAGCATGCCACCTAGTTTCGCTATCAAGATCTGCAGCATCTGTTTGCTCTGAGGCTTTGCGATTATGACTCTCACGAGCCTGGTGAGAAAGAGTCAGTCCCTCTTGACGAGCACAAAGGTTTGGAACGA
Source organism: Phaeosphaeriaceae sp. PMI808 (assembly GCA_021365335.1). Lineage (NCBI taxonomy): Eukaryota > Fungi > Ascomycota > Dothideomycetes > Pleosporales > Phaeosphaeriaceae > Phaeosphaeriaceae sp. PMI808. The sequence goes on along the minus strand of JAJTIZ010000038.1, from coordinate 156,776 downwards.
ACTTACGTTTCCTTATTTGCGTGATAGCTAGCAAGTACGGGTAATATTGTGCTTGACTTGCCGGCGCCCATCAGAAGCTGTAGAACGATGTTCTTTTCATCTATCGGGCTTCGGATCTGAGAAGCAATGTATTCTTGTTCTCTTCGTAAAACAATTTTGCTCTCAACTTCTAAAAGTAAAGTCTCTGGATGTTCCCTAGGATCCCAGTTGCTGTGACCGACATGACGCAGCTCTTCGGCCAACTCCACGGGTTTACCAGCAACAGCTGCTAGACGCTGCGCACGATGAAGTTGGGTGATAGCAAGGCCATATTCAACGATTGCGGTCTTCCAATTTGCTGGAAGTGATGCGAATTGGTCACGGTTAAGTTGCGCAAGCCAAAACGTTGCTGAAATGCGTGGGGAATGTTGCGCGAGCAGTGTCAGTTCGTCGGTAGCCGTGCTGTTCTTCTTTACGACATTAATGAGCGATTGGTTGAGACCAGCCAAATACGTCTCGCAAGTAGCCAGATATATTTGAAACTGATCTAAAGCGGTATCGCTTAGAGTCGCATTCAAATCGTGCATTTCGACCTCCTGACGCTCAAGCGAAGCACAACTAGTAGCCAAACTGCTGACATAGTTTCTCTCGCATTTTGACTTCGCTTGAGTATGTAAACTTCGACAGAGCTGCTCTAGACGATGTTCCATCGCGAGCTTTTCCGTGGACCGAGATTGCGTATGGACTAGCATGTCTGGCTCAGAAGGGGTGGGAACTGTAGGTGAAAGAATGCCCGCCACATTGATCTCGAGGATACTCTTTATACCAAAATAGCGTGCATTATCACCCAGGGTGTGTTTCTCCACGGGTTGCGATTGAGCATGTTGAAATGTTGCTACCTTTATGACTGTTTGCCGTGCTAGCGTCGTTGATACATACCCAAGGTAATCCAGGAACAGTCGATTATCGAACCATGTCTTGAACTTAGCAGACACATCCTCCATAGCGCTTGAGGCTTTGAGGTATGTGTTCAATTCTTGCTTGTTTGGAGTAAACGGATTCATGCATGGCCACTGTTGCTCGAGCGCAGACACGAATACTTGTATGGCCTGGGTACAACGCTGCTGGAATATCCTGTGGATCCGGTCGCTGTGCTGTTTGTCCGTCTCGCGAAGTTGCCTACGAAGTCTTGCCTCGGAAGAATCCTTGAATGCCTTCATCGCATTGTGGGCGATGCCTCGTATTTCACCTGACTTGAACTTGTCTCCTTGACTTAGCTCAAAATCATGGGCTTGAGGGAGCCGAGTTACAGAAAAATCCTGGAGGTTGTAGAGCCCCGCAAGGGCTTGAATGGCGGTCATATCCACCGAGGCACCATATGCCAGCGTCGAGAGCCAGGTCGCAACATCGTACTTGTTGCTGTTCGTACTTCCTATAGAAAGGGTATTGTGAAGATCGCACCAATTATCCTGCAGAATCGTAGTCATATCCCCCATCAACTTTGTGTCATATTGAAGACTGGAGATATTGACATCTCCAACAAGGCCTCTAATGTGGGCATTTTTGAAGTGGCTTCCAAGCATGCTACTTTTTAAGTTAGGTATTGACATGGATAGCGCAGGGTTATCTCTTGTGACTAATATGGCAGCCTCATAAGCTCGAAGAGCCCTGGTGGTGTCTGTACCTCTGTCTCTGCTGGTGTACCGAGCATCTTCTTGTTGGGTAAAGTTTTCTGCTCCGTAACTCCATGCGCGATACGTGGAGGACCGGATGCTGTCTCGAGCTTCAAGATGTTCATTGGAGGATTTCCAGCCTGACATATTGAGATTGTCGGTAGAGCCAAATATTTGCATTCTTTGTGCTTGCTTGATGATGTCGTGTGCACATGAGCGAAAATGTGGGTGCTGAGAAAGCGTAGGCAGCTCCTTGTCCCAAATGACCAATTGCATTTCCATGAGGTGAGCGGGGTAGAATGATCGAAGTGGAGATAGTGTGGCAATCTGTCGAAGCAAGGCGACGTTTTCTGGCCCCAGGCGATCATAGGAACGAACCGCTGCTGATCGGAGGATATTCAATGCGGACTCTGTCCCAGTGTAGCCAGTGAAAGGGTCCGGCAGACAATGCGATGTCAACGCATGTAGGTAGGCTATAAGAAGCTTGCTGTGTAAATTCCCACTGTCCACAACGCGCCTAAGGGTATAATCAAGCACGTAGACATACACCTCATCTACTAATCCTTTATTGAGCCACGTTGATATGACGTGCCACCTGTCACGGACCATATTGTGCTCTTTCCGCTAACCAAGTGCCAAGAATTACTTGCTTGTTGGCAAGTCTGTTGGCAGTAGTGAGAATGGATGCTGGATTAGGGGCGATTATGCCAATCCTGCTCGAAATTTCCCTCAACACTCGCAATCAGGATTCAAAATAAGAAAAGCACTTTTTAATAAAAAGATTGTCTATCTAGATTACGTGCTACTGTCAGATTTGCAGGTGATCTGAGGTCGAACTCAGTCATCTACTGCCAGATGAAAGCGTCATTACAAGACTATCCGAGACCATGTCCGAGATCACAGCCGGCATGGCCAGCACAGCCGGTATGGCCAACATGGCCAACATGACCAGTGAAGCCAATATCCGATGGCTCATAGCGTCATAGATGAGCTGCGCAGAACCGGTACCATCGAATAACTACGTTGAGCTGGCTCAACCACACAACAGAGATAAGTGGATCTCCACCCTCCGAACTGAGAGACCTCAACAAGCTCCGCAGATATGGATATATAAACTGGTAGAAAGCGCAGTAGATAGAAGAAGGAGAACATCAATGGATAACAATTGAGAGCGTTTGCAGACAATCAATCATTTGCTGCATCATTTATCACAGTCTTTTATCACACACCTTGTTCCCATACTGTGCACCCATCAAAACCCATCTCAAATCCGACACTAGTACTCTAGCTTATTGAAAATAACTACCTATTTTATAAGCTTGAGATAGACGCTTTTCGCACGCTAATAAGGTATACTAACCTAGAGGCTAAGGGAGCTTTATAGACAAGTTATAATAGTGCTACTACCTTTGTAATAAAGCTCTTCGAGTACTTATAGCTGTAGGTTGTTAATGCGTTATTAACTATAATAAGTAAGATATATATAAGCTTTAATAGGTAGATAACAAAAGGTAGTAAACGTAGCTTCTTTAGCGTTATTGCCTACTTTGCTGACGCCTCTAAAGCTATCGCTTAAACGCTTAAAACGTATAGTATAACTACTAATAAGTTGGGCTACTTTATACTTGATAACGCCGCTAACAACAATACTATAGTTACTATAATCGCTAGAGATTACGCCTTTAATCCTGCGTACTAGCGCCTTCGTTGCAGCTACTATACGCTTAATCTCGTCGGCTAGAGGCTTATATTTAGTACCTATAAAGACTCCTTTAATAATGCTTAAGAGCACTATACTAAGGAGGAGCGATACATGCAGGAGTAGCGCGATAAGGGCGTATTAGGCGTCTTAGTTGATATAATCAACTATATTAAAACGCCGCAATAATATTGTAATAGGCTAAGGCCTAGTTGTAATGTTCCTCGGTGGAATCTTCGGAGTCCTAGAAACTTCTAGAAGTTTCTCGATCATAGAGTCACGAGGAGTTAGGCAGATATAAATGCTGCCTTACTCCTGAGATAGCTTTCTTCTTCATTGAATACAATCCTGTTACCAGGCACCGGCAACCTTTGCGCAGCCCCTCACAAATATAAGCTTTTCCGCGACTATCAGCGGCGCGTAAACGAGAAGCTACCTACTAAAGGACGCCCTAAAATACTCGAACCAGTTAAGCTAGTTCTAACTCGATAGACCTTATTTTACGCAGCTTTTAAGCGCGCTATAAAGCTTCACGCTGCCTACGACGAGTACGCTGACTACTATATTTATACTACCTATAAGGTTGATACGTACGCTACGCGCTCTAATACTTAGCTGCCTAGCGCGCCTAAGTAGATGAGATCTAGTAGGCTTACTGCAGCTAACTAGGTAGTAATTATAGAGTACTAAGCGTGCTTAGAGCCGCTAAACACGCTACGACTTGAAGGGCGTAGTAGGATAGGTAAATATAGTACTATTTACGAGATTATACTAGTATATAAAGTTATCTTAAGTAGACTTAAAGCGCGCTAACGCCTATACTCGTAAGTTAATTTTAACGCTCACCCTTACGCTCTTAAAGATTACCTCGCTATTAACCTCCGCGTAGCTTAGAGTAAAGCTAACGATTACTATAATAAGCTGGACGAGTTGCCTATATACTACGCTACTACCTATTTACACCTATAATATAAATACTACTATAAGAATAGCTGGGTAGAGAAACCTAAGTAAATCTAGGCTGCTAATACTAGCTTCTAGCGTCTTTAGGTAGAGTATAAACTCTAGCGCTCGCGCTTACCTTAGGTAATTATAGTAAGTACAAATAGTCTTGATAACGCTATTAGCGCGTTTCTATACTGCGGCGGTGCCCTACAGGCTCTAGATAATAAGTATGAGCGCTGGAAAATACTAGAACCGGCGTAGATAAAGGAGTAATATGAGGCGGATGGCAACCTAGTTAAGTACTAGATTTAAATGAGGCTAAAATACCCTAACTTGGCGCGTTTTGCAATTGATATTATAATAATCCTAGTATCTAGTAGCGATTGCGAACGCCTCTTTAGTTAGTTGGGCGACTTACTCGAACCTAAACGTCGCAAGCTTGGCAGCTAATAACTTGTATCTCTTTAATTAGTAAGGTCTTGGGTAAAAGCTGGCTTTAAAACACTATATTGTAGTGATGGGAGTAGGCTAACTAAGGAGTAAATTATACGAGATTATAAAATAGATGAGTGGGAGACCATACATGGGCAAACCGATATCGATATTTTTTTTAGGGTTTTATATCGATATCGATATAAGGCAAACTGAAAATATCGATATCGATATTATCATCGATATCGATATAAGCTTTATACATTAATTAGCTAGCTAACAGTCCTTAAACCACCTTATCTCCTCAATTATCTCATCAGTAAAGCCCTGAATAGCTTCATCGTCGTCTGGTTCAAGCGGAAAACCCATTCCAGACTCAGATGACGGCGTAATTAATCCCTGATGAAGCCAACTACCTATACACTCAATTTTCTCGATATTAGCACACGACAGCCTGAGTCGATCCCATGTACAGGTCCTTCTCGCACCTGAAAACACCCTCTCTGCATACATGGGCAAACTGATATCGATATTTCGCCTTATATCGATATTATCGATATCGATATAGGTTTTTCGGCTTAAACCGATATCGATATCGATGGTTCCCTTAAACCGATATCGATCGATATCAGTTTTAAAAGCTTGGCATTCCCACACCCAGAAATTCTCTGCAAACACCTGTTTCTAGTACTATTATATCACGGTATATTATCACAGCCTACGACTGCCTACATTAGTATATCATTGCCTAGTCTACTCCGTAGTATATAGAGATAGCTAGATACCTTCGTTACTCAATTAACTCAGTCCTCACATCTATCATCCACATGTGCCATCTCTTGCACTCCAATATATTACCATTACTATTACATCATGTCGTCCTCTATCTCATCCAATATCGCTCCATCTAGCTCTGCTAGCCGTATAGATCTCGAATACCCTCCCGGCTTCTGGGATATCATGACCCGCGGCCGCAATGAGGATCTATCCCCCAAACCTAGTCAGAAGCGAAAAACCTCAGGTCCCTCAGTATTTAGATGTCGATTTCACGCAGCATGGGGACCACAGATCCCTAAAAGTAACGCCATAACTCACTATCGCAATCACCATCAATCTAAGTCATCTATGCTATCTCAACAGCGTTTAAACGACTCAAATACATCGTTATCACAACATCTTCTGCCCTCCATCTCGTCCCTACGCCGTACATTCAATCGGGATGCCTACAAGGAAGCACTGATTGGCCTAATTACTAGACGCCGGGTAGCATTTACCTGTGTTGAGTGGCCAGAGATGCAAGCTCTACTTCTGGCCGCGAATCCTGAGTGTAGCGATTATCTCATTAAGTCCCGACGCTCTCTCGTACGCCTCATGGCCGCTAATTATGTTCTATACCGAGATCAGCTTCGAGATATCCTTAAGCTAGCTAATAGCCCGATACACCTACAAACAGATATCTGGACATCACCACATCGCAAAGGATTACTTGCTATCTGTGCACAATGGGTCAATCATGACTATAAGCTTCAAAAGGCCTTATTAGGTCTAATTGAGTTACCCGGAGATCACTCTGGGGCATCTCAAGCAGACCTAATTTATGGGGCTCTCAAACAGTACGACATCACGTCAAACGTTGGCTGGCACACAGGCGATAACGCGACGTCGAACGATACTTGCCTGGAATCTTTAGCATCCCGATTACTTGAAGAGCACCAGGTTAATTTACCACGTTTTCTAGTAACCTAGCTAATCCCATATAGGTAAAATTTGATCCTAAACGACGCCGCGTACGATGCCTTGCCCATATCATCAATCTTTCGCTTCAAGCCTTCCTTCTCGCGTCTTCCAAACAAGCTCTTATCGCTGCGCTACAGATAGTGGAGGAGGTCGATGGGGAAGAACTTTTTACTAAGTTTTCCCTAACGTTAAGTTCTAATGGATTGATAGACGAGGCTGGCGGCCGAAAGACCTGGAGAGCAACACTGAAAACTGGCACTCAACGTCAAGAATTTTCTGGTATAGGCCGATTACCTGCACTCGAACAGCTTCATGATCTGGGTATCTGGCTACATCGTTCATCACAACGCGATAAGGACTGGATGATTGCTGTAGGTCTACAGCTAGGAATCGACAACATGACACAGTGGTCATCGTGGTATATGTTTATTGATAAAGCACTGCGGAAACAGAGTGCAATTAAGGTCTTTATGGTTGATCACGATCACGAGCTTGATGGTATTAAGCTCACTACTGAGGATTGGGATATTCTTAGTAAAATACGCAAGTTTTTACAACCGTTCGCAGGTGCGACTCTGTATGCACAGATGGACAAGTCATCTATCGGACAGAGTCTTGAATTAATGGACGTTCTCCTCTATCACTACGAACAACAGAAGGTAAAGTAGATATCTTATTACATATCTTTACTAATAAATAACTAGAAGCTGTACGAAGCACCAGATACTTATGATAATCGGATGCTCCACGCCATCGAGATGGGTTGGTTTATCCTTAATAAGTATTACGCCCTCACAGACGACGCGCCTGTATACGCTGCGGCCCTCCTTCTCGATCCCTCAAAGCGGTCCACCTACATTAAGAAGAACTGGTTACAAGAGTGGGTGGATCCAGCAATTGCGCAAGCTAATACAATTTGGGAGGAGGATTATAAAATAATCTCAATCCCTATTTCAGAGGAAGCTCCACTGCCAAAGCGTCAACGGCGCGACTCAAATGCGCTCGATCGCCTACGCCGCGAGTTAGCCGTGATAGCAGAGACTGCAGACGACGATGATTTTAAAGTCTTTATTGAGGCTTCGCCTATACAGATATCCTGTACGCCTCTAGAATGGTGGTGTCATGAGGATCAGAGACGTCGATATCCGAGGCTCCATTGTATGGCTATTGCGATACTCTCAATCCCTGCGGAATCTGCAGAGGCAGAGAGGGTGTTTTCAGGTGCGAGAAGGACCTGTACATGGGATCGACTCAGGCTGTCGTGTGCTAATATCGAGAAAATTGAGTGTATAGGTAGTTGGCTTCATCAGGGATTAATTACGCCGTCATCTGAGTCTGGAATGGGTTTTCCGCTTGAACCAGACGACGATGAAGCTATTCAGGGCTTTACTGATGAGATAATTGAGGAGATAAGGTGGTTTAAGGACTGTTAGCTCGCTAATTAATGTATAAAGCTTATATCGATATCGATATTTTCAGTTTGCCTTATATCGATATCGATATAAAACCCTAAAAAAAATATCGATATCAGTTTGCCCATGTATGAATGGTGATGACGGAAATATCGACATAAAGCGAACACGGTCGGCACTCAGAGCAGAAGCAGGAGGCCCGCGTCTTCTGCGGTTTTGTACAGATCCAGGTCAGTGCCCACGAACCCTCTTATATACTGGACAGAAACAATACTTATTGCATATCCTTGCCACAGGGTACGCTGTTCAGACTAAGTCCAGCGCCCCAATTGGCCTCCCAATTCTACCTGAACCTGATAAACCTGCACGATTTTCACTGCTCCGCGCATGGCTTCGTTGGTGTGACGAGTCCCACAGTTGTAACGAGCACCAAGGTGAATCCAAGACAGCATTGCCGACGAGAGTCCTCTACGTCGGTGATCCAAAGGATTCAGGTTATGCTTCAGATTTTGTGCGTCTGGTTTGTGCCTCGGAAACAAGCAGGCGAGAATACGTCGCATTGTCTCACTGCTGGGGCAACCTCTCAGTCAAAGAGGAAGAGCACTGTACAACCCAGGATAATATTGGCCAACGGCAACAGTTGAAAGGATTCAGTCTCTCTATACTACCGAAGACTTTCCAAGACGCTGTTAAAGTGACCCGAGAACTTGGCGTTCTATATCTCTGGATCGACTCACTCTGTATCATCCAATCCGGGGATAAGGGTGAGGACTGGGAACGTGAATCCGGCCAAATGGAAAGCATCTTTTCGCACGCTTACTGCACAATCGCTGCAACTGCGGCTGTCGACTCCAATGCAAGGTTCCTTAGGCGGGACGTGAACCCTGGGTATGTCCATGTTCAAGATGCCTCAGGCAAGCAATTCTATATCAGCGCCGATATAGATGATTTCGACAACGATGTAGGCAAGGCTCAGCTTAACACGCGAGCATGGGTATTGCAAGAGGGGGTTTTGGCACGACGAACTATCCACTTCAGCGCCAATCAGACGTACTGGGAATGTGGGAAAGGGGTTTACTGCGAAAACCTTACTAGGCTGGAAAGGTACGAGCTCTACAACACCTGAGTTGAAACTCTCCTGACTAGGCATTTTCCTCTTTAGCCCCTCTAGGGGTAAGTACTTCACGCTCGATCCAGACTTCCCGAGCCGGCTCCTTCACTCAGGCACGCCACGTATTCTGAATTGCATCTCCTTTCTTTTCCAGGATTACTCGAAGCGGAACCTTACGGTCCCGACTGACAGATGTATTGCTATATCTGGGTTGGAGGATCGTATCGCACGCGCCTTAAAGTGTTAAAGCAGATATGGCATCTTCCAGAAGTACCTTCACAGGAACCTCCTCTGGCAGGCATCTAACGACAAGATGAAGGAGATTGCGTACGATCATCATGTGCCATCTTGGTCATGGATGGCATATAGCGGAGGCATTCAGTTCATGGACATCCCCTTGGGCGAAGTTGATTGGATTGATCACCTCCGGTTCGATGAGTGCGAATGCGACTATGCCATAAGCTCCAACCTATGGACATTTCAGAACTGTACGATGGGACCCTATGAGGCACAGTATGCGGTCTTGGATTCCGATGGAGCGAAAAGAGGGTGGATACAATATGACGTTGAGGGCAGTAAAGATCTTCGCAAAGAACAATGTGTTGTCGTAGGAAGGAAGATCAATAGTGGTATTCAGGAGTACTATGTACTAGTTGTCAGGCCGACTAGTGTGGATGGCGAGTACAGGAGGGTTGGTGTTGGGTTGATTCGGAGTGACTGCGTGGTAGGACAGAGGATCAACGTGCGAGTCGTGTAACGTACGAGTCGTGTGAACGACGTTTACGTATACACTTCGTCTACCTGTATAGCGTTTGATCGTGGAAAAGCTCACCGTAAAGACTGCTGCACTAATACAAATCTCAGCAGGTCTGCCACAGGCTTGGGCGATGATTTATCGACCCACATCCTCCTTACACGAAACGGGCTTAGTGGCAACATAATTAACGGTACTTACAAGCAGACAATTGACGCATAAGATACTTCAGCTCGCCACCACTAGCAGGGAGGATGGCCTAACCGCACCGGCTACACCCTTGTGCGAGAGGCGATAAATTTTCTAGACTGGGACGAAGAAAGAAATCGGATTGTGCGTGATGCCAGCGCTAGCAGATGATATGGGCAAGTGCAGTGGGCGCCAAGAGATCCCGAGCACAGCCTCCAGCTACGACCAGGTTAGGGTCTCGCACAGATCCAAAACTGGGGCACTTTGGGCCCGCTGCGGGATCCAGAATGGGAACTAAATTAGTACAAAAAGTGGGTTCCGCAAATGGACCCCGCTCCAAGGGCCCGGTTTTGGACCCACGCCAGGCCTAAACTGAATGGCTATGCTCGGAAACTCTCGGCACCTACCGCAGTGGCCATATCGTGTGCTACGCACGCCGCACAATCCTTCATCCACATAAAAAAGTTCAAGACCTTCCTGACAAGGGTCTGTCCAGAGCGGGTCGACCGTCCTCCCTGCTAGCGTGATCGAGGCGTTCGTCTACCTCTGGCTAGACTCAAGTGGCAAATATTTAACACGTAATTCTGCACGTAGACATCTTGTTACTTGATCTTGAGCATGCTCGAAGCTTCACTGTAGCAAATTAGCAAGCTATATATCCATGCTGATCCCGGGAAATACAAGGGGTACTTCGACTTCAAACACCTTGGACTCTACACGCACATAAATAGTAGCTGTAATCTTATTTTAGTTGTGTGCTTTAGGCAATATTGCACATGTAAATACAATCGCAACTAAAAATTACTATTACATCGTCGCCTCCGCGGCTAATCCGCAGAGAGCCTCCTTTCATCGCGAAATTGACTTTCATCGTCACAGCGCCACCATCAAGCTCTTGTCGCTTAAAAAAATCCTAGAAGGATCCTATCTAGGCCTGCAGGCCTTCCTGCAGTGCTAATAAGTTATTGTGAGCCCTGTAGCTGCTGTCGCGGCAAGATTCATGCAACGTCGCCACGTGCGCTAGTACTTCTACGCGAAGCGGCTGCTGATCCTAGCTATTGCGATACAACCCAGCAAAGCTTGCATAATCACTGTAGTGTATTTTACTCGATGTTAACGAAGTCAGCTGGCAAAGTTACAGTACGCGCACCAAGCAAATCTAGCGCCAGGAAACAGTAATACTAAGTTATATTACTAACTTATCGGGAAGAACTGTATATTTGTCCTGCTTGCCTCCCCATTATTGTTGACTACTATTACACCTCTCTATGCTTCCTAGCAGATTCGTGGTGGTCGATGCATTGCTTCTGCCTCTTCGTACTTGCCCTGGCTCGATAACATCGACCCAAGGTTGCTGACGCTGGTGAGAGTGTGTGGGTGCTCTACCCCAAGCACCTTCTCTCTTCTTTGCAGCGCTCGTCGATGCATCGCTTCTGCCTCTTCGTACTTGCCCTGCCTCGATAACACCGACCCAAAGTGGCTGACGCTGGTGAGAGTGTGTGGGTGCTCCACCCCAAGCACCTTCTCGTACCCTTGCAGCGCTCGTCGATGCATCGCTTCTGCCTCTTCGTATTTGCCCTGCCTCGATAACACCGACCCAAGGTTGTCGACGCTGGTGAGCGTGTCTGGGTGCTCCACCCCAAGCACCTTCTCCGATCCTGCCAAAGCTCGTCGATGCATCGCTTCTGCCTCTTCGTACTTGCCCTGCCTCGATAACACCAACCCAAGGTTGTCGACGCTGGTGAGCGTGTCTGGGTGCTCCACCCCAAGCACCTTCTCATACCCTTGCAGCGCTCGTCGATGCATCGCTTCTGCCTCTTCGTACTTGCCCTGCCTCGATAACACCGACCCAAGGTTGCTGACGCTGGTGAGCGTGCCTGGGTGCTCCACCCCAAGCACCTTCTCTCTTCCTTGCAGCGCTCGTCGCTGCATCGCTTCCGCCTCTTCGTACTTGCCCTGCCTCGATAACACCGACCCAAGGTTGCTGACGCTGGTGAGCGTGTGTGGGTGCTCTACCCCAAGCACCTTCTCATACCCTTGCAGCGCTCGTCGATACAGCCTCTCGGCCTTCATGTATAGCCCTGACACTCTAGAACTTTACCAAGAAGATCCAAAGCTTTAAGCGTGTCCACATCAACGTCCCCGTCGCCGCTCAGGCTTTCATGACTCTCCACCAGCCTACGGATCACCTCCTCTGCAGTCTTGTACCTTCCTTGCGCAATGAGCACAACGCTCAGATCGTACAACTTGTTCGATGTCTGCGAAGACCCCGAAGATTCCAAGAGGCTGGCTCTGACCGACGTCTCCGCCCTGAAGATCTGCTCTCGTAGGCGCTCTTCCTCATCTTGTCTGTATCGAGGTCTCGCATCGTCGTCCTCTTGGTTTTCGAGGGCGTTCGGGGTATGGATGAAATTGGAATGGAGGTTCGGAAGGGATCGGTGTAGGAGGGCCGGGCTTTGCCCAGCGAAGATGCTGCCTTGAAGCCGCACTATACTCGATACTGATAGAGCTGGAGAGGACATCTGCGGACTCTGCGCTGCGAACTGAACATTGCTAGGTGAAAAGATTAGACTTGCTGGCGCGTGCACGGAGATCGGCGCAGGAGAGCCTCGCTCAGACACAGTGCGATATTCTACAGTTGACGGGGTAGCTTTGGTGTATTAGCAAGAAGTCGTGCCTGTTACCTGTTATGCCAACTCACATGCCGCCGGACTAGGGGAGTATCGAAAGCTCTCCGCCACTCCATGCCTCTTCATCCATCGTTCAATCTTCTGCGGCTCTACCTGGTTGCCCCGCACCGTGAAGATGAGCTCACCCTTGTTGGTCTCAACAAGCTTCCTCCTCTGGCGCTTCCGGACGATCGCCCCCATCTCCTGTGGCTTCACGTTCTTGTCGTTTCCCCACTTACTAATGCGTGTTCGGTACTGCCGCAGCCTGTGGCCATGTTTGGGTCAGCAACCCGCTGAGAACTCGCTTTATATTGCATGAACGGGGGTGACATACACAGCTTTAAAGCCATACTCCTTCTCAATTATCTGCCTTACTTTTGGCAACGATAGTCCTTGTGTAACATGCAAATCTAGGATGCGGTCCTTGTACGGCTCCCAGTCGTCTGCGCGCAGAGTCGGCGCCTTGCGCTTTCGCGGCCGAGCTGGCGGACCCATGGGCGATGCGGGCCCAGCAGGCGCTGCAGATGCGGCAGAAGCGGACTGGTCGTTGCCGGCAAATTCCACGTCGTGCTGCCCATGGCTGGGAAGTGCTGTAGACAGACTGAACGGGTGTGGAGCGTGGTTCTGTGTAGTTGCGAAATGTCCGCCTAGAAGCTGTGCCCGCAGGGTGGGGGCAAAGGTTCCATCGACGCCGTAGAATCCGTATGCTTGCTGGGCAAGAGGATGGTGGTGTCCAGTATGTGGAAACCCGAGCTGCGGCAAGTCGACGGGAGGTAGATCAGGCAGGTTGCGTGGCGGGAAGTCCATCGTTAGCACCGCTTCGCGCATTAATCGTACGAAAACACACAAATGTCCTATCGCTAGATGCTGTGAAGTAGAACGTTTCTGCCCAGGACAAGGACAGAATGGGGGGTGCGCTGTGGTCCATGTTGCGGTCAGCGGAGAGGCTCTGAAGATGTACAGCACAACGAGCGAGCCACAAGGCATGGGCTGGATGAAGGCAATTGGGCACAGCTCAAAACTCTCATTATCACTTAATAGGTGGAGCGCGCTAGTGCTGCTTGTGGCATGGCGTGACGTCCTGCGAGCGTCAGGCTTTCGCCCCGCCTGCGTTTGCAAAAGTACAATCTCACGGGAGCGAGCGGCCTGGGAACGCCCTGATTGGTTGGCTAGCAATACTACTATAATGGTCAAGTACCCCGAATAGTGCTCGAATCTAAAATAGTAGAAAAACAACTTGCTTGTTGTCTCACTGCAATGCATCAATCCCGCTAATCGGGAATAGGTTGGAGAATTATTGTTGAGGCTGTCAGATATTGAGGACGATCGATCACTGGCGAAAACTCTGAAATCAACACTTGCGCGTTGGAGCGCTTGTAACTTTAGTAACAACTTGGAAAGATTTACCCAAAACACATCTTTTGCTAGCTAGTCGCATAGTCGGACTCGAGAATCTACGGATGATACCCTTGTTGCACGTCTGGGTGCACGCTCCGGATGTGCGCCATTAACTTATCCTTCCTGTGGAAAGCTTCTCCCCCTACACTCATGTTGCGTCGGCAAAGCGCAACGTGACACCAGAAGTTTGGCTTGTTGGTGGCATGAAGCGTTGTGTGATGTCGACGTAGATCGGCCTGGCGGACAAAGGTACGACCTGCGCATCTTTCGTCGTCACACATGAACTTGCCATTATTAAGTACGGAGCCAATTCTAGTCACAGCATCATCTAAATCGATCGTTTCGGGAAAATGCTCCAACACGGCGCTATAAGCTTCTCCCCGGTCCGTGTGCAACATATCGCCTGTAAAGCGAGGTTCCAAGAGCTGCGAGGTCGAGTGGCGGGTGTTGAGATTGAGAAGTGAAACGTCTTGGGTCATGATTGGATCGTCCTGGGACCGTTGAGAAGTTAAGTGTATTGAGGAGGATTGGCTGTATATTATGTAAGCCAGGGAATATTGTTAACAATTACCAATGGCACTTACTTCGGTTCCTGCTCCTTCGAAGTCCACGGGGACACGCTCAAAGAGTCGCTCATTTTGTGTGCGTTGTATGGGCATGTAAGCTGTTCGAGGACAGCTGGATTTATATCACTACCCTTGGTTGCTGACCATGGCGCGTGGTTGAAACACATGTCAGTCAAAGAGTATTGATCATGCTCTGTCCGGATAATCTGCCCTTTTATTGTGTTTGGATCTGTATGGAGCAACGCATCGTTGAAGTTATCCCAGTGATATGCTGTGCAATTGTTAGGTACGTAGCGCTAATGCCACGATGGCTGCAAACTAACTTCCTTTGATGCTTTCATCAACTTGCCCAGAGAAGGTGTTTAGTGGACTAACTGGGTATATCTCAATGTTTTTCTCAGCTAGACAATATACATTATTGCCGTTCTGTCAAGGGCGAAAGTTATTGTTGAAAAATATCAAGACTTACTTTCAACATCGTGGCTCGGTCCGGAGTTACACCTGGTTTGATCCGATAAAGCAACAGAGATATAGGCAGGAGAAGACGAATGAAAATAATCCATGCCCACCACATCAAGCAGTGAATCAGGGAACTAGAGGATAAATTGTAACCGTTACGTTTGTGTTGAAGAATATGCCTCCCACTTCAGTCTTGGGTTAGTTTGACAATCGAACTTTGTGCTCAGGAGGAAACACAGATACTTATAGGGGGTTCAATGGCTCTTCACGGCCATGAACACGACGAAGCATCTCGCCCTGGCTGCCTGCAACTCAAGTCTCTCCAGGCGGCGCGACCGTGCATCAATCATCAGAGTCGTAATATTGGGCGATGAAAAGTGAGTGGTGTATCACGGTTGTTCCTCCGTGATTCGTTGTGTTGCAAAAGATCAATTCAGAGCAGATGGTAGTATTGCTAACCAACCAATCAGGGCGTTCGCGGGCCGCTCGCTCCCGTGAGATTGTACAAGTTGCTCCCCTGTACGCAGTGTGTCCAACAGCCAAGTAAAGTAAAAATCCACCCCTTTACTTTACTTGGCTGACGAGATGCCTTTACTTTACTTGGCTGCTTGACGAAAAACCTTTACTTTACTTGGCTGATTGACATTACTTGATGACATTTCCCGATTTGGAATATATGATACATCTATGAGAGCATACCGCTTCGAAGCAGGTGCTTTTGACATTCGATCGCCGCTACAGTGCCCGAATCGAGCCGATTCCGTTCATCTGTAATGACCTTCTTCGTCTGTGAGAATACTCGCTCACACTCAGAGCTCATTGCAGGACAACTGAACAGATCGAACGCCATCTTAGAGAGTACAGGGAAGTCAGATGCATGCCGAACCCACCACTCCAGAGGGTCTTCGACATCTCCATCGGCCTTATTAGTCCTAGCCATAAACTCATCAAGCTCAGAGACGAGTTTTGCGCGCTTCCTTCCTCGCGTAGAAGACGCTGTAGTAGCGGCGAGCCGCTGGCGACGCTTACGAGCTTGCTGGATAGGATCGAGCGCCGTATCGCTGTCGGTACTAACCTCATTATCCTCCTCTTGCGTTGCTTCTGTAGTGTCTGCTTCTGCAGCTGCTTCCGCGGCTGCTTCCTCGTATTCCGCGTACACATCATGCACCACCCGCCTTGCCTCATTGATCCATCGCTTATTATGACTCCATTCAAGCTCGAAATAGGTAAATTTGTTCGCAGGGTGGAGGGCAACGGCGCATCGATATGCTGGCGTAGCATCTGTAAGGCCGAAGTATTCCTCAAGCTTAAGGCGGGCAGCATCAATAGCGCAGGAATAGTATTCCGAAACCTCCTCGGGGTAGTCGTCTGCGAACTTTCCAGCCTGCTGGAGCTTCTTAAAGAGGACGTCAAGAGACTCGAGTGTCTCATAGAGTGAGCCATGTGATCCTTCAAGGCCAGTTTTATTAGCCCTTCCTTCCATGCGTTTGGTCAGATCTTTAAATGGCTTCAAGACATTGAAGAACTGCTCCAAATCGGCCCAATCACGCGGGGTAATTACGTCCTGTGAGATATCGTAACCCTCACCACTATGATTATAGTTGAGAAAGAATAGATCAATTGCGTTGCGAAGCTTGAGAGCTCTCCCGATCATGGCGTACACAGAGTTCCAGCGGATGCCGCCGTCAACCAGTACCCTAGTGTAGAGGTGTTCGATGCCGCCTTCATCGTACGCCTGCAAGATATACTGTCTCAGAAGCTCCCGTCGCTGGTCACTCCGGTTAATCCATACGCAGAAGTTATGGAGCTTACCGATAAAGCTCTGCTTCCTCCATATCTCAAACCGCTCGTCATCAGATGCGCCACAGAGCTCTTTCTCCAGCTTGCTGACACCCTGTCCAAAGAGGAGAGCTTTGACGATGAGATTTAGTATATGGCCGACGCACCGAAGGCGGCTCTGCTGCGTGATTGTAGGGTACTGATTTGCCAGCTCTTCAATACACGTGTCGTTATTGCCAGCATTGTCCATCATGAAAAAGCCAAGGACGGTGGGTATATCGTAAAATTCGATAACCTTCGACAGTACTTTCGCAATATTCTCGCCAGAGTGAGGGCCCTTTAGAGGCTGGAGGTCAAGAAGGGCTGTTTGTAACTTATACTTCTCGTCTAGGAAGTGAGCAACGACTGCTACATAGTTCGTTCCTTCTTCGGACGTCCAGGCGTCAGTTGAGATATGGATCTTGCTTTTAGCAAGATAGAGCTTTTCTTTCAGCCAAGCACGCCTCCCAGCATCACCCTCCCACATCTCTTTAACCCAGGTACTAAGAGTTGATGGGCTCTTTGGTAGAATCTTATCGATATCCTCTAGGCAGCCGGTAAAGATGTTACGGGTGCGTTGATCCGTCGCTTGTCGAAAGGTGAAATCAAGAGCAATTACCCAGTCAATAAACTCGTCCTTAAACTGAAAGTCGTTAAACACTAAGCGCCGGCTTCCAAGGTATGGTATGGAGCTCGTTATTCCCCTAGCTATATCGAACGGATTCGATACCACCGGTTTGTAACCGAATTCTTCAAGTTTATGATGATGCTTCAGATGATAAATGATACTAGTAGTACCCTCACTGTTATACAGTGCAGAATCATGATGTCCACTAATATGGCAGTACTTGCAGAGCCAGAACTTATTGTCTCCATCGGTTGTGAGTTGCGCGCCATGTTTATAGATTGCTGAGGATTGGGCTTTAGAGTTGAGGGTACGCTTATGAGGCTGACGATATCGGATCGATGGCAAAGGCTTCCTTTCATAGCGAATTTTGTCCCACTGAATAGGGAAATTGCATTGAGAGGATGTGGGTACCTCTCTTTCATGGGTGGGTGTGGAAGCATTATTGGTTGGAGTTGAAACTGAACTTGGGCCATACATGGGCAAACCGATATCGATATTTTTTTTAGGGTTTTATATCGATATCGATATAAGGCAAACTGAAAATATCGATATCGATATTATCATCGATATCGATATAAGCTTTATACATTAATTAGCGAGCTAACAGTCCTTAAACCACCTTATCTCCTCAATTATCTCATCAGTAAAGCCCTGAATAGCTTCATCGTCGTCTGGTTCAAGCGGAAAACCCATTCCAGACTCAGATGACGGCGTAATTAATCCCTGATGAAGCCAACTACCTATACACTCAATTTTCTCGATATTAGCACACGACAGCCTGAGTCGATCCCATGTACAGGTCCTTCTCGCACCTGAAAACACCCTCTCTGCCTCTGCAGATTCCGCAGGGATTGAGAGTATCGCAATAGCCATACAATGGAGCCTCGGATATCGACGTCTCTGATCCTCATGACACCACCATTCTAGAGGCGTACAGGATATCTGTATAGGCGAAGCCTTAATAAAGACTTTAAAATCATCGTCGTCTGCAGTCTCTGCTATCACGGCTAACTCGCGGCGTAGGCGATCGAGCGCATTTGAGTCACGCCGTTGACGCTTTGGCAGTGGAGCTTCCTCTGAAATAGGGATTGAGATTATTTTATAATCCTCCTCCCAAATTGTATTAGCTTGCGCAATTGCTGGATCCACCCACTCTTGTAACCAGTTCTTCTTAATGTAGGTGGACCGCTTTGAGGGATCGAGAAGGAGGGCCGCAGCGTATACAGGCGCGTCGTCTGTGAGGGCGTAATACTTATTAAGGATAAACCAACCCATCTCGATGGCGTGGAGCATCCGATTATCATAAGTATCTGGTGCTTCGTACAGCTTCTAGTTATTTATTAGTAAAGATATGTAATAAGATATCTACTTTACCTTCTGTTGTTCGTAGTGATAGAGGAGAACGTCCATTAATTCAAGACTCTGTCCGATAGATGACTTGTCCGTCTGTGCATACAGAGTCGCACCTGCGAACGGTTGTAAAAACTTGCGTATTTTACTAAGAATATTCCAATCCTCAGTAGTGAGCTTAATACCATCAAGCCCGTGATCGTGATCAACCATAAAGACCTTAATTGCACTCTGTTTCCGCAGTGCTTTATCAATAAACATATACCACGATGACCACCGTGTCATGTTGTCAATTCCTAGCTGTAGACCTACAGCAATCATCCAGTCTTTATCGCGTTGTGATGAACGATGTAGCCAGATACCCAGATCATGAAGCTGTTCGAGTGCAGGTAATCGGCCTATACCAGAAAATTCTTGACGTTGAGTGCCAGTTTTCAGTGTTGCTCTCCAGGTCTTTCGGCCGCCAGCCTCGTCTATCAATCCATTAGAACTTAATGTTAGGGAAAACTTAGTAAAAAGTTCTTCCCCATCGACCTCCTCTACTATCTGTAGCGCAGCGATAAGAGCTTGTTTGGAAGACGCGAGAAGGAAGGCTTGAAGCGAAAGATTGATGATATGGGCAAGGCATCGTACGCGGCGTCGTTTAGGATCAAATTTTACCTATATGGGATTAGCTAGGTTACTAGAAAACGCGGTAAATTAACCTGGTGCTCTTCAAGTAATCGGGATGCTAAAGATTCCAGGCAAGTATCGTTCGACGTCGCGTTATCGCCTGTGTGCCAGCCAACGTTTGACGTGATGTCGTACTGTTTGAGAACCCCATAAATTAGGTCTTCTTGAGATGCCCCAGAGTGATCTCCGGGTAACTCAATTAGACCTAATAAGGCCTTTTGAAGCTTATAGTCATGATTGACCCATTGTGCACAGATAGCAAGTAATCCCTTACGATGTGGTGATGTCCAGATATCTATTTGTAGGTGTATCGGGCTATTAGCTAGCTTAAGGATATCTCGAAGCTGATCTCGGTATAGAACATAATTAGCGGCCATGAGGCGTACGAGAGAGCGTCGGGACTTAATGAGATAATCGCTACACTCAGGATTCGCGGCCAGAAGTAGAGCTTGCATCTCTGGCCACTCAACACAGGTAAATGCTACCCGACGTCTAGTAATTAGGCCAATCAGTGCTTCCTTGTAGGCATCCCGATTGAATGTACGGCGTAGGGACGAGATGGAGGGCAGAAGATGTTGTGATAACGATGTATTTGAGTCGTTTAAACGCTGTTGAGATAACATAGATGACTTAGATTGATGGTGATTGCGATAGTGAGTTATGGCGTTACTTTTAGGGATCTGTGGTCCCCATGCTGCGTGAAATCGACATCTAAATACTGAGGGACCTGAGATTTTTCGCTTCTGACTAGGTTTGGGGGATAGATCCTCATTGCGGCCGCGGGTCATGATATCCCAGAAGCCGGGAGGGTATTCGAGATCTATACGGCTAGCAGAGCTCGATGGAGCGATATTGGATGAGATAGAGGACGACATGATGTAATAGTAATGGTAATATATTGGAGTGCAAGAGATGGCACATGTGGATGATAGATGTGAGGACTGAGTTAATTGAGTAATGAAGGTATCTAGCTATCTCTATATACTACGGAGTAGACTAGGCAGTGATGCACTAGTGTAGGCAGTGATACATTAGTGTAGCAGTGATATACTAGTGTAGGCAGTCGTAGGCTGTGATAATATACCGTGATATAATAGTACTAGAAAACAGGTGTTTGCAGAGAATTTCTGGGTGTAGGAATGCCAAGCTTTTAAAACTGATATCGATCGATATCGGTTTAAGGGAATCATCGATATCGATATCGGTTTAAGCCGAAAAACCTATATCGATATCGATAATATCGATATAAGGCGAAATATCGATATCAGTTTGCCCATGTATGACTTGGGGTCCCTAAGCGGCTCTCTGGGGTAGAACTGAGGGTCTCGGAGGGGGTTGTAGGCAGAGTGGACCTTCCATGAGGCTGAAAGAATGGGTGGGAAGGCATATTCAGCTTAGCATTTGGTAGTGTTGTACACAAAGACCAGAGGTGTCAGAATTTTCACGGCACATTAGCTCCTTAGCGCGACTCCAGCCAATCATGGTTTTGCATGGCGCAGCCGGCGGAATCATAATTAATTGGCTTGCTTAGCTAGCGCCACCTAGGACATGCCCGGTACGGCAATTTGGTCAAGCAACTTCGAGTAACTTCAAGTAATATAAAAACCCTTACTTGTGGTTGCTTGAACGACCTGTTACTTGTGGTTGCTTGTTACGTAATCAAGCAAGGCCAGCCAACCAAGTCAAGTAACTTGACTATTGGACACACTGCGGCTACAAGGGATCGTCATAGTGCACAATACATGCGGCTGTCAGGGAGAACCCCGCACTACCTAAGTCCTGGAGCCAGCCACGCGGTAACGGAAAATAAGAACACGCCCAAAAAGTCTCCGTCTTTAGAGCGACATAACTTCATTGTATGTTTATATATTGTGTAGGGTTAAGATATTAGCTAGTATACTTAGAGGAAATCTTGGTGTTCCTCAAATTTGGAATGTCGTGGCCGTCTTTCAGCTGTTGTCAGCGCTCCAACGTTGTATCGGCGCCGCCTGCGAGCGGGCAAAACCACTCGGCATGCAGCTCGGGCTTCTGAAACAAGATATTGACCCAGTCAATCCGGTACGGGCCGAGTACAAGTCATTGCGGGGAAGATCGTCGCTCGTGGATCCCCCCATCCTCCCGGTCGCCGGTTTTTAGAAGACTAGGAATGTGAAGGGTCTCACTTTCACATGCTAAAGGAAAATCCGGCATGGTGGCTGAGTTGCAAACATGACCACTGATTTGGTCATGCATTAATGCCGTGGCTTTCCTCTTGGCACGCCCCGAGTGGAAGGACGTTAACGCTGTGCATTCTCAACACGGAGCAAGCCGACATACTGGTAAATGTTTCGTATCTGCATAGCGACCTCCGAATCTTGAATCTTCCTCAAAATTGCCCGCCGTTCCGTAGTGATTGGTGCTTCCCCTGCGATTGTCTCACTCGTGTGTGAAAGCAACGATGGATGGCTTGCTGGTAAACATTTTCGACGACGCGTTTTCGTGCAACCTTAATCCTACTCGCGATCGCGCCTCGATCGCCTTGCAAAACCTTACAGACTCACCTACAGCATGAAAGCGAATATGATTGACGCCCCTGTATGATGGTGGCTCCTGTATGTGTTTGTGCAAGAGACCACCCTAAGTATCCAGCGCGACGCAAGGCGGGGGCTCGCTCGCTCGCGCACATAGGACGGCGAGAGCGAACGAATGATGCTTTTCAGCGCTTCGACAACTATGGCCTGGCCTGGAAGGCTGAGAACTGATGTCCCTGTAACTCTGACATCCCTGTAACTCTGACGTCCCTGTAACTCTGACGTCCCTGTAACTCTGACGAACCCCAAACGCCAACTGCATGCTGCAAGGGTAGGGAGCTTACCGGATGCAATGCGTCTGTAACAGCCTCAGGATGGTAAGACTAGGCAACCCGGGAACTCTGCAAAGCTGAAAACCAACTGGCCGGAGTTGATACACCAAACGAAAGCTCTGTGTATGCTCCATCATGTGCACCTATTACGAGATTGGTTCCAGTTCAAGACACAAAGTGATTCTTAGACAAATTTCCCCTCATTCTATTTTCACATGGCTGATACCTTCGAGCAGGATGCAATTAATGGCCTAAATTCAAGCCAGTTAAATTATGGTAGTCTTTCTGAGCCTGCTGGCTTGACGCACTACGCAAGCAAAGCATGAAGGAACGAGCCCACAAAATTAGAGCATATTGTAACCATGTGTTGGTGGAGCGACGTTGTAAACCGCTCTACAACCTTATTAGCTAGCGGAACGGATGTAAAGGAGCTACGCAATTATGTTGATAAGTTGCATAAGATTGGTCCACTTTTTTTCCCGCCAGGACCTCGGACCACCCCGCCGGGAGGCAGGGGTTGTAGGCTATCACAGGATCTTTCACTCAAGCGATCGCAAATCATCAGCATTACTCCCTCTTAGTCGTAAAGGTGGTAGTAATAAGAGCTGAAGGGAAGTATGCTGCGTACGGCCTCAAAAGCTAAGCATGCCGCCCGAAGTCGCTATTCTTATCATAAATGCTGAGCTTGCAATAATCGGCGTAAGGGGAATTACCCCCAAGGCGACAAGGCAACACTCTGACTTAACTCTCCGTGCAGATCTTTAACACATCTGCCTTAGCTTCACACTGGATGGAGTACCCCGCACCACAGACAACAACATCAATCAATACCACACTGCTGCTCATCATCAAGTTCTTCACTTTCGTAGACAATGAATACCGAGTATTATCGAGCCGTTTCTGTTGTTGAGATTGAGAGGCAGGACAGAAGGCGCTAGACTTGTAAACAATCAATCGATCGACAGATTGATTGACCAATCCCTACGCTTGGACCCGCCACAGCGGCACGAATGCCAAACCAACCTGTTTGTTTCCACTAACTGTGGCGCCGCGAATACTACCCACGTTGGTCTCTGAACCCTGTATGAGCACAGGCAGAGTTGTCAACAATCAACCACAGTCAATTAATTGGTTTTGATTGAGTTGACTCGAAAGTAAAACAAAACAAATCAAGGCTGCCGTGCCAGTCAACTTAAGTCAATCAACAGTAGTCAATTAATTGCAATTAATTGACTAAAGTTGACTCATTATGCGTATATATCTTGTGAGGTTATTGAGTTTACTATAGAATTGATATTGCGATAATCTTAGGGTGTTGCGCCCAAACGCCATAACTTACTAACTTGGGTTAACCTGATATGGGGGCCACGCGCGCCCATAACACCACTGTTTTGATACTTAACTACCACCTATACTACCCATATCAACGCGTTTTCTAGTGTTTTATCAATCAATATGCCTCCCAAACGCCGCATATCAGCTGTAAAGCCCACCGCCAAACGTACCCGAGTTGCTGCTCGCAGTGCCGGCGCCCCATCTAAAACTACATTGACGCCTACATCAACGCCAAATGTAGAGCCCACATCCCATATCTCACATCCTACATTCAAGCCCTTATCGCCGCGCCGATCACCTCGTAAAGCGCTAGCTGCCGCAAGCCAGGCCACCGTTTCTACGCGTTCGGATACATCGTTTGAGTTGCAGGTATTAGAGTCTCAGCCTGAGGCAGATGTTACGCCGCCCACTAATGGCAGCTGCGTTGGTACAGTGGCTACAACTGAGGATGGAGATGGCAGTGATTGCGAGACGCTGGACAGCTATACTACTGAGGACTATGAGGGCATTGACTGGGCGCGCCTGACTGCATATATGAAGCCTCTAGCAACTCAGCGGCGTCAATCAAGTTGGATTTTTAGGCATAGCTACCGCGTAACTGAGCTTAAAAACCCATCTACAACGTGGTTTGTATGCAGATACTGCCATCAAAACAACTTTAGCAGCAGTGGTATATTCAACGTCACAAGGGCTACCTCGTCTGCGGCGTATCATCTTAGCCAGCGCAAGGTTGGCCATAATCTTACAAAAGATGGTCTACGCAAGCAAGTTAAACTACCTTACGGCCAGCTCTCATTGCAGCAAGCATTTGAAGCTAGTGTTGTAGTTAACCAAGATACTGCTAACGCGATGGGAAACTTCAACGTACAGACGTTTCAGCGCAGTCTAGTACTCTGGCTTATTGAAAATAACCACCCATTTCACGAGCTTAAGACAGACGCTTTTCGCACGCTAATAAGGCACGCTAACCCAGAGGCTGAGAGAGCTTTATGGACAAGTCATAACAGCGCTGCTGCCTTTGTAATAAAGCTCTTCGAGCACTTACAGCCGCAGGTTGTTAACGCGTTGTCAACTGCAATAAGTAAGATATATATAAGCTTTGACGGGTGGACAACAAAAGGTGGCAAACGTAGCTTCTTTAGCGTTATTGCCCACTTTGCTGACGCCTCTGGTACAATACTAGACTTGCCTATTGACTTGCCGCAACTCGCGGGCGCCCATACAGGTGAAGCTATTGCTGAAGCTATCGCTCAAACGCTTAAAACGTATGGTATAACTGCTGATAAGTTGGGCTACTTTGTACTTGACAACGCCGCCAACAACAACACTGCAGTCGCTGCAATCGCTAGAGATTACGCCTTTAATCCTGCGCACCGGCGCCTTCGTTGCGGCTGCCATACGCTTAATCTCGTCGGCCAGAGGCTTATGTTTGGCACCTACAAAGACTCCTTTGACAACGCTGAAGAGCACCATACTGAGGAGGAGCGATATATGCGGGAGTGGCGCGATGAGGGCCCATTAGGCGTCTTAGTTGATATAATCAACTACATCAAAACGCCGCAACAATACGAGCTTTTCCGCGACTGTCAGCGGCGCGTAAACGAGAAGCTGCCTGCCGAAGGACGCCCTAAAATACTCGAACCAGTTAAGCCAGTTCCAACTCGATGGACCTCATTTTACGCAGCTTTTAAGCGCGCTACAAAGCTTCACGCTGCCTACGACGAGTACGCTGACCACCACATACATGCTACCTATAAGGCCGACACGCACGCTACGCGCTCTAATACTCAGCCGCCCAGCGCGCCTAAGTGGATGAGATCTGGTGGGCTTACTGCAGCTGACTGGGCAGTAATTACAGAGTACCAAGCGTGCTTAGAGCCGCTAAACTTTGCTACGCTGCGACTTGAAGGGCGCAGTGGGACAGGCAAATACGGTGCTATTTACGAGATTATACCAGTATATGAAATTATCTTAAGTAGACTCGAAGCGCGCCAACGCCCATACTCGCAAGTTAATTTCAACGCTCACCCTCACGCTCCTGAAGATCACCTCGCTATTAACCTCCGCGCAGCTTGGAGCAAAGCCAACGATTACTACAACAAGCTTGACGAGTCGCCTGTATACTACGCTGCTACCTGTTTGCACCCACGATACAAATACTACTGCAAGAATAGCTGGGCAGAGAAACCTGAGTGGCTCCAGGCTGCTAATACTGGCTTCCAGCGTCTTTAGGCAGAGTATAAACCCCAGGGCTCGCGCTCACCTCAGGCAATTGCAGCAAGTACAAACAGTCTTGATGACGCTATTGGCGCGTTTCTACACTGCGGCGGTGCCCCAGAGGCTCTAGATGATGAGTATGAGCGCTGGAAAACACTAGAACCGGCGTGGACAAAGGAGCAATATGAGGCGGATGGCAACCCAGTCAAGTACTGGATTCAAATGAGGCCAAAATACCCTAACTTGGCGCGTTTTGCAATCGATATTATGACAATCCCGGCATCTAGCAGCGATTGCGAGCGCCTCTTTAGTCAGTTGGGCGACTTACTCGAACCCAAACGTCGCAAGCTTGGCAGCCAACAACTTGCAGCTCTTCAATTAGTAAGGTCTTGGGTAAAAGCTGGCTTCAAAACACCATATTGTAGTGATGGGAGTAGGCTGACTGAGGAGCAAATTATACGAGATTACAAAATTGATGAGTGGGAGACTCCACCGCTGTATTATTATGGAGAATAATACTATCTTTTGAGTCAACTTACTCAATTAATTGCAATTAATTGACTCAAAGTTGAGTCAACTCAAACAAAACAAAGTAACGCTGCTCACGAGTCAATCAAAACAAACTTGGAGCTCTTGATTGAGTATAATTGATTGTTGACAACTCTGAGCACAGGAGAGCTTGGTTTGGGCAGAAGACTACAGCTTCCATAGTTGGCGCATCGAAAATAAGTCATGTTAGTCTGTGACTCGATCTGAGTCTATTACTTAGTTGCGTTATCACACACTCTTGAACACCTGCGCAGATGATATACTACTACCCTTTTACCGGTCGGGGCCGCAGGTCACAAAAGTCCCAGCAGCTCGTCCACTCTTCGTCGCCCTGACTACCTTGTCCCTTTACTCTATGCATTGACACTACATCACTCAATTGACATTTGTATCCACATTCACTCTGCGCCGTGCTCGCCAATCATGCCGCCGTCAAGACCAAAACCGTCCGAGATAGCCGCTGAAGCGAAAAGAATGTGGATGCCATATATCTGGAAGAACTATATCAAAGACTCAAAAACGTCATACTTGTATCCGGACGCAACACAGATACGCATCAATGTTGACAAGAGATCATCGCAAAGGACTAGAGTCGCTGTACTGGAAGGTGATCCGGTGACCTATGCCTTGGGCTGGTACCAGAGCATAGCGAATGCAGATCCAGATTGCAAACGAATACCGGTGATTAATGTGGCAAACGAGGAGCGGGCAGGAGGGGACTGGGAGTCAGGGCTGATGGCACCGGAAGAGTGCTTCGCACGGAGAAGCAATCTCGTACACGCCTTAGCCTTACCATACATGGGCAAACCGGTTTCTAAACCGGTTTCCAAAACCGAAACGACACACCGGTTTAACCGGTTTAACCGGCTCATCCAATCAGACCAGTTAGATTTCATAACGTTAACCAATTAGACCAGTTCAGACCAAAACTGGTAGGTCGTTTCGGTTTTAGAAACCGGTTTGGAAACCGGTTTGCCCATGTATGCTAGGGTGTGCTAAATGATAGCTGAATAACCACACGAAATTAATTTCTTCACCATTCGTACTGAGAAGTCCCTCCACGAGTATTCACTGCTGTTGTAGGCACTGACTGGCTCCTAGTTGTCTCATAGACGGCCTCGCATTAATCAGTGTTGGCAGAGCCCGCAACAAGCAATCCGGATTGGTCAGATTGATTGATTTGATTGGTTAAGTCAACTCAATCAATCCAATCCGCTCCTATATAAATTTAGGCGCCAGGTCAATCAAATCAATCCAAGAGGCTTAGATTGATTGATTGGATTGGATGGATTGGTACTGCGCCGAGTTTTTTTGAGGTTTTTGAGATAGGTGAGCTGCCCATCTCGCGATAGTTTTGTAGTGTTGTAGCTCATGTTTGATCATTAGCCTGAGTAGTATTAGAGCCGCACGTGCGCACTATCTCTCTTATCAGCCATCCAGTGCTGTAAACGATATTTCTTAACGATATGAGGGTTATATCGTTTAGTTAGTATCGTTAAGCTCCAATATCGTTTATATCGTTATCGTTAAGATTTTTTTAGTAATCGCACGCTATTCCTGAACAGGCAATTTGTAGAGGGTTTTCATTGTTTAGTCTACCTCTAGAACCTCATCGCCGCCGGCGTCTTCGAATAGGATCTGCTGAGGAAACGTAATTTTAGCTCGAATCCAGCTCTTGAGGCACCAGTCTAATACCGTCGTACCTGAGGGCAGCGTCGTTTGAGCCTAATTAATAAATAATTCGAACTCGTTAGCGATAGGAGCAGCTAGCTTCATCTAGCCAGTAGCTAAGTCAAAGGCAGATAGCTTAGCTGACTTAGAGGTACTATAAGTAGTCGATTAATTGTCAATCTAACGATTTGAGTACTCTTGCTCCCAGAGCTTCCTAACTGCCTTCAATGCCGGGTCTCTCCAGCTCTTTCGCTAATTATCCTTGATATATTGTAGCTAGAATAAGGGATAGAGGAGGAGGGAGGCCGCGTAGACAGAGCTATTAGAAGTCATAGCGTAATATTTGTCAAACAAATACCCACTAGCTATAAGAGCTATTAGATAACGTCCTTTATTGAGTGCCTTAGCACGGTCCTACGCACAAAATCGTTAGATCTCGTTAAAATAGTTTACTTAATATACTATCTCATTATTAAACACCTTTATTATAATATCTATGGTATAAGCGACTTAATCAATTGTCGCCTTATCGCCCTAGGTAAGCTCAGTCGCACAGTTGAAGGTGCTAAGGAAGTTGTACGTATCGTTGAGCACTTACCAATTGTTAGCGTCCAGCTAATCCTCTCTCAGATCGTCGATATAGCGTTAACAGTAGATAGTAATTGCTGTTCTAACATCCTCCTCGCGTGCGACGGCGATAACCTTGTACCAGCTGTTCCACCTGGTAGCGTTTTCCTAAGGAATCACGCGGCCTTTAGCCAGCTTCTTAAACTCATTATACCGCGCATCTAACGCTTAGAAGTAGGCCTCAATATTGTAAAGTTTTCTAAGAGCAGACTTGGGAACAATCAATCAATCAACTTTTTAGCCCTCAATTGGATTGATTGGTCCCAAAACGTCACCCCAATTGGATTGATTGATTGATTGGCTAATTAGGGCCTAATTGAATTGCAAATTGATTGATTGATAGTAAATTTCCCAGTCACGTGAGCTGATACTGTAAAATCCTCCATCGTCAGTAGTCCAATCGTAGAGCTGGTATACTGAATTGAGGCTCTCCAGAGTACTCTCGGGGATAGAGGAGAGCTCTGGGGGCCAATTGAATCCAGCTTTCAGCCAACATCTCACACTCTGGATTGCATCTGAGTCCGTAGAGGCTTCATATAACTCTGAAGACGCTTCTAATCTATCCCATCAAAGTTATCAGCAAGCTGCTCGTCGAACTCGGCGTCGGATTCTGGGTGGGGTGGCGCGGCATCGACAGATTCTGAAGGCGCGTCAACTGCGCGTTGACTGGCAACAACGCGCAACTCCTCCTCGAAGGTCTGCGACTCTAAGATTGTATTTATAGTTTCGCGTTGTTATTGGGATGATTTAATATTTTTTTAAGATACTTTAGGCGCTTTGGGCATTTTTGTTTGTAGGCGTTTTGTTGTTGTTGTTGCAGGAGGAAGATAGGGGTGTTCTGGCGACTTGCCTATACCTGATTAGGCAGGTGCCCTAGCTAAAACACTAAAAATTCACCTTGTATAGGCAATATAGGCCTATTTTACAGCCTCACCTTCTGTATCATACAGGATCAATTAGCCATCAATCAATCAATCAATTTTCGAGTCCTGAATTGAATTGATTGGAAAAAATCTAGGTCGCCAATTGGATTGATTGATAGTCATCAATCAATCAATTTCCAATCAATTGATCAATTCGGATTGATTGTTCCCAAGTCTGTCTAAGAGCACCTTATGCCCTCTACGTTGCTGCCTCCGCTAAGTTCAAGCGTGAGATAAGGTACTCTTCTACGCTATCTTGATTAGCACCTTGCATCTATTAAATAGCTTCCTTAACCGCCTCTTAGTCCTTTGTAAATAAGAAGGCTTGGGCAGCGAGGTTGAGGATGTGGCTAAAACACCTTATACGATAGTGAGCTACTGGGTAAGATCCAAGCTCCGCCTTCTCTACCGCTTCTTTAACGAACCTCATCATCTTATCGTTAGTAGAGGCGTTATCGCTAACAAAGTAGCTGAGCAAATAGAGGATTTCGTAAGAATTGAGTATTCGAATAAGCGCGTTAGCTATTTCTTGTCTAGTATAAGACTAGAGCTTAGGCAATACGATTAGAGCCTTCTTAAGCTTGCCTTCGTCAACGAACTGTGCGCAGATAGCTATAAGGTTCTTCTGATTTGGCGAGGACCAGCAGTTAATAGCAAAATGAATCTTGTACCTAGAGCGCTAGAGCTTTAATTTAAGGATATTCTAATAGGTAACGTAAGACTCCTTTATTAGCTTTGGAAGAGTACCGCGCGACTAGAGTAGCTAACCTCTAACTACTAGGTTTGTAGCTTTTAGTAAGTCCTCTAACTCTAGCCATTCGACGGCGCTAATAGGTAGATTTCGCACAGTAATGAGCCAGACGAGAGCCCCTTTAAAGCGCTCTCGATTAATAACGTTACCTATCTTCTGCTGAGTGACGCGTTCCTTCTACGCGCTCATCTTTAATAGAGTTGCTACAAAGCTTCTTTTAAGAGGACTGTCAGTAGCTGACGCTGCCGCTAGCTTCTTTTCCTCCAGTTTCTAGATTCCATAGGTAGACTTAAGGTGCGCCCACGCTGACTCGGAGTTAGTATACCGTTTTGAGCAGAGCTTACAGTAGTAGTAGAGTCCAGATCCGTGGTGTATCGCTTCTCCATCCTCTTCCCTGCCTTCACGACAGTATAGCCAGATATCCGAACGAGTTATCCGCCGTTTGCGCTTAGAAGAGGAGGAATCTAAGGTTGTTAGCGATGAAATAGCGGCGGCGGACACCTGAGAGGCAGAGTCAGATAGCCGTAAGTTGGATGCCTCATCCGTGTCCATATTGGAGAGGGCACAAGACACCTCAGAAGCAACCTCAGCGTCGGCCATAGTAAGACAAAAGCACTTAAATAAGGATAGAACAACGATTTTTAGTGTTAAGAACAAATTTAAACAGGTAAACGCTCTGTGCAGCGTCGGTAATGCAGCTATCTAGCTAATTTGGCAGGGATTGACATTGAACGGGCCTATGCTCGACTGCTACTATTTATATATATCGTTAGAATCTATATCGTTAGTTAACGATAACGATAACGATATCGGTATCGTTAAGCCTTAACGATACCATATCGGTTACAGCACTGATACTGCCCGCACTAAGCTTGAAGAATACTACGTCATTACAGATGATACGCCAGCGTACCGATGCGCCGTTGCCCTGCATCCTGCGAACAAATTTACCTATTTCGAGCTCGAATGGAGCCATGAAAAGAAATGGATCGCTGAGGCAAAGCGAGTGGTGCAGGATATGTACGCACACTACGAGGAAGCGGCTGCGGAAGTAGATATTGCTGAGTCAACGCAAGAGGAGGATAATGAGGTTGCTTCCGATAGCGATACGGCGCTTGATCTTTTCCAGCAAGCTCGTAAGCGTCGTCAGCGGCTCGCCGCTACTTCAGCGTCTATTACGCGAGGAAGGAAGCGTACAAAGCTCACCTCTGAGCTTGATGAGTTTATGGCTAGGGCTAATAAGGCCGACCTGAACGTTGAGGACCCTCTAGAGTGGTGGGTTCACCATGCCCCTGATTACCCTGTCCTCTCCAAGATGGCGTTTGATTTGTTCAGTTGTCCGGCAATGAGCGCTGAGTGTGAGCGCGTATTCTCACAAACGAAGAAGGTCATCACAGATGAACGAAATCGCCTCAATTCAGACACTGTGGCGGCGATCGAATGTCAAAAGCACCTGCTTCGATCCGGTATGCTCCCATAGAACTATCATAGATTCCAAATCAGGCAATATCACCAAGTAATGTCAAGCAGCCAAGTAAAGTAAAGGATTTCTCGTCAACCAGTCAAGTAAAGTAAAAGGTTCTCATCAGCCAAGTAAAGTAAAGGGGTGAATTTTTACTTTACTTGGCTGTTGGACACACTGGTCTTCTACTTAATTGCAGAACTTGGATCTGGCGATGTGATATTGTCTACAGGAAAAGGGGCTTTCGACGGCTTGCTCCTCTTTGGTGTATATAGCTAGTGTGTACGATAGGAATCCATGTAGAACATGCGAGCTCAGTTTTCGTGGGGGCAGGGGTGCAGTATGCGATCATGACCGATAGTGATACATCCCACTAGAATTGTCAGATTTGCAGGTGATCTGAGGTCGAACTCAGTCATCTACTGCCAGAAGCAGGCGTCATCACAAGAGTATCCGAGACCATGGCCGGTACGGCTGGCCATGACCAGTACGGCTGATATGACCGTCATGGCCAATGGCTCATAGAGTCATAGATGAGCTGCGCAGAGCCGGTACCATCGGAAAACTGCGTTGAACTGGCTCAACCACAAAAACAGAGATAATGGATCTCCACCCTCCGAACCGAGAGACCTCAACAAACTCAGCAGAGATGGATATATAAACTGGCAGAAAGCGCAGGAAATAGAAGAACAGAACACAGACAGAGTAGTTGAACAAGACATCAATCAATCAATCAATTACTGCATCATTATCACAGTCATTTATCACACACACCTAGTTCACATCAGTGACAACCTTCAAACCTATCTCATATCTGACAAGAATCATGCAGGCTGTAATGCCGTCAAAGAGAGCCAGTCATTATAGGCCTCCAGGGAAGGCCCATGTCCGATCATGCAGGCAAGTAAAGTCTATCGCCGTAAGAACCAAGCGGGGCTAAAGAGATGGTGGGAGGGGCGGTTAGGGTAGCGCTGTTCAATCCTATACCTAACTTAATATTGGTTCTGCTACCCGGCTCGCCCCTCCCGTGTCTTAGTATTCGTGGAGCAGCCTAGGTCTAGCGACGAATTCCTTAATGCGTTTTTATAGGTGGGAACGGTAACTCTAGGGTCGGGGAGCTAGGGCCGAAAGGTCTACTAGGATGCCTTAGGTTAGCTTCGACGGCAGAGGCGCCACTGTCATTGATCGTTCGATCTCATCCCTTGTTGATATGAAGATCTCCCGTGCCTGCTCTCTAACGAGAGGAATGCTGAAATCTACACGGGCCAATTGCAAAGATAATTCATGTGGCGTCTAGCCACATGGTTTCGAATAATGGGAGATCAAGCAAACCCCCACATTCAATCCTTGAGTCGTCATTCGCTACTAGACACCCCCTCGGAGAACTCGTAACACTGTCACATCAGAACAATAAAATAACATTCTGCCCTAGTATGAAACGGCATGCATGCGTGCTTTCCCGCTTCCCCGTCCACCCTGAAGCTACTACCAACTCAGACCTAGACACAGCAGCGCGAGCGCCTATGGCTCGACGTAAAGGCTTCAAGGGGCTAGGTGACTAGCTTACAGACGTTATTGAGTGGTTCTAAGGTAGGTATGATGCTCAACACCAGATCTTGTCATGCCAAGCCCTTGTCCTGCTTATCCTGGTGCCAAGCCTGTATCTTGTTCGGTGTTCTGTATGTCGCCCTTATCCTATTCTGTAATCCGCAGTAGAAATTGTCCTCCTATCATGATACCTGTATATGTGCCAGCGAACTCGTACGCATGCATTCAGGTTGTAAGGGTAGATATGACAAGGTACATGTCGGATTAGTCGAGATGAGCGCTATTCGGATATGGATATGATACAGTGTGTAGCCCCTTCCGTCCCGCCTTTCAATCGCATCAACAGAAACGGCTCGGTAATACCTGGCTGCCCTTGGCCACGCAGAATAACGCCACGAAATTTATTTCTTCGCCATTCGTACTGAGTCCTTCCACTAGTATTCACCACTGCTGTAAGCACTGACTGGTTCGTAGTTGTCTTATAAATGGTCCTCGCATTAATCCTCATCGAATGCTTAGTTAGTCGCGCACACGTTGTTTTGAGCGTTTCTGTTCCGACTTGCCCATACACTGGTCTTCAGTTTCTCTGCATTCCAACATCTCTACATATGGTCTTGGCTACTCCAGGCGTTTAAACGATACCTGGCGGATCGGGTTTTGCTCTGCTCTGGATCTAGACTGGACACGCAGTTGAAACGGCCAGCTATCCGTTCTCCCTATGTTGCAAGGCATAAGGGCATCGACCTTGACAATGCAATCGTTTGGACATGATATGTCCCTTGGCGGGCTTCAGAAGGTAGAAAGTTATAGGGACATTGACTCGTGGAGTTGGCCGCAACGTTCGGGTTCACATCGTTCATTGTATTCGAATGCATTCGACCCCTCCATATACGCCAATTTCACGCCTCAATTGCAACCCCCATCACGCGGGCAACCTCGCCATCATACTATTGCGACGTCCCGTGTTCGTGCAACCAGGACTAATATACTACCACTCGCGAGGGCCCAAGTAGTGGGAAGTGTGGTCAAGGCGCAGCCCGCCTTCAAGCCTACCTGGCAGGGCTTCCTGGACACAACGGAAGATGCCATGACCGTTGTGGAAGCTTCAATTCAAGGGCGTCTAAATCACATTAGCCGTCGACCTCATGGGAAGGAAAAGGTAGAGATGCTCACTTCCGGAACCGTTCTGGTGTACGAGGAGAATGCCTCTGGTATCAAGCGCTGGACCGATACTGTTCACTGGTCGCCAAGTCGGGCCCTGAACAGCTTTCTTATCTATCGTCAGCTCCTCGTACCCCTAAAGCCTAGAGAGAAGAAGAAGGCTCACAATCCTTCTTGTGGTACGAAACGAAAGTATAAAGAAAGCGCTGCGTCTGCCATCACCAAAAGTGGAGAGGATCTCAACAACCCCGACGACGAATATGAGAACCCTTCATTCGACGGCTCACTGCCTGGTGACGACGACTCAATGAACAAAGTGTACACCAACTTTGCACAGAGTCTGACCCCAGATCAACAGCGACGTTACTGCGGTTCTCTCATCGACGGCTACGAGTTCAAGGAAGGGGGTTTCGTGAAGAAGGCCATATCTGTCAAGTATCAGGGAACACACCACCACGTCATCTCCTACTACAATCTTGAAGATGTCGTTAGCGGAAAACTTAAGAGACCGTTTCAAGATCCGAAGTTAGCCGATATCCAACCCAGACCAGAGCTACTCAATGGCTGGAAGGCCAGTCTTGAGGATGAAGAAAGCAAAGACATGCCGCTTGTCGCAGGCTACCCGCACCATATTCAACCTAGCCACCCGCAGCACCACGTCATTGGAGCTGTAACGCAAGCAATAGCAGGACACATAATGATCCAGCCCCATGCTCAACCTCATCTGAACGTACCAGAAAACTGGCATGGTCATCAGGTGTCGCAGTATACACCGAGCCACCACAACCCGCAGCATTACGCCTCTTCTCAGTCGTCTTCTCCTCAATGCTCGGCTCCACAGTCAGAGCATCAGTACCACGATCAACAACCTTCCCCAGAGACGTACGCTTCTCAGCAGCCTTCGATCCAGCAATATGTTCAACCACCCTCGCATCAGCAATATTCCTCTCCGCAATCTCCAGGCCTACAGTTCTCGGCGGCAGCGGCTCTACCACAGCAATACGCTCCTCAGTTGCAACCTACCCGACATTATTCTTACGATCAACCACAGACTACGCCAAGGCCGTCGTATCCCCAACCGGTACTAGCTTCACAGTACCAGCCACCTCACCACCATCAAGCTCCGCAAATTAGAATGCCCGCACAGACAAGAACACGAAGCTAAGGAATAGCAAACTTTAGCAGTTAAGAAAGGCAACAAAGGTGGCATATCGTGCTGCTAGATAGAAAATACTTAGGGTTATATCAAATGGACTAGTCTCGGCTGTTGGCATGTCCGTGTTAAAACTGGGAAGGCAGACTATCAGAAAAGGTTGCGAGCCTTGAGAGCTAAGCCTACAAGTGAGCCTAGAGATGAGACAAGAAAAGGAGGGTAGGCGCGCATTCTAATCGCCGAAGTACAAATGCATTCAGACTCTAATTTTATTCTTTTACTTTCTTTGCATGAACAGTCCACCCAATATGAACACTATGCTAAATAGAAAGGAGAATTCAGCAAAACACCGTTTCAACTGCCTACAGTGCTCAACACGCCATCATTGAAGCTGCACGTCGCCAGTCCTAATTAGACAGACAAGATTCTAACAACAGGTAGGGAGGTTTGATCATCGACAGTTCCATACTTAGAGTCGATAATGCCCACTATCACGTCCAAATCGAACGGTTCTCTTTCATTCATCATACGGATGGGATCTGGCCTTCATGATTATCCTTATTGCTATCCCCGCCTTTGCCTAGGGAAACCTAGTCTCGATGTCTATCTCGGGTGTTGCGGCTTCGTACCGGCGAGAGATATCCTTCCTGTCTCGCCAATGGCTTCGAGCTCTTGTGCTAACACCCACAACTTGAACGTTAGTGCCTTAGCAAATAGCTCTTCGTCGACTGGCGCAATTGTTCCATGCGGAGTGCAGAATGGCCCTTGTTTGGGAGACTCGATGTGTACAAGCCTCGATCGATGGCTGAATCGCATATTGGTTGTCGACAGGGCTCTTGATTGTTGGCGATAAGGAAGGTGACGGCCCACTTCAGTGTTTTGTGCATCCGAAGGCATGTTGAAATGAAGCGATGCAATTACTGTAAGGATATGCACAAGAGTCGCGTCACCGATATTTAATGGTCGGGTACTCTGGGTGCAGTTAGCACGGAGAATGGAACTCGCAGCAGCTATCACTATAGTTTATGTGGGCAGTGGTCATTGATGCGACGAAGCTTTACTTGCTTGTTGTCTGGATTTGGTCTTTGCGGCCACAGCAAGAAGACACCTTGGTAAAGAATCCAATCCAACGTCTTTGACCTAATTGCAGAACTTGGATCTAGCGATGTGATATTGTCTACAGGAAAAGGGGCTTTTGACGGCTTGCCCCTCTTTAGTATATATAGCTAGTGTGTACGATAGGAATCCATGTAGAACATGCGAGCTTAGTTTTCGTGGGGGCGGGGGTGCAGTATGCGATTATGACCGGTAGTGATACATCCCACTAGAATCATGCAGGCTGTAATGCCGTTAAAGAGAGCCAGTTATTATAGGCCTCCAGGGAAGGCCCATGTCCGATCATGCAGGCAAATAAAGTCTATCGCCGTAAGAACCAAGCGGGGCTAAAGAGATGGTGGGAGGGGCGGTTAGGGTAGCGCTGTTCAATCCTATACCTAACTTAATATTGGTTCTGCTACCCGGCTCGCCCCTCCCGTGTCTTAGTATTCGTGGAGCAGCCTAGGTCTAGCGACGAATTCCTTAATGCGTTTTTATAGGTGGGAACGGTAACTCTAGGGTCGGGGAGCTAGGGCCGAAAGGTCTACTAGGATGCCTTAGGTTAGCTTCGACGGCAGAGGCGCCACTGTCATTGATCGTTCGATCTCATCCCTTGTTGATATGAAGATCTCCCGTGCCTACTACCCAACCGGGAGGAGGCTGAAATCTGCACGGGCTAATTGCAAGGACGTTTCATGTGGCTAGACGCCACATGGCTGCAAATATTGATTTCGTTACTAGATACCCACTCGTAACACTGTCACATAGGAACACTAAAACAATAATCTGCCCTAGTATGAAGCGGCATGCATGCGTGCTTTCCCGCTTCACCGTCTGCTCTGAAGCTGCCACCAACTCAGGCCTAGACACAGCAGCGTGAGGGCCTCTGAGCCGACTTAGGGGCGCCAAGGAGCTAGATAACGAGCTTACGGATATTATCAAGTAATTCTAAAGAAGGTATGATGCTCAACTCTAGATCTTGTCATGCCAAGCCTGTATCTTGTTCTGAATTCTGAGAAGCTCAGCAATAGTGCCAAAGTATCGTCGAAGTCCAGCTGGCTAGTATTGGCCTACAGCAGCTACCTAGGGATATCCTCTTTGCCGAACATGCTTATTAGCGCAAGTAGATTAGCAGCCAACCGTTCTGTCTTCTAAATCTACCTGAATGGGACCTTCTATGCAGTGTTGCCAACCATATATTGTATTGGTAAGCATTGCAATACATATTGCAATACCGTAAACAATCCATAACAATATAGAATTTAACAATCCATATAGTATTGCAATACAAGTGGCTCGTGCACTCGGTGTTTTTAATCCGCGCACAAACCCAATCAAAATTCTGCTCCAACCAGTATAAATGTGTATGGCCTAACATGACATCTTCTGCTGACCATATGTTAATTGATGAACTTGAGACTCCCTACACCAATGATTCTACCCTATCTGAGCTTGATGGCGCCCTATTCGAATCGGATAGCTGTTACGGTGATGATGCCTCCACTCAATCCTCTGATTACTCTACTATCCTGCAGAAGCCACACAAACGGAAGCTTAAGGCTGTTAATCTATGGTCTTACGCGCGAAAACTAGGCGCTGGTTAGCCCGAACGAGACTCAAAGAACTGGGTTCTGTGGTATTGCAAGCTCTGTAGCTGGAGCAACCCAATTACTACGAATGCCCGCAAGCATATGAAGGAAAAACATGGCGTTGATATTACTGAAGATGCTAGTCTGGTTAAGAGAGCTACAAAGCACAGCCTTCATGCTGCTTTTGCAAGGTAAGGCAAGCTTGCTACCGAAAAGTTAGAGGAGAAGAAGAAAGACGTGCTTTAAGAGGTGGCATACATGGGCATCTTGTTCTGTTATTCTGTTGCTTGTTCTGTTATCATGTTAATATTCCTTTTATTCTGTTATTCTGTTATCATGTTAAGGCCCTCACACTAATCTGTTATTCTGTTGCAACAGAATAAACAGGGTAAGAGTTTGCTTTTTATCGCTAAACATCTCACACTGAAAATTTTCACATTACAGCAGTTTTCACCTTATACCCATTATTATGGCTTCAGAAAGCGATATTTTATCGTCGGCCGGCGGTTCTAATTCTCCATCTGATCAACTCCCGCCAATCTTCTTCTCTATTATGGATCGGCAATACCCAGATAAGAATAAACCGCTTACCGAAGGCCGCAGACGAAAGACTAAAGGCACTGTGCTTTATGTCTGTCGATTATGTCCTAAATGGAGTCATGGGCATCGAGCAACGGCTGTACAGCATATCAAAAACCGCCACGCTGGACAGATTCGACCGCCACCGCCGCCTTCGCCAATATCATTGAATCAACGCTTATTACCCACCATGTTTGCATCGATTCCTACACCTGATGGTCTTCGACAGGCTTTCAATCGGCAGGCATATAATGAAGCTATTATAGGACTGCTCACACGGCGGAGAGTCCCGTTTTCAGCTGTTGAATGGAACGAGTTGAAGGATCTCGCTTTGGCATGCAATCCGACCATCGGCGATCAATTAATCACGTCCAGGCGCCTGGCCATGCGCCACATTGCGGCAAATTACGCATTCTATCGAGATCAGATCAAAGACAAACTAGCAGTTGCGTCTTCACCTATTCATATCTCCACCGATCTATGGACATCGCCACATCGTCATGCTCTGCTAGCTGTTTGCGCTCAATGGGTTGATCAGGATTATCAGCTGTAGAAGGCGCTTCTAGAACTACCGGAATGTCGCGACAACCACTCTGGAGAGCGGCAAGCCGACCTTATTCTGAGTAGTCTTGAAAGATTCGGAATCGCGTCAAAGCTCGGCTATCACGTCAAACAACACATGCCTAGAGCACATCGCACGTCGATTGAAAGAGGATCTTAATGTAAGTTGGCGGCTGTTTTTAATGGGCTAATCTAATAAGCGACAGATCGATTATAACCCCCAAAAACGCCGCATCCGCTGTATCGGCCATATTATTAACCTCTCCCTTCAAGCCTTCCTTCTTGGGTCATCAAATGAAGCCCTTATTGTGGCACTTGAAGCCGCATCTGAAGCCACTGGTGAAGACCTGTTAATCCGCTTCTCTCAGGCCCTCACATCCAGAAGAGGGAGACGGCGCCAAAATATCTCGAGGTCGGACATTGATGAGGACTATCAGGGCATCCAGGGCATCCCTGCACTACGTAAACTACACGGTCTGGCTGTCTGGATACGCAGCTCATCGATTCATAGCCAGCTGTGGGACGATGAAGTCGGTTTGCGACTAGGGATCGATAATGAGACGCGGTGGTCTTCATGGTATCATGTCCTTAATAAACTTTTTAAGAGGAAGGTGCGGATTGTTCAATTTATGCATGAGCACGAGCAGATCCTTGGAGATAATCGATTGATGGCAGCCGATTGGGATTTGCTTCAGAAGGCATACCTATTTCTCCAACCTTTTGATGGAGCCACATTATGCGCTGAGGGCAATAAAGCATCTCTTTCACAGTCATTAATTCTAATGGACTGCCTGCTTTCTCATTATGAGAACGAGAAGGTGAATAATTTCATTGCGAGGTAGCGGGGGACGTCTCAGCGTTAATCCCATAGCTGCTAATACGATTATAGGAGCACTACAGCGCACCCGAGACACACGACCAACGTATGCTACATGCTATCAATATGGGTTGGTTTATCATAGACAAATACTATAGCATGACTGAAGACGTTCCCGCTTATGCCGCCGCTCTCCTTCTTGACCCTTCGAATCGAAGCGCCTATATTAAGAAGAACTGGCCAAAGGAGTGGCACAATAATGCAATTAGCGGTGCACAAGCAATTTGGGAAGAAGAATATAATATTGAGCTTCCTAATCGCCCTCTAGCTGCTCCAAGTAGGGAACGTGAGGGTAATAAATTAGCTCAGTTGGCGCGGAATATGAAGGTAACGACCGACGTGCAGCGTTTTGAGGAGGATGATTTCATGGCCTTTATTGCCGCCGACCCGATAGAGATCGATTCTACGCCGCTTGAATGGTGGTGTGCATCTGAGCAGCAGAGAAAATACCCACGGCTTAGTCGCATGGCCATCGCGATACTCTCCATTTCACCAGAGTCATCTGAGCCAGAGCGAACCTTCTCTGGAGCCCGCAGAACGTGCTCATGGGACAGGCTGCGGATTAAATGTACAACCATTGAGAAGGTAGAGTGTATAGGGAGCTGGCTACGCGAAGGACATATTATACCTACATCCCGCGGCGGATTTGGGTTACCGATGATGTTGGAACGTAATCTTGCTGATTCAGATGATGATTTAGAAGACGGAGAAGACATTGATTGATAGTATATAACCGTTAATTTTTGTTTGATTCCATCATCTCATTGGCTTCTTATCGTGTTCCTTATCGTGTTATCGTGTTATCTATCGTGTTATCGTGTAATCTGTATATTTTATTATCTTGTTCTGTTTAACATGTTAAGGGATTTCTTAACATGTTATACAGGATGCCCATGTATGATCCTTGGTGCCACCATCACGTGATAATTACTCGACTTTCCGTCTGTTTAACTTAAGGACGAACTTAAAATGCTAAACTAGAGCTATATAAGTAATGTTCCAGGTACTCGAAGCCCCCAAGACGTTCCAGCATTGTACTGTCATCAGCAGCGGGGTCTTATAAGCAATGCCTAGACATTCTAGGATTCCAAATGAACGAAATAACAGGCCATCGGCGATAAACCTCAAGACCGACAGCGCTGTATGGCATCCTGATCAAAATCCACAAATCGCTAAGTGCGCAATCCTGACTATTGGTTGGATTAACGTCACATAATAGTTTGGGGCTAGGATACACGATGTCCGTAACTAACAACTATAGCACCCTCCGATCCCCCGTCTTGGTAGGCCCGTTTAGTGCGCGGACGCCTCCGTACACGCGGGGAATGGTATATCATCTAAGTGTATGGTGGACTACTGTGGGACAGTGTGAAAAATGGACGGATTATCTAATCTACGCTAGATCCGGATCATTGCTACTTCGGACGGATTCGGACGGATCGGTGTTTCCGATTTACAGGTGTCTTGTACGGGATTTGAGATGAATACACCTCTCGGCTGAAGTCTTAGTGGGCTTCAGGAGAAAGTGGAGACGTAAAGAAAGTCCTTATCTAGCAAATAATTCACAGAAATTCTGCAGAAACGTCATCTACCAAGACACCCTGCGTACTTACGAGCGTAAAACATTTGTCAGCCTGGCCTTAAGTTTGTTGTTAAGTTTATCAAAAAGATATAAATTGATCGCAACCCAAGATCAGTCTACGATAACTTCCAACGTCCGTCCTTTCTAACAGCTAGCACCCCAAAACCAACAGCCAATTCTAGCAATGACATCAGCAAAACCTTTTGGCACAGTACCACCAGGCGCAAAGCAACAGCCCACACCATTCGAGCTTCATGTCGAAGATGAGAAGATTCAAAACCTTAAGACTCTACTGAAGCTCAGCCCTATTGCAAAAGAAACGTATGAGAATTTGCGTGATGATGGAAGTCATGGCCAATTCGGTGTGAGTAGGAAATGGGTTGTGGATGCAAAGAAGTATTGGGAAGAGAAGTTTGACTGGTATGTAACGCCACTCATGTACATCATCATGAAACGATGCAAAATGAGGCAAACCTTCGATCAACTCTGCTAAAAAAAAGGTCCTCAGGCGCGTCCATGAATCCCGCATCAACTCCTTCCCGGCCTTCAAAACAGACATAACTGATGATGACGGCGGTATCTACAATGTGCACTTCACTGCTCTCTTCTCTAAAAACCCCTCTGCCATCCCAATTGCCTTCCTCCACGGCTGGCCCGGCTCTTTCCTCGAATTCTTACCCATCATGTCCCTCCTGCGCGACAAATACACGCCTGATACCCTCCCCTACCACATCATCGTCCCATCCCTCACAGGCTTCGGCCTCTCTTCCGATCCCCCCTTAGACAAGGACTGGAAACTCGCCGACACATCGCGCATCATGCACAAACTACTTCTCTCGCTCGGCTTCGACAAATACCTCGCGCAGGGCGGCGACATTGGAAGCTTGGTTTCGCGCACCCTGGTAGCAGCGTATGAAGAATGCAAAGGAATACACCTCAACTTCTTCCTAGACTACGAGATGATCCAAAACCCACCGTCCAACGACAACCTGAGCGAGCAGGAGCAAAAAGGGCTGCAGCGCATGGGCGACTTCCTCACCACCGGAATGGCATATGCGCAGATGCACGGCACAAAGCCTTCCACCATCGGGCTTGTATTATCTAGTTCGCCCATTGCGCAACTGGCCTGGATCGGCGAGAAGTTCCTGGCCTGGAGCGACCCCTCTACCACGCCTCCGCTCGATGAAATCCTCGCTGGCGTCTCGTTATATTGGCTGGCGGGCTGCTATCCAACGTCCATCTACACGTACCGTGAGAGTCTAAGTTGCGCGAAAACGGATAAGCCGGTTGGATACTCGTGTTTTCCGTGGGATTTGGCTTCTGTACCGAGGGCGTGGGTGGAAAAGGCGGTTCGATTAGTGAGTTTCAAGGAGCATAGTCAGGGCGGGCATTTTGCGGCTTTGGAGAGGCTGGAAGCTCTGTTGGCGGATGTCGAGGAATTTGCTAAAGTGGTGTGGAAGTGAGACGGTGAGGCAGGGTTAGATAAGACGTGTAAATGACAGGGAATTGCAATATCTTTGCCAGGAAACTCGTGATGTTGGGAAAGTGCGTAGGCAGTGATAGTTGCTTTCTGATTACTCGGTCAGTTTGGGACTTCATGGCAAACAGACGGGCCCCTATATTGAGCTATGAAATTCCTATTTCTAGTGGAAACTGCCAAAGGTGACCCCTACCCCAACTGACAACGAATACGACACTTCTATCATACAATTCTGGCCTGCGGGGCACAAGATTTACTTGTAAAGTAGCACCATGGAGCCATAATAGCTCGTTCAGGTATATCCTACGTAAGTTCGGCTAAAATGAGGATTTGGTATTAGGATGATAGGGGTTCGGTGTTGTGGTAAGTAAGCCTAGCAAGCGCTACTGCGCCGATTGTATACAACAGAGAGATAAGAAAGATAAACATCAGAAGAAGATAAAGAGAGTACACGCCTGGGCTGCCGTAGGCCACGACTTCAAGAGCAATCTTATGTTCTACGAGATCTCCAGCAACACCAACGGCAAGATAACTCAGCGTGCGTACATTAATCAAATACTTAAGCCAGTTGTAAAGCCTTGGCTGGAGCGTAGAGATCACTTTGTACTTGAAGAAGATAGCGACTCTAGGCATAGGCCAGGCAAAAGTAACATTGTACGCAAGTAGAAAGATACTCACAACCTCCAACACTACTTCAACTGCCACTCATCTCCAGATCTTGCACCTATTGAAA
Source organism: Phaeosphaeriaceae sp. PMI808 (assembly GCA_021365335.1). Classification (NCBI taxonomy): domain Eukaryota; kingdom Fungi; phylum Ascomycota; class Dothideomycetes; order Pleosporales; family Phaeosphaeriaceae; species Phaeosphaeriaceae sp. PMI808. The sequence continues at coordinate 112,550 of JAJTIZ010000038.1, read as the reverse complement.
ACTGCTAGCAGCCAGCCAAACAGTACGTCAAAAAGTTCCCCCACTGGGATGAGAGTGATACACGAGAGCTGGCACTTGATAGATGGGAGCGAGTAACTCAAAAGTTTATAAATAAGCGCGTTGACTCTATGCCACAGAGGCTGAGAGATTGTATAGAGATGGATGGGCAGATAACTGGCTGGTGATGGGCCATATGGGCAGCGAGAGATGGGTGAGATGGGCGAGATGGGCGCGCGCGAGAGATGGGCCAGATGCGCGCCCATCTCGAGTCTCAATACCATAAAAATCATCTATATAGTGATCTATAGCTTACTCAAAAGCTTCATTATTATTACTACCTAATCTAGCTCAAAATGTGCTCAAAAACCAACTTTGTATAGGCATTTGGCTTGTGTTGGAGTGCGCCAAGTCATTTTGGTGTGCGGGCTTTTTTTGCAGTCGCGTGCCTGGTTCGTACTTTTGATCGAACTAGCTAATGATTTCGGCTAGTGCAAAACGACCCCGCGGCTACATGATTATCGCGGTGTAATTTATTTGTAATGACTGTTAGGCCTGTGGCTGTGCGGAGTCTTAGCGGGCATGCCGACCTCAGCCACGCAGCCTTGCGATCCCCACTCAACCTTGGCCATGCCTCTGGTCAACTAACTCAACTCTCTGAAAACACCTACAGAATTCGCCACCTCACGTGTGTGTGTGTGTGTGTGTCTTCTATTATGGCCATGCACCCGGAGGGTATGGGCCGTTACTACGTGCTAGCTATACACCTTACTGCCTTGCATTCTCTCCATTTCAGAAGCCAACCGTGAGACCTGCTCATCCAATTCCTAACACCATGCTTAACCAAGGAAATAGATAAAAAGGAGAGTGATACAGATACCGTAGTGTAATGAATGTGGAGAAGCGAGCCCAGCATATGTTCTCAGGGCCTCGTATCCGCAGGGCACTTCCAGCGTCGTGCGCTTCTTAACCGCCGGCGCACTGGCTGAGGCTCGTTTTTAGGGAGGCTCGCTATGTGTTTTATTAAGAGGTTGGTGACGGTATCCGCAGCATCCTTCGCTCATCCACATCTTCTTCTGCGCTTGTTGTGTCTTGTTCGCCTGCTAGCAGTCGTCCGGTCTCTCTTGCGTATTGGATCGTCGCTCTGACCGCGTCCATGTTGGGTTTCCACTTCTTCATCGGCCCGTCAATAGGCATACCTCCTTCCTGTCTGCTCGAATAGCCTCCCAGCGCATATGACAAGTCTCCAAACCTCTCGCCGTGCTCCTGTCTTAGCTTTGCCCTCTGTTGCCTCCATCTGATGCAGGTGAAGAGGAAGTGTGGTATTGATTCTGTCTGCCCACAGTCGCACTCTGCTGTCTCTGACGCTTGGATTTTGTGCAAATACTCCTTGAGAAACGTCTTGCCCGTCCGTAATTGCGTGAGGATTGCTGCCTCTGTGCTACTTAGCTGCTGGTACATCCCCGCCGATTTGCCCGTATGCAGCGCTGCATCAATCTTCTTCGTGAACTTGCCCGTGTCTGCCCTTACTGGAGGAGCTGGTCCTGCCATACTGCCGGGCTTAACCAGCGCCAGACGCATCATATACCACGGGATTCCCTCCCGCTGCGGTGGCTGTTCGCTTTCTGGTCTCGTTGCTGCTTTAGCTAGTTTGTGAGCCTTCTCGTTTCCTTCGATCCCTGAGTGCCCTGGAATCCAGTGTAGTGTGACATCGTTCATCCGTAGCTTTTTTGTAATCTCTGCGACTACTTCCTGACACGCACCGGCCCTCCAGCTCCTTACTGAGAGGAGTGCCGACTGCGCGTCTGAGAAGATCCGTACGCTGGATGCATGCACAGAGTGCCCATCAGCGTCGAGGGCCGTACACGACGGGTCCCACGGCCAGTTGGCCGCTTCGCTGATGGCTAGGAGCTCCGTGAGGTGTGCGTCTGCTTGATCAGCACTGGCCACCGTCTTCGAGATGCGCGCCTTGCATGGCAGCACGTAGATGCCAATTCCTGCCCTGCCGTTGCGCACTGATGCATCCACGTAGATGTCGGCCTGCCCTGGCTTGCGCTCTTCCACTATCGCTTTAGCCTGCTCTTCATCTTCGCACACCACCACCTCAGGCCGGGACACCCACGGTGGGCAGGCGTACGGTTTGACCTCCAACACCTCGTCCACCTGCACCTCCGCGCACATCTCCGCGATCCGCTGGAGCGGCGACCGGTGCCGTCTGCACAGTCTTTGTCGTTTGATCATCCAGTGCGGATGGGACTGGCCCAGCTTGTGGATAGACACCCAGAACGAGATTGCCTGTTTGTGAAGTCTCCGCTCTAGCGGGAGCAACCCAGCCTCGACCTCTGCCACCGACAGTGCGACGGTGCGAAATCCTCTAATAATTGCCTGTGCTGTGATCCTCTGTGCCTGTTGTAGAAGCCGCCTCATGTCCTGTGTCGCAATCGGGTACCATATCGGCGACGCATAGTCTGCCACTGGCAGCACCGCACTCATCGCCAGCTGCTTGACTGTCTTCGGCTGAAGTCCCTTCAGTCTACGTAGCGCCAGCGCCGTCTTCGTCGCCTTGCCGGCTTTGTCCGCCAGGTGCACCTTGAACCGCACTTCTTTGTCCAGCGTGACCCCGAGGATCTTGACCTTGTCCGTCGGCGGGACCTCTTTCCCTTTGAACCTGAGCGGCGTGCGGCTGTCTCTGCCAGCGCCTTTGTATCGGGTCAGGTGGATGAAGGATGTTTTGGCCGCCTCGAATTCAGCGCCGCTCGTCCGTTCCCACCTCTCGAACATCGGCACGATCTCGTCTTGGATGATCTGTGTGTTCTCCTCTGCCGAGGATCCCATAATCCACGCTGAGTAGTCGTCCACAAACGCCATCGAGCTGCCATTCCTCGGTGCACTCTGCACCAGATCTGCGTTGAAAAACAGAAAGAGGATCGGAGCGAGTGCTGATCCCTGCGGAAGGCCAGCCTGCGGGAGCGACTGCACCCCGGACGTGAACCCGTTGACCAGGATACACGCCTGACGGTCTGTACAAAAGTCCTGTACCCACCGCACAATCGTTTCGGGTATCTGTCGCTGCCGCAGTCTCCTAAGCTCTGGTTCCGTTGCCACGTTGTTGTACGCGCCCTTGACATCAAACGATACCAGCGACAGAGTCTTCTTCCCTCTCCACGCCTTAAAAACGTCCTCGCAGAGGTAGGAGAGTGCGTGTGCGGTCGATCGCTGTTTTCTGGCTCCAAAATGCGTCTTTGGTAGGAGGTTATATTCCTCCACCAAATACCCAATCCTCTCAGCCACCAGCGACTCGAGCGCCTTGCCCAGCGTCGGGAGCAGTGAGATCGGCCGGTAGTTGTTGGCCACAGTGTAGTCTTTGCGCTTCGGCTTCTGCAGCGGCACGATCTTAGCAATCTTCCATTCTCGCGGTACCTTTCCTGTCTCCAGCGACCTGGCGAAGAGCGCTGTGATCTCATCCTCGAGGACGGGCCATAGCTCCCTCCACACTCGCGCTGGTATCCCGTCTCTGCCAGGCGCTTTGTCTGGGCTGGCCCGGAAGACCGCAGCTTTGACCTCGTGCTTCGCGACTGGTTCCCACGGCAGCTGGGTATAGCTTGTCGTCGCGTCCTCATCCTCGCAGGGCGGTGGAAGTGGAAAGAATGCCCGGAGCAGCTCGCTTGCTATGTCTTCATTCTCTGTCGCCACCTCATCTTCTGTACCTGCCTTCTTGATTGGCGGCACTCTGGCAAACGACGAACCTCCCTGCTGGTCTATGAACTTGGCTGCTTTCCATATATTGTCGCTGTCGCCGAGGAACTCCTCCCAGTGCATCTTCCGGTGCCGCCGGATCGTCCGGTGGAAGAGCCTCTTCGCTCGCGTCGCCGTCTCGCGAAGTTCTGCGTCCTCTCGTCCCCGGCGCCTTGTCGCACTAGCCCTGTTCCTCCAGTACGTGTACGACTTCCTCAGCGCCGTGAGATCCTCATTCCACCATCTCTTCATATATGGCGATGGCTTCGCGCACGGGCAATGCGCCTGTAGGGCTTCGTCCACCCAGCTTGTGAGCCGGCTCGCCATGTCGTCCACGTCGTCACTAGGAAACCCCGCCTCCTTCTGCTGCTCCACTGCGTTCCTGATCTTCTCCCATGGCGCGTTCTTGAACACCAGTCTTTCCTGTTTCTCCTGCGCCTCCATCCCCATCCAGAATCGAGTGCAGATCGCCCGATGGTCCGACCCGTACTCGTGCTCCCAGATCGAGCACCTGGCCAGCTCGCTTGCCAGTCCCGGCGTCGCCAACGTCAGGTCGATAGTTGACATGCGCCCTCTGTCGCTGACAAACGTGGTCACTCCAGCCGGGAGGAGACTCTCGAGCGATAGCTCCGCCATAAACTCTATAATCGGCTCGCTCTCCTCTTGCCTTGCCGTGCTGCTGATCGAGCTCCCTCCCCACAGCGGATTGTGTCGGTTAAAGTCACCAGCCACCAGCACTTCCGTGTGTGGATTGCGTAAAAGCTCAGCCTGGACTAGCTCCTGAATCGTCTCCAGCCTGCTAGTAAGCGCCTCCATATTCTCTTCCTTCGTCCTCCTAGACGACGACACGTCTGGAATATACACTGAGACTAGGATCAGTCTCCTCCCGCCCACGTGCGCCATAACCGCCGTTATGTCTGCCGAGTCTGCCTGCAGCTGCGTCACCGCCATCTCTCTACACGCCCAAATGCACGATCGAACGGGGTAAGACCCGTCCCTCCTTCCAGAAGGAACGAACTTCGTCCACCGCGGGTTCGTGCCGTGCAGCACCACCTCTCCCTCTGCAAGGAAGCACCCTGGCTCCTGGCCTAGGATGAAGTGAAAGTCGGCCAGCGCCTCGTCGTTGTGCAGCGCGTGTTGCGCCTCCCTGCCTCTGTTCATGTTCGCCTGGAGGATCCGGAGCTCTCTATTCATGTCGTTGACGGTTAAGAATCCTGACCTTCTCTTTCCTGTATTCGGGGCACTCTCGATGCGACGCCCGGTGCGGGCCCTGGCAGTTCACACAGCGCAGGTTGGTTGTCTCGCAATGTAGATGACCTTCCTGTCCACACATATCGCACGCCTCCGGCCGCAGGCAGTCTCTCGCCCTGTGCCCAAACCGTCTGCACTTGAAACAGGCCACCGGCGTGCGTCGCTCTTCGAACGGTGACATCATGATCCCACCTCCGCCGAACGTCACGCTGTCCGACTGCAGTAGTTTCTCTACATCTTCTTTCGTCGCCACCTTGACCACCACCGATGCGTGCTGTCCACTAGGCCTCGGTTGTCCGAGCCATCGCATCGTGCACACCTCGACTCCATTCTCTGTTCCAAACCGCTCCATGGCTGATCTGCTCACTTTGCCCGTGTCCACATCCATCGCTAATGCCACTTCGATCCAGTCCGCTTTGACCGCATGCCACTTGGGCCCAACCAATCTTGCCCCCGGGATTTGCGGGTCCAGCCACTCGGCCGTCGTCTGCCGGAATGCCGCCTCCTTGTCCTTGTCCACGGAGAACTTGATCACGCTCGCGCTGTCGTTTGTTCTCCACACGCGGAAACCCTTGACGCTCGCCCCAGCAAGCCGTTCCACGCCGTCCATGCCTTGTTGGATAGCCTGCCTGGCTGCCTCCGTGGTGGCTACCTTCTCCACCACGTCTTCTCTCACCCTGCTGACATCGATTACCATCTGCCGACGGTTGTCCTTATCTGTTGTACCGGCACTCGTTGTCCGCGACACCGCCGTGCCTGGCCCTACCGGCTGGCCGCTGGCTGCGACTGACGCCCATGTTTGGGTTGACGGGGGCTCGATCGAGAGGGTGTCGAGTTGCGCTCGGAGGGATCCAATTGTCTCTTGGAGCTCGGCGTTCTGGTCCTTGAGATATTGCTGTTCTGCTTTGATTGTCGTGAGATCGCTCCTTATGTTCTCGATGACGCTGCTCTGCTGCTTGATCGTCTCGTTCAGGCTCGCAATGAGCTCTACCAGCCGCTCTAGCTTGTTGCTGTCTCCTGCTTGCTCACGCAGAATGGACAGGCTTCCAGTAGGACCCGACTGTAGCTCATCGTGTCTCGGCTGCACTGCGATCGTCTCTTCGTCGTTCTGCGACAGCTGTGATTCTGCCGTTCCATTTCTCGTCTGTATTGTTTGTAGCAAAGTTGTCCGAGTTCGTAAAGATTGCTGGGCTTCTAAGACCTTCGCGCTCGGCTTCCTCGTGCGTCCTCTGGTTGGGGCTGGAGGTGTTGACGGGTCGCGCCCAGGGGTAGAGGGCGCCATCGGGGCTCCGGCGCGATGTTGGGTGGGCCGCACGGGCCGCCTTGCAGCGGGAACTAGCTAAGCGAACGACCGGGAATCGATTAAAAGAATGTCCGAGATGATATTCCTACTCTTTCAACAATCCACTCAGAGCAGCCCCGTTCCACGCCCTTCACAAGGTCATGGCCAGAGCGGGTCGGCCGTCCTCCCTGCTAGCGCGATCAAGGTGTTCGTCTGCCTGACGAGGCTTAAGTGGCAAATCTTCAACACGTGGTTCTATAAGTAGCCATCTTGTCACTTGATCTAGAGAATGCTCGAAGCTTCGCTGTGGCAAAACTAGCAAGCTATATATTCACGTTAATCCCCGGCCCCCTCTATGAAATAGAGATAATAAAAAATATACAAGGGGGATTCATGAGCGGGCGGCTAGCGCGTTCGGTGGATCTGGTCCGTGCATGGAAAGCTCGAGAATAAAGTACTTTGTTATAATACATACTTGCTAGTGACTAAGGTATCAAATTCCATACCCATTCCACACAATGCCCAAAACACCTAATCATCGGCTCAGCTATAAGGAACGCGTACAGATATAGACCATCAGCGAGGAGGGCCTACACCAGAATCAAATTGCAGAGAAGCTTAGTATCCCTCAAAATACTATCTCTCGCTATCTTAGAACCCCACTAACGCCCTCAAAGCCTAGGGGCCGGCTACCAATACTCCATACACCTCTCCAAAAGCTACTTATACACTACGCCACTTAGAACGCAGAGCAACAGCGCAAGACTCGCGAAGAAATTACTCACGAGCTTAGTATTAACGTCTGTCGCCGTACACTCATTAAGGCCTTTAAGAAGGAGTTATACCACCGCCGGAAGGCTACAGAGAAGCCTTTTCTCACACCTAAGTAGATGCATCGTCGCCTTATGTAGGCCTGGGATCACGTATTTTGGACCGACGAGTAATAGGATAATTATAGCTAGGGGGATAAGATGTCAATAGTACTAAGCCAGGGCCAGGTCTACGTGACGAGAAAGGCAGAGGAAAAATACCTACCTGAGTGCTGTATTCCTAAGTTTAGCGGCTACTCAGCAGGCCAGATGTAGGCAATAATATCAAAGCAAAAGAAAGGCCCTCTTATCTACTTTGAGAAGGACTAGCTAACAGTAAAGGGTACTGTCAACTCTAACGTATATATACGTCGGATCCTACTATATATCCAGGAGTTTCAAATTACTCAAAGGGCTAACGGCGGGCAACCAATCTATATAGAGGATAATAATAGGATCTACACCTCTCAGAGGACTACAGTAGCTTACGCGGCAATGGGTATTAGCAAGGTTGATAGCTGGCCTGCAAACTCACCTGATTTAAATCCTATTGAGAACGTTTGGAGGCTATTAAAATATCGAGTACAGAAGCGATTCCTCCACACAGAGGCTGAACTATTGCAATACGTATAGGAGGAGTGGGAAAAAATCAGTACTAACGACTACCTCAAATATATCAGAAGCATGAAGCAGCGCTGCTACAAGGGGGCTCATGAGCGGGCCAACAGCGCTCCCTGCTAGCGCGTCCCGCTAGTACTTATATTGCCACATTGCCACATTAAAAACAGTGCTTATTCAGTATTAATACTTTGTAGGACCCCTATCTGCAGTAATTACAGCAAGGCAACGCTCCCTCATATTGCCTGTATACTTCTCAAATTCTTCAGGCTTAAGCTTCTCCCATTCCTCCTCTGCGTACCTCCTAACCTCTTCTTTTGTTGTTGGAAATCTGCGCTATATTCTCCCCTTTAACAACCTCTATACATTCTTAATTGGGTTTAAATCAGGAGAGTTTGCTGGCCATACCATTACAATTATACCGTTCTGCTCCTAGGCTTAGCGGGTTACTTTTGCTGAGTAAATTAAGGCATTATCCTCTACAAGAATAGGCTGGTAGTAGAGCGTCTGCCATAGCTCCCACGCAAAAGCCTTAATGCTAGGGCATATATACGTACGATATACGTCGCTATTTATTGTCTTCTTCTTATAGCCAAGCTCTATTAACCAGTTCTCTTCAAAAATTACTAAGGGTCCCTTATTTCTATAAGAGATACTGCCATAGATCATCCAGCTTAAATAACCCCTAAATTTAGGAATATAGTAATTAATATTATACTTCTCCTCAGTAGATCTAGTGATAAAGATCTAGCCTCCGCCAGTTTGAATTAACGCCTCGTCTATCCAAATTACTGCTGCCTATATCTCTAAGGTCTATTCTAAGTAAGAATAAGCCTATTTTAGCCTAGCTTCTCATTATTTAGGTATAATAAGTGGCTTTTCTATAGTAATATAGCGAAAGTAGCCTTCTTTTTTAAAGGCTTTATATAAGGATCGCTTACAGGCAGAGACTCCTTCTAAGAATGTAATCTCTTCAAATGGCTTCTATCGGTAGAAGCGATCAAGCTTAGCCTAAGTAATAATGATGGAGATTGTATTTGGTAGCTGGAAGTACTCATAAATATTGTCTTGAAAGGATTGAATTATACTAAAGGAGTGCTTTCGTACATATAAATAACGAGCGTGATGGTAATTTGGAATCTGTATCAGATGTGACAGAATGGTGATACCATTCTGTGACATGAGCAAGGTTGCCCTTGGCAGTTTCGCCAACACTCCCTCTCAAGCTTGCGTACGATGCCTTGGGGATGTCTCAGTTATGCCTCTTCGTTGCTCTGTCTGGATCAAGTCGACAATGGTCAATAAATCGAAGATGTAATTCTGGACTGACAGCTTTGGTTAAGCCGTCTGCAACCATTTGACTGGTTGGCAAGTAGGGCGTCGTAATTCGTCCGCTTTGCACTTGTTCTCGTACGTAATGGTATTGAACGTCGATGTGCTTGCTGCGCTTATGGAATTCCGGGTTCTTACCCAAAGCTATAGCGCTTTTGTTGTCTGCATGAATCTCGATGGATTCATGTCGAAGTCCCAGTTCAGTAAGCAGTTGCCTGAGCCAGATGGCTTCTCTAGTGGCTTGACACATGGCCATGTATTCTGCTTCTGTAGTCGATAATGCGACTGTCAGCTGACGTTTTGAAGTCCAGCTGATGGGGCCCCCATTCAGGGTAAAGACGTAGGCACCCGTTGAGCGTCTGGTTGTAGAATCTTCAGCGAAACTGGCGTCTGTGTATCCGACGAGTTTATCATTGCTTTCTCCACCAAATGTGATACAGTAGTTGATTGTACTGCGTAGGTAGAGGAAGATCCTTTTGAGTGCGTTCCAGTGCTCGGGTCCTGGATTGGTTGTGTGCTGAGCAAGTGATGAGACTGCAAATGCTATGTCCGGCCGTGTGGTAACCATAGCGTACATGATTGATCCTAACTTGGTTGCAAACTCTTGTCTTGACGCTTCGGTGGCGATGCCGTCAAATGGTTCAAGGCGTTGACCTGTAACCATTGGCGTTTTTACCTTACGTCCATGCTTGCTATATCCATATTTATCAAGGATCTTTTCAATGTAAGCTCGTTGGCTGAGTGTGATTGTCTTTGCACTACGGTCGCGTTTGATTTCCATTCCAAGGTAGTGCTTAATGTCTCCTAGGTTGGTTGTCTTGAATTCCTTGCTCAGTTGATTGATGACTTGCTTCATGGCTGGCTTGTCGCTGCCAATGAGCTTGACGTCATCCACGTAGACTGTAATTGTGAGTCCCGTGCAGATGTTGCCCTTGACGAACACGTTGTTGTCCGCCATAAGTGGCTTGAAACCGATTTTGGTGAGGAAGCTTGTGAGCCGTTTCGCCCACGCGCGTGCCGATTGTTTGAGTCCGTACAGGCCTTTCTTGACTCTATAGACAAGGTTCTCCTTTTGGGCATAGCCTGGCGCTTGTTTGACGTAGATTTCCTCGTTCAGTTCTGAATTAAGGTATGCCGTTACGAAGTCAAGTTGTATGATGTCGTGGTCGTATAGCGCTGCAAGTGCAAATATTGCGCGCACCGATGATGATCGGACGACTCCAGCATAGGTCTGGTCATAGTCGATGCCGTGTTGTTGCATGAATCCTCTTGCTACAAATCTAGCCTTATACTTGGTAATTTGATTGTCGGCTCCTCTTTTGATTTTGAACACCCACTTTCCGTCTAGCGCTGTGCGCCCTGCGGGTAATTCTACGAGTTCAAACGTCCCGTTTTCACGATGCTGATCCATTTCAGCGTCTGTGGCGTCTTTCCATCTCTTGCCTTCTGGCCGTTGTATTGCCTCTGCAAATGATTTCGGCTCTGGGTCATTTAGACCTGGCTCCTCGCGGATGCCTGTATTGGCTACGATCGAAGCGTGCTCTAGGGCGTCGTCGAGGTAGGAGTAGAAGCTCTGATGGGCGTCGTTGATTTCGTTAAGTGTTGCTGTGTACAGCGTGTAGAAATGCTCCTCAGGAGCCCCGGTAAGTGTAATTGCATTCCGTAAGCTTGCTGCGGCTTCTGCTGTCACTGGCTTTGTTGAGGTTGCATATCCGTACTCGTCATAGAATCTGCGAGGTGGTTGCCCTCTATTGCTGCGTGTCGATTGCCGCTGTGGTTCCGTTGAAGAGGGTGGCTCCTGGATCAGTTCTTCTGTCTCAGGGCTTGTTGCAGCATCAAGTTGTGCTTCTCTTTCATCGTTTTCGATCGTCGGCCGTAGTCTAACATGAATCACACTTTGTGCGCGTTCTCTGCTATGTCGAGCGTCTTCTTCTCCCTCTGTTGGAGTAGGGCTTGGCTCATGCGGCTCTAGTGCAGGACTGAGCTCGTGCGGCTCGTCCAGCTCCCTCTCACGAGGTGAGTTCTGCTCAGTGGTTTCGACTGTAGGCTTATGTGCCTCATGTCGCGTTGCCGTTTGGCTGTTGATTGCTGGTGCGAGACCCAAGTTGGATGGTCGGCTACGAGTTCCGATGGACGGTTGCCATGCTTGTCCGAAGTCAAGGTTATCCTCGTCTTCTGTAAATTGATGTCCGTCATATGGCTCGCAATTCTCGTCATGTTCAAAGTTCCGTTCCTCTGTAACTTGGTGTGTCCCTTCTTTCCAGACTTTGATGATAGACCCATTGGATCCATCTGCAAATCCGACAAATCTCCCTCTGATTCCGCGCGGCGTAACTTTTTCAGATTGGGCTCTTTGGCTGTTCTGATAGTATACAACCGTTCCAAATATCAGGATCTTAGAAATGTCTGGTTTTGATCCGTTGATGACTTCGTACGGCGTTTTGCCTTTGAGTCTTCGTGCTGGGCTTCTATTTTTCAGCTCGGCAGCATATTTGATTGCTAGTGGCCAGAGAAACTTTGGAAGGTTCTGATCTGCCAGCATTGATGTTGCTTTCTCATGGAGGTGGAATTGGGTTATCTCGGCAAGCCCATTCTCTTGCGGGGTGTCCCGTACTGTTGGTCGGTGAGAAATCCCTTCTTCCTTCATCCATTCTTGAAAGTCTTGACTCATGAATACAGAATCTCGGTCTGAGAAAATGTACGCAGTGGGGGCTTTCCCTTGTGCTTTCCGGCGAGCCTGCAGCTCTTTTACGTAATTTGGAGCTTCGTCTTTAGAGCGAATAAGTCCTATTTGCGTGCCGGTAGTGTAATCGTCAGTCATAGAGATGTATCCACGCTGTTGATTGTATCCTTCAGGCTTGATCAGCGGTACGAGGTCTAGGTAGAGTATCTCTCCTCCTCGCTCTGCACGCTGTCTTTCGCCAAATGGCCGTTTCCGAAGCTTAGATTTTAGGCAGCATGCGCAGGTGCCATGTTGGTGGCTGTGTCTGTCTAGCTTCAGTCCAGTGGTGTTCTGCATGAGCTTCTTGAGATTGCTGTATCCCATGTGTCCCATCATTCGATGGAGCTGCTCTGCGGACACTTTCTTAGTTGATGATGGCTTCGTAGCCAATGCCATATGTGACTCTGTCAGTGCTGGCAACAGTCAATCAGTCCGACGTCAATCAGATGACATTCAGATATCTGACATAAGGCCCAGATCCAATCAGTCTATCTGATGTGGCGTTGCCAATATTGGTTGTCCCCGCAACGTGCCGCGGTACGGTCGCAAAGAGTGCAAAGCGTGAGATATTTCGCCAATCATACTGCGAGAATATGTGCAATTTCGCTTAATTTACAAGACGTGCTTTCAGCCAGTGCCTCTGTGTCTGGGATGCCTCCACAACCTCTGGTCCTAAGCAATTTCGCTCATCTGTAATGAGCTTTTTGGCTGCTGAGAAAACCCGCTCTACCTCACTACTCATCGCTGGTATTGAGAAGGTATCAAAAGCCATACATGCTAAGACTGGAAAGTCAGTTTGATGCTCCTTCCACCAGGCGATTGGATTCTTTAATCCCTAAAGCCTAGGATCAAATGTCTGTAAGTAGTTGTCAAGCTCTAGGCTCTCTATATCCTTTTGCTTCTGCTTTTGATACCTGCGCGATAGGTAATCGGCCGAGAATGTGTCGAATGATCTAAGTTCAGGGAAGGAAGATTTTGGCTCGTTTGCCTCTGCTACCTGACTCTCACAGTCATATGCGGAATCAATATGAATCCTTTCGCGATACTTCAGGTAAAGGTTCTTGAACACCTTGTTCGCGCTCTTAATCCAACTTGGATGTTTTGCCCACTTATCCTCAAAGTACTCAAATCGCCACGCAGGATGAAGGACGATAGCCGCAATATAGAGTGGTGAGGAGTCCGTAAGCTTGAAGTACTTTTCAAGCTTTATCTAGGCTGCATTGATACCAGTGTTGTAGTACTCAGTTCGTTCAAGATTAGCACTGGGTATATTTGCCTCCTTTTGCGCCTTCTCAAGAACTTCATACATATAATTCATACCATGGAGGACTGTCCATAGTGTACTATACTGTCCCTCTTGACCAGCTTTCTATGCTCGACCCTCCTCTCTTTCGCAAAGCTGCCAGAAGGGAATTAATATTTTCTACCACTAAATCAAGTCCTCCCAGTCATCCCCAGTAAGAAAGTCTTGTCGAAGATCATAGGCATCCTACTGATTTGGAAGTTTCCAGCGAAGTTGGTAAAGAGTAATTGCTGCGCGGAGTTTAATCCCTAGAATTTTATTAGCATAAAGCTAATACCGCGATTAGGGAATAGGGATATATATACCACGAGAAATTATAGCCTCAGTTGAATGCCATCGAATTCCTCCATCAACAAGAAGCTAGTAGATCTGAATCTCTTCTCCCTAGCACTCAATAAACATTGCTAGTCTTGCCTCATTATTATTAATATAGACGCAAATGTTATGGAGTTTGCCGATTAGACCCATGCTATTCCAGATGCGAAAAGCTTCCTCATATAAGGCACCAGCTAACTTCCACTCAAGCTTGCTAACGCCTTTACCAAGTAGTAAGGCCTTAATAACTAGGTTGATAATGTGACCAAGACACCGTAGGCGTAAAAAGTCAACGTTAATATCAAACCTAGTTGCAAGCTCCCTAAGCATAGTATCATTGTCTCCAGCATTGTCCATCATAAATGCACCAAGATTCTAGCCAACCTCGTAGTCGTCAATAACTTTAGCGGTAATTCCTGCAATCATTTCGCCAGCCTTGACTCCTTTAGTATCCTTGAAGCCCAGGAGACAATGCACAAGCGTGTAGTCCTCATCGATAAAGTGACTATATATCGCAATATAATTCTTGATAGTTGGAGCACGCCAGCTATCCAGTGATATGTTAATTTTACTCCGTGCACGCGAAACCTTGTCCTTGATCTGTATCTTCCTCAACGTAAAGTAATCCAACACCCAGGCTTTGATTATGTTATGCGATGATGGAAGGATTGCTTCAATCTCAGGCCGGCCGCTGATAAGAGTATCTCGAAATTCTGCATCTTCAACGAGCGCAAAGCTAAGATCGTTTTTGATAAATATGTTAACGACTTACTTCTTGTACTTGAGGTCATCGAACGGCTGTGGATAATTGCTCGAGGATAGGACCGAGCTATTCCTACTAGGTTCTGTAATTCCATGGACCTTGTCCAAATGGGATATAATTGATAAAGTTAATGTCGCGTTGTAGAGCTATAAGCTGGATGTCTTTTCCGTATAGCAGAGCTTGCAGAGCCAAAGCTTCTGGTAGCCATTTGCTTGTATGTCGGCTCTATGCTGATACACCCATGAAATCTTTGCGTTTGTATTTAGTACCCGTTTGTTCCGTGGACGATATTGCACATTCTGAAGGAGCTTGCCGCGATACTTAAGAGTATCAAACTGAATATTAAAGATGCAAGCATGTGAGGTGTTGGAGAGCTGCGACTCATCCTGCGATGCTTCTGAACAAGCCGCTTCAGTTAAAGATAACTGAGAGGTACGGTCATCAATTTCAATTTCGCTGATGCCCAAGCTCACATTGCCTCCAGAAGGCGATAAAGATGACTCTGAAAGAGTTCTTCTCATGATTGAGGGACTATTGTGCAAATTTGAAAATTTTATTTCGATAAGCGAGTACGAAGCGAAGGCCAATCAGATATCTGACAGAGGGCAGATAACCTGATTGGTAGGACTGACGCTCGGACTGATTGATGATCCAATCAGTCTGATTGACTGTTGCCAGCACTGGACTCTGTTGCCACGCGGATAAGAACTATTCCGTCTTCTTCGTATGCTACGGCTATTTCGTTGCCCTCTCGATCTTTGACTGCTCCGTCTCTCCAGTCGAGAGTGTATCCACCGCGTCTCATTTTCATGGCTGACAAGATGTTGATAGGGCTGTCTGGATGATACCAGACGTCTTTGATGGTGTGGAAGCAAGTTTTGCCGTTTCGTAGCGGACATGGAAGTTGTATTGTTCCCTTTTGTGAAACGGAAACAAGTCCTCCAGTCCCGCTGAGGGTTCCGCTTGCGTCGTACATCTCAGTGAACCAGGCGCGGTTGTTACAGACGTTAACCTTAGACGAAGTGTCGTAGGTTGTCTTGCATCTGTCACTGTAGGTGAAGAAACTTGGGGAAACATTGGATCTAGTCAGTGTAAGCCATGTTGCTTCGCCGTCCTTGTCCTTTTTCCGGAGTTCTTTCTGCTTTTTGCGCCAGCCATCCGTAGCCTTTTCTGGGTCCTTGAACCAGCAGTCATCTTCTTTCTTGTTCTCTCTTTTGCACCATGGACACGCCTTTGATACGTGGTCTTTGCCTATGCCAGGTAATTTACCTTGACTCTGGGTTTTGGTGTTTGTTGCAAGTGAGACAGCTTTCGATTGAGATTTCTTGTGTGCGAGTTCTTCGTCATGGAGTTGGCTTATAAGAGTGTCATGTGAGAGCGATTCGATTCCAGTGTCACGTTTTCGGTCCTGAAATGAAGCGAAGTGTGATCCGAGGTTGTAGATCATTGCATGCTTGAGCATGAAGTCAACTGTAATCTTATGCCGTGCAATGTCTTGGATAAGGGTTCCGAACTTGTTTGTGTAGTCCTCCATATCTTTGCATGAGGCGTACGTTGTTGTCCAGATCCGTTCAACAACCAGGTACTTCTGCAGTTCTGTGTTGATTTTGTAGTGCTTGATGAGTGTGTCAATGACCCATCGAGCTGCCCTGATACCGTCCACCTTATGAGCGGGAATATCCTCGCAATGAACGATGATGTCATTGATCGCCTTATCATTGTCGGGATGAAATACCCAGTCCTCATATTCGTCGCTTAGACCAAGGCTAAAGTCGAAGTCCTCGTAATCTTTCGGGTCTCCGAATGTTGGTTTGCTCTTTGCTGATTCAGTATCAGTCTGACTAGTTTGAGCAGTTGTCTCAGTCGTCTCTCTGATTGAGTCTTCTGATGAATTCTCAGGAGTGCTAGACAATGGTTTCTCAGTGCGAGCTGGTGTGGCATTGCTACTGAGTGTAGGTGGCGTCGTTTGTCGAGTATGACGATGATACGGAACAAATCTGACGGCATCCCATGTGCCTTTGGCAGTCATGTGCTTCTGGAGTCTGAACAGCCATATGGTCAAGTTCGTTGCTCCTTTGAGCTTTGGTACTCCGGTGTCCTTTGTCATGTTAACCGTGAGGAATCAATTCAAAATAGACAATTTGGATCAGGTCGTAGAAACGAGTGATATATGAGATTCGCAGTCCGGGCTCATAACCTGATGGAGATTGTATTTGGTAGCTGGAAGTACTCATAAATATTGTCTTGAAAGGATTGAATTATACTAAAGGAGTGCTTTCGTACATATAAATAACGAGCGTGATGGTAATTTGGAATCTGTATCAGATGTGACAGAATGGTGATACCATTCTGTGACATGAGCAAGGTTGCCCTTGGCAGTTTCGCCAACAAATAAGGTGCTATCTGTAAGGCTGCGCTAACTGCAGAGCTTCGAGCCGGTTGCAGGGCTGCGAGCTTGTACGATATATACTGTTCTACTCTAGTATTCAACGTTGTTGAATACTCAGCTACCTTTTTGGGTTTGTTTGGCGCAGTGGAGTAGAGCTGCGGCCTAACACTATCTAGTTAGTATATCTATATTTAGCTTTCTTCCTCTCTACTTATAAGGCGTCCAAGTATTATATTAAAGAGAGGAGGTAACTATATCGCGAGAGATATTAAGAGAGCTAGCAATCTTCTAATAAGTCTAGCTAGCATGGCGATTAAGAGAATATACTATATCACGCTCACGGGAGGAGAGCCGGGTTCCTAGGTCTCGACCTGGATCTCGAAGAATAGGATATTGAATTGGTGGGTGATTGCCACGGTTCCGGCGTATAAGATTTGGCATCTTATGTGTAGAGTTGTAAATTGCTTGATACTGGGCATTTTAATTCTTTTTATTACCGTTACGTTACGTTCAGGAAGCTTCCTCTGCTTATAAATTATGCTGTATGAGGCTAAAGCCACGCCAGCGCTAGCAGGGAGCGCTGTTGGCCCGCTCATGAGCCCCCCTTGTAGGCAGTAATAACAGGAGTACGCAAACCGCGAGGCGCGGTTTGCAAGAAGAGCCTTGAGGAACGAAGTCACAGGACAATTTTGATCCTTTACAATAAAGTATGCTTAAGGTTGAAAGTACGGCTTTAATTAAGATGTAACTGATGTCTAAGCTAATGTGCTATACTAGTCGATGTTTAAGACTTTTTTACTGGGTTGACGATTTCGATGAGGTCTGTTTGTGTCATCGACAGAGAGAACAGGGGCTTGGGGTATAGAATATGAGACAAGATTTGTGGCAGGAGTTTTTATGGGCTGAGAAGGTTGCGGCTTTTTCCCATCGTTTGTATGTAATAGGTTTGTAGTGTGTGTTGGGGTGTCGGTGTTTGAGGAATTATCTAGAGTAATGGATGAGGAAGGGTCTCTGTTACCCGATGAGTGTAGGATATAGTCCGTGCGTAGGCGTTTAAGCGGTGGTGACACATGTATGGTGGACATGTCTTTTGTATAGGAAGTATCAAGTGCTCGTGCTAAGATATTGAATTAGTATGATGCGATAAGTAGATATCGGTAATGTCTTACAAGATGGTGTGGTAATGGGTGCGCCATTGTCGGATGATGCCTTCGGGGTGACCGGCTCTGAAAGTTGATCAGATTTACGTTTGGCTGGGGACATAAATTTAGATCGAGGGTCTGAGGAAGATTGCTTAGTTGGGGTGGTTGTCGGAGGCGATGTTAATGAAGAGTCTCGTGACGATTTGTCTGTGAAAGACCAGGAGTCAGGAACGACGATGAAGACGTAATCTTGTGGGAGTTGTGGGGGGTGGACCATGATATGGTGATTGAGAAAACCGGCGACTCTGCCTGTACAGTTGAATGTAGTGTTAGGCTGAAATTGGGTATTTTGTCTTTCGGCCATCTTCTTGCAGCGCGTCATCCATGGGTTAACATGAATAGGGAAGATGACAAAGACCTGAAACTGGTGCGATCCTCGGAAAGGGGGCTTGGTTGGGTTCCCTGGGGTGATAAAGGTTGAGAGCTGTACAAAGCCGCAACATTTTCGCTGAGTGTCTAATAGGCCAGATAGAGGATCGTCATGGAGGAGTGTTAGGCCGGAACCGACTATTGGGCCGGTGAAGGTGACAATGGGAGGCACCGTGGGGAAGCTGTTTATAAAGTTGAACATTCGAGGGGCGATGCTGTGGAGTTGGTTGAAGTCAGTCAACTTTGGATCATCAAGGTGTCATCATGGACTCACGGTTGATAGCAGAGGTCTCGAACAATAAGAGGTGGGATAGTGTAATTTTGTACATCGCTGCCCGTGTCTGAGCTATTGTCTGGCTCGATCTCCCATGTAAGGGCGTAGGGATGAACTAGGCCATATAGGAAGAAGCACATATCGTCCCAGTCGGACGGCACAATTGTTTGGTCATAAATGGACAAGTTGAGACTGAAAAGTGCTGAGTAGGCATTGTCGTCATTTGTTTGGGGTTGGAGGGCTGCATATTCGGATTCGTTCAGCCAGGCTGGTGGAGGGAAGTGGACAGATGCAATAGTCTCAAAATTGAGGCCTTTGATCTGCTGCCGTTCGGGAGATGCGAATCTCCTTGGAAGTGGGAGACGCGCTATGAAAAACATGGACATGTCGCCGCCAATATTTCTCTGGTTTTCGAGCGGCGTGCGTAGATGAGCGTGGGCATTGGTTAATGTAGATGAGAGAGACATTCTTTACGGGAGTATCGTTGATGAGGATGTTGTGGGAGAACCAAAAGAGATGCTAATCTATGGTACTAAGTAGAGGTCAGAGGCATGGGAGCGGGGTAGCGGTCATTGGAGATATGTTTGAGAACTAATGGAGGCATGTGGAGATATACTGGAGGTGACTGAGCGGTTCAAGAGATTTAGAGCTGTTGAGGCGTGAATGGAGGGGTCAGGTGTGAGACTTGTGTGCCAGTAGGAGGAAGTTGGATTCGTATATCGGGAACTGAGGGTGTGGCAAAGGTTGAGAGGTCGCTTACAAGCACTGTTATGAGATGGTTGAAAAAATAATAAGGGTCATGTGGTTTCAATTTGGATGTTGTTAAGCCCGTTGCGGGTTGAATTGAATTAGATTGAATAATTAAATTAGCAATGCTTTGAAACTTGTTGGTCATACTTTACTTGGTTGTCCTGCTGGTGAAGTACAATACGGGGGTGGCGTTGTGATATCTGTGATAGTGGATTTTCGGCGGTGCCTCGGGGGTAGAAATTCACCCAATCAATTCAGTTAATCGGTCAATATGGCCTGACTGGATTGAAAACCATACTAGATGAGATGAAGAATACGGAACTAACGAAGGGCCGATGGGCTTGGTATGGTGAGGGAAAAAATAAAAGTATTATCGGTCATGTGGACTTAGGGTGAGGAATAGTGATCCTATTGGTGTAGAGGGGAGTCCAGATAGGAAGGGACCGATTTGGAAGGGAAGTTGAGCGGAGTGGGTGGAGATGGTCGAAGGTTTCGGGGTGTAGATGAACCATTCGGTCGCCCGGACCAGGGTAGTTGGCATAACGTAGCAGTCGCCAGCCTTAGAATCAGAATGTTGGTGGATATATTTGAGGATGTACAGAAAGAGTACAATGCTAGGGAAGAAAGTTGTAGAGTAAGTGTTGAAGGCAGGCTCCGCCAGGATACGTTTGAGGCTCTTCAGGCTCTGAATGCGGAGTCTTGGAGAGGAGAAGATATGCCTGAGATTGTACAAGGGAATGTGGAGGGATACTCAGGGGAATCTGACAGGGTCAGCCAAAAACGAATATCTCCAGCCGTACAGGAGACGTCTCAGACGGTCAGACAACGGGGATTGAGAGCAAGCCAGCCCACTGATGTACCTCGGTCGTGGAATTACCGGCAGAGAACGAGAATTACTGGTCAAGATCCGCTGAAAGTGTCTTTAGGCGCAACTTACATGGCACGAAAGGATGGCGGAAAGAATAGGACCGGTCATAGGCATATTATTGGTCCTAGGTCCATTGATGTGTATCAGTCGGGGGAATACTGGCAGAAAACGAAAATTACTGGTATAGATCCACTGGACGTGTCTGGGGGCGCAGCTCCAATGGTACAAGAGGATCAATTCATTGACCGTCCTGGAAACGTAATTCAGATATCACAGGTGGGCGCACAAGTCAACGACTCTGGAAATTTAACCAGGAAGGCCCAGGAGAGTGTAGGCATCATGTCTTACAGAGACTTGGGCAGCATGGAAAGAGCTGCAGTCTTCGGTTCTTCGAATATGAGTAGTCGGATGGGCAGCGCGTCTAGGGACGCGGTTGTGGTCGTGCAGGGTGGTGATCAGGTGAGCATGCCGGAGAGCTGGCCAAGAACGGACAGAGAAACATTTCGAGTGTCCGCTGGCACAGATTTGGCGGATTCGCGAAGTCGGCTGCGTGAAAGGCTGGGAGTGCGTACAGCAACGAGGGTCGGAGGATCCAGGAATGATCAGGTGGATGAAGCTGTCACAAGTCAAGAGGCAGTGACGGGAAGGACAGCTGGGGCTGTTCTTGGGGGTGAGCATGTCAACAGGCGGGGAAATCTGGCGACGATGGCCAATAATGTAGCTCCAGCGGAGCTTCTGGGGTGGGAGGCTTTGAGGGACGGCATGGGCAGACTTGCTATCAGTCAGTTCAGTCAGGTAATAGGGCTCCGGACTGACTGACTGAGATTTTAGAGCACTCCGAACTGAACTGAACTGACTGCCAAGACTTTCGGAATGAATTGAAACTGACTGACTGAACTGACGTCGCGGCGAGCTAGGGACTGACTGAGTTGACTGAACTGAGTTAACTGACGTCGAACTGAGATAACTGCTCCTGTATTTTTAAAATCTCATCCTCTGATAGTGCTCGTATAGGCCCAGAAGATGAGGTTGTTGGCAACTGTATCCCAAGTTTCTTCCAGCTCTTCAAGCTCTGCAAAGCCGCGATCAACTCTGGCTTCATCTGCAGTCTCCGCGTGCCTAACATGTCACCAAGCTCGCTAAAAGTTCGCTCGCAGTCAGCAGCAGCCGCAGGTATTGTCAGTACATCGATAGCAAACTTCGAGAGTACTGGAAACTGCCCAGCCACTGACTGCCAGTATAACAGCGGGTTGAGCGCCATCTTATCGTCCTCTGCTAACGCTGACTGCCGTTTCCAGATCTCGTACTCATCCTCCTTTAGGTTTGCCTCCACTTGTCTTATAGTCTGCTCTATCGACGACTGCAGAAAAGCTGATCGCGACGCCGACAACCCTAGCCGCGGCTTCTTCAGCGGCGGCGTTGCTGCCTCGCCAGCAGCAACAACCGCGGCGTCCTTACGCTCCTGCCACATTTGTAAGAACGCCCGGTGGTTATTGTCAAGCCAACCGTCGCGGTAATGGGCGCCGTCTCGAGCGGTGTTATGAGTATCAGGCACCTTCCAAAGCGCCGCAAGGTGGTGTTTGTAGTGCGGATGGAGGATTGTAGCAGCGTAGTAAACTGGCGCGTCGTCAAATTTTGCGTAGTACTGCGATAGCTTTATGTGCGCGAGGTTGACGTTCACAACGAGGTGGTCTTCGGGCGAGTCAGGATCTTCGTAATCAACGTCTTTGAGGCGATCTTTGAGTGCCTCAAGCTGGTCAAGTAGCCATTCAAATGTAACTAGAACCTCCCAAATAGCGCCGTGGCGACCGTGTTGACCACGACCTTCAAGCAGGCGAGTAGCCTCAGCAAATGGCTCAAGAAGTCGGATATACTCAGTAATCGTCGCCCAGTCTTTACTGCTAAGACCGCCCTCTTGTATATATAACCGCGGCTGCGCCTTAGGCAGCTGCTCGCGAGTTTTCCGGCGTCTTGATACTGCTATTGCGGCGCTGTGCTCTTGAAGTTTAAGTTCAATATAGCTATCAAGAGGACCGTGAAGCTCAGTTGCGCGCACAAAGGCGTCGAAATAGCTATTCCAGCGCGTCTTAACAGGCTTAACAAGCTGTCGAATCTCAGCTTTAATACCGACTGCCTCCGCCTCATCGCGCTGGAGACGCTCTAATAGCTGGCGACTTTGCGGTGTACATATAGACGCGATAACGTCGAAAAGGACACCTATTGGGCCAAATTTACGCCACTCATTCATAAACTTCTCCTCATTGTTTAGATGAGCAACGTTATTCTCGTACGCCTCGCGATCTTTGCCCCAGATCACCAACTGCGCGCCTAGGTTGAGGATATGGCAACAGCAGCGCAGCCGCCGACAAGGCGCAGAGAAACTAAACTCCTTTGCCAAAGCCTCTACCGCGGTGTCGTTGTTGCTTGCGTTGTCAAGTACAAAGTATCCGATACTCGCATTATCTACGCCAAACAACCGCAGTATTGTCGCTGCTACTGATCCAATATTGCTTCCAGTGTGCGAGCCGTGGAGCTCAGGTAAACCTAGTAAGTGGTCTATTAACTTGCCCTCGCTGTTAAGGTAGTGTACGCAGAGGCCTGTAAAGGCGTGCTGCCCGCCAGTTGACGTCCAGTTGTCAAAGGACACGTGTATGAGAGACTGAGCTTCGCGGAGGTAGGTGGCAACGGCTGGTACGTACGCGTTGTACTCGGCAATAATATGATCGCGGAGGGTCTGGTGGTTACGCCAGAGGAGAGCTTCAGCTAACGGGTTTACAGTCGCGATCATATGTCGAAACTGTGGCGACTCAATTACTCGTAAGCTTTGATTGTCGGCAATCACCCAGTCCTTCAGCGCGTCTTCAAACTTGCGGGTTGAAAAGCTTGCTGCCATCTCATTTGCAACCTCTTGAGACACCACTACGCCTTTAGACCTCATTATATGAACCTGTGACTTTGCGAGAGCGCCTATAATATTGCCTTCTTTGCTAGCAATTGGTATAGGTCCGTTAGGCCCGACAGAGTGCCCAGGTTTGCTACTTGACAGGTGTCGACCTGCGTTTGTGGTGCTATCAGCTTCGTAACAAGCTTCAGGCAACTTGTGCTGATGACAGTACTGACAGAGCCAGTAATTCTTCTTATATCTGCGGTGCCAGACCCCCCAGCCGTGGCGATAGATCCAGCTTTTTGGTCCGCCGCGACCAGTGCGTTCAATCTGGCGCCGCTCAAGGTACGGTACGCGCTTGAAATCGAGACCTTCATACTCGTCATTGTTAGGCGACTCCGCTCGTATCACTATAACCGGCGCCTCGTTATAAGCTTTGCTCTCAGTATCCCCGACGGTGGGTGCGTTGGAGGGCGACGGAGGCAGAGAATTGAGCTTATCGCGTTCGACAAGGCAGCGGAGACTTGAGTTTGACCGCGCAGACATTAAGTACACAACAAAACGCGGTAGTAATAGGCTTTACTAAAAATGCGATAAGTTTAGCTTTATATTTAGCTATGGATGCATGCGGTTGTAGGTAGCTGGCACGAGTCGGGACGGAAAAACGAGCGCCCGTGGCTCAACATCAACAACCCCAGGTTTAGCTATCACCACCCTAAACTACGGCTTCATATTTCAACCTTCTCAGTCCCACGTCAGTCAGTTCAGTCAGTCCGGAGGGCTCCGGACTGACTGACTGAGGTTATCACCAGCTTCAAAACTGACTGACTGAACTGGGTCTTGGCAGTCAGTTCAGTCAGTTCGAACTGAGATGGTTGACTGTTAGCAAGTCTAGGCATGGGCGAGTTGCGAGCAAGTCTAGGAATGCGCACATCAGGAGATATATTCGAAGCGTCGCAAAAAGAGTATGAAGAGGCGAGGGCGCGGGGACAGACGTTAAAAGGGCGGATTCGAGGGTCGAGGGGGCCGCAAGCGGGCGAGGCTAGGTTGCAGAGTCAGGCCCGACCGAAGCGGGCGAGGACGCCAGAACAAGATCGGAGTTGGAGGGCTCGTGTTCCAGACGGCTCGCACCCCAGCGAGGTCAGAGCAAATTATGAGCTGCCACCGCCGGAGAAAAGGGTGAGAGTGGTAGGGGGCCTGGTACGGCAAGAGAATAGCGAGGCGGAAGAGAGAAATGCAACGATTGAGAGTAGAGATGGAAATGGTGAGCGAGGGAGTGCTGAGGATGTGAGGAACGGGATCGGTGAGTTGCGTGCAAATCTGGGACTGCGCACAGCAACCGACATATTCGAAGTTGCCCAGAAAGGATTCGAGGAGGCGAGGGCTCGCGGAGAGACCATTCAGAGGCGTACGCCACGGCGGAGGGACGCACAACCGAGCGCGGCCGGCGCAAACGATCACTCGCGGCTGGAACAAGTGAGGGTGGTGATGTGGCAAGGGGGACATGAGAGTCAAGAGAGAAGTGAGGTCCCGGTGAGAATTGAGACCGAAGGAGATGAACTTGCCGGGGTCATCCGCAGCCTTGAAGAGGAGTTCGCTGAGAAAGAGCGACTGTCTCAGAGACAGACATGGTGTACGCCGATCTCTCTTGAGCAAAAGGTGTCTACAGTGCAGGAGTTTTACGGCGCATTTCATGACGCGAGAACCTTGCCGATACATACTTGCAAGATCTGCTACCGCAAATTTGGTTTGATGGAGCTAGAGAATGTCGATTGGGATGGGTGGAGGTCAGTTTGTGTCGGAAGACGCCAAATTTCACAGCTCAGCTGTAAGAAGTGTTTCCCTATCGGCGAGAAGATTCTTGGATGTGGTGAATGTGTGAGGGATTTAGGGAAGGGGGTCCTGTCGCCTGCAGCGCACCTCCACGATCGGTTGGGATGTGAGCACACATTTCCGTCAGAGCTGAAAGGACTTACGCCGGTGGAAGAGAAGCTAATTGCGCTGAACTCGTGTTACGGCTTGATCACGAAGTATTGCCTCAGCGAGAGTCATCGGCAGAGCGTGAGATATCCAAAGCATGTCAAGGGTCATATAACGGTGTTCCCGAATAACGTGCAGGAGCTAGCATCCAATGTGCTTCCTCATCCGCTAGTAAGGGTAATGGACGAGATCCATGTGTCGTGGCAAGGGGTGGAGAAGCCAGCACCTAAGGATCTCTCCGTCCTCTTGTCTGTACGGCCCCGCATCGTTGAGAGGGCGCTGGCGTGGTTGAAAAGGAATAACCCTCTATATGCAAACATTCAGATCGACACCGCAGAGATGGAGAGCTGGGGTGCGCCGCCTCATGGTGTGCCGTCACAGGTGTATGACCGGTTGGAGAGGAATGAGCCGTCTGCATGGGAGAAGACGAGAACCGCGCAGCTTGTGCCACCGACCGAGCGCGGGTTGGAAGAAGGGAAAGACATGGATGTGCGAGAAGTCCTGGCAATGCTGAACCAGGGACAAGACGTGGAGATTGACGAGAGCGGGGCACAGATTGTGGAGGGGGAGCGGCTAGAAAGTAGTGCCACTATTCAGGAGATCAGCTCGTCCGGAATGTTCGCTCTCGACGGACAGCCAGATGTCGCGGATGCGGAGAAGCTGCAATATGTTTGTGATGCTCTAGGTCAGGATGCATCTTCGGCTGAAAGACATGGAAATTCGTGGGCGGGAACTGCGGAAGTGCGGCGCGGAGAGGGTCTCGAGCCCTATGTGTTGATGTCGAGAGGGGATGGATTTGCCGACTCCAACGAGGTGCGATTCTTCGCAAAGGCGTTCCCAACTCTCTTTCCAGTGGGAGATGGGGGTCCGCGGCAGGCGGAGGAGGGTATGGCAGACTTGACTGGAGATGTGAACGAAGAAAGCATGGCGGTCAACATCCTAACGAGCCGGAACCTGAGCGTAGGGAAATGGGCACACTTGCTGCTCCAGCGCCATGGTGGCCGCTTCGCGAACCACCACGTTTTCGCCTTTCTTGTCTTTAACATGCTGGTGAGGTTTAGGAACCATCGTGTGAGTATGATGAGTGTGACGAAGAGGAACTTTCCAGACGTGGAGCGTATCGTGCGATCGCTGGGTGCTGAGAGGTTAGGAGCGGCGAGAAGGCAGCTGGAGGCTTCCGGGAAGACGACCGACGAGGATGTCAACCAACTATTGCGCAGCCTGTCGCTCTATGGGTACCGCCAGCCAATGTCCAGAGAGCTTCGTTTGAGCATGCGGCGAAAGATCAAGTCGCTTATCATTCGGCACGGTACCCCAGCGATTTGGTTTACGCTGAACCCGAACGATATCACCAACCCTGTGAAGTTGAGGCTCGCGGCGTATCGGACGCGGGAAGCGGAGGAGGCAGAGGGGTTTCTGACAAGCTTGGATATGTCATACAAGCGAGCGAGGCTGGCTGTGTCAGACCCTCTCAGTTCCGCATTGTTCTTTCATAGGGAGATATCAATGTTTTTCAAATACTATGTGAGGGTGGGAGAGGAGTCTGTATTTGGACGGATCAACGAGTATTTTGGTGCTGTTGAGACAAACGAGCGCGGCTCGCTTCACATCCATGGGATTATGTGGCTTGAGGGAAATATGGAGCTGGCTTCCATCCTGAATGATGTCGAGGGGGAAGATCAAGTGTCATATCGGGAGCGGGTTGTCCGGTACGTCGACAGCGTATTCAAGGAGGTACGTCCACCCCATATCTGCTCGGTTAATGATTCGTTGTCTGAAATGGTTTTCAACCTGGCCAGGATCTCGATCAGGAGGCATTCTGTGCGGTGAAGGCCGAGAGGTCCGTAACTTCAGATATATCGACGATGCTCCGGAATCGTGAACAATTCTCCGCGGGGTTTAATGAAGAGGCAAACTTTTGCGCTGGAGCCACCCAGATTCACACTCACAGCCCAACATGTGTGAAATACTCTCTTGGGAAATCGGCGAGGAATAGGGAACTCTGCAGGTTCAAAGCACCATGGAGATTAGTTGAGAGAACCTCTTTTAGGGAAGATGGGGTGTTGCAGATCCGGCGCCGGCATAGTATGGTGAATAGATGGCATGACGCTATCGCTGTAGGTTTGCGGCACAACCACGATATCTCGTTCATTGGGACGCAGTCTAAAACGATGGCGGTAGTGTTTTACGTGACGAATTATGCGACGAAAGTTGAAGATCCGGTCTGGAAACGCGTGGCGGCAGCTGTAGACGTACTAAACGCCTTCGGTGGCTCTCCTACCAGGAGCGGAGCCGGAGCGGAGCAAAAGTCCACAGAGATGAGCGCTGGGAATAGAGCACGACAATTCTTGGTGAGAGTGGCGAATCGGGTCTTCACAGAGAGAGCCGTATCGCAGGTAGAGGTTGCGGCTCATCTATTGGGATACCCAACAGAATTTACGCACAACGAGGCGTGGACATTTTTGAACGTATCTTCGCTGTACTGGCACATTTTTCGACAGTGGCCTCACCTGCGATGTGTGGGTGGTAGGGAGAGCGAGGAGGAGTCAGTTGACGAGACGGTGATGTTGGAAGAGACAGGGCAGAGAATCTCCATTCTTCAGGCATACCCCTATCGCGGCCAAATCCTTCAGGGTCTGTCACTCTATGATTACATGTCTGTAGTGAAATTGAAAAGGAAGGGCGGCAAGAGACGTGTCTGGGGTGAGACCGAACTCGACAGGACATGGCCGCTATCGAAGACATGGGTGCAGGTATTACGAAAACCGGGAAAGAGCGCGCTTGTTTGCCTGGACGGTTATCTCAGTACGGACTTCAACGACGAAACCGAGTCATGCTATAGAAGGTGCGTACGTTGGTAATAGGACTTGCAGCGGTTGTTGTGAAGGACCAAATGGTGATAAGGATTAAAGAGGCCTGCTGACCGTGTGATCGCAGGGCTGCTGTGCAACATCTCGCCATCTTTGTGCCTTGGGGGTTGTTCCTGACTGAGACGTCTGACGACATCAATACCATATGGGAGAGACACAGGCAAGCCCTATCTCGCAGGCTGTCGTCTCTTGCGGAAAATATCCAACTGCTCCGCCGTTCTGCAGAAGATGCAAAGCAAGATGCAAAACAGTGGGCGGCTATGTCTGGAGAGATGGATCCGGCGGTGGAGTTGATAGAGTCCGTGATAGGGGAAGAAGGAGATGATGCTCTAGGGACATCGTACAGATCGGACGAGATTGGCAACGCGACGCGCCTCATTGACGTTTTCAGAAGTATGGTGGGAATCAACCAGATCACAGCTGGTTCGAAGGAAGTGGCGTCGATGGTACGAAACCTTTCGAGATTCCGCGAGGCGGCGCAATTAGACGACTTGCCTGCGACAATAGTTATTGAGGGCACGTCAAGGACGGTGAGCACCTCGGTGAGGCTGTGTGCCGATGCTCATATACCAGGTCAAGATAAGGTTAAGTCTATCAAGTTGCAGCAGGCGAGCCTATCAAGGGAAAGGGAGAGGTTGATTCAGGGTATCCAGGAACAGCCTGGTCACACTACAGACAGCCATACTGCAGATGGGCACAGTAGAGCCGTGTATAGTGCACTCAACGGTTTTGGAGAGGAGGACATCGTTATCACACCGTCAGACTCGGGGGCTGCGGTCTGGAGTATGGGGCCGTCAGCGAGCGTCCAGCTTGGGCCGTCCACGTCATTCTCCGAGGTTGGCATGCAGCTGGCCGAGTCGTTTACGCTAAATGGAAGGCAGAGAATTGCCCTCTGGCTGCTATGCCACCATCTAGATTTAGTAAAGCGGAGCGAGCGAGGGCTCCCGCAGCTATGTCAATTCATCGGAGGGGAGGGGGGCACCGGAAAGTCGCGAATTATCGAAGCGCTCGTCAAGTTGTTTGCGAGCAAAGGGATGTCGCATCGGTTGTTGGTAACTGCGACGTCGGGGACAGCGGCGGCGAGGATCAATGGCATCACAATACACTCAGCCTGCAATTTCTCGAAGGATATGTCCCGGTCAGGTTCTAGCGGCGGATTCGAACAGCTCTCTACGCCTCGTGTGGGAGGCCTGCGAGTTGACGGTAGAGTCAGAATGGACTGGCAGGAGAAAGACGTGCTTGTTATAGACGAGGTCAGCATGCTAGGTGCCCGGACTTTGTACGCCGTAAACGAGCGAATCTGCGAGCTTCGCGGCTGCGCCGAGGACTTCGGTAAACTCCCCATCATCATTTTTCTAGGAGACTTCCACCAGTTCCGCCCCGTACAAGAACGGTCGATCCTGCTCCCAAGCAGTGCCTTTCCCTGGGACGAAGGGAAAATGTTCAGCATTGAACAGAGGTACCAGCACGACAAAGCCCATGCGCTATGGAGCAGGTTCACGACCGTGGTGATGCTAAAGGAACAAGTCCGTGCCGCGGCCGATCCACGGCTGCAGCAGCTGCTGGCGCGGATCCGTGAAGGCATAGGTGACCAGAGTGATGTCGATCTTTTGAATAGCACATGCTATCGAGAGGGTAGGCGTATCCCATGGGAGTCGGGCATCACGGTGGTGACGTCGCTGAACAGAAACCGATGGAATTTGAACACGGAGGCCGCCCTGTCCTTTCAGAGGCAACACCAAGCCCCGCTCCGGATCTTCATTTCTGAACACAAATGGAAGGATAGTCAGCCGACAGAAGAGGAGGCGTTCATGATATTGAACTACGGTGACGACAGCAGCATACCGATACCAGCTGTTTTCATGTTCGTCCCGGGGATGCCAGTCATCGTGAACCAAAACACACACCAGGGGTTGAAACTGGTCAACGGGGCCAGCTACACAGCCGTGGACATTATCGTCGACAAGGTGCACCCGGGCCATCGCATCTCTGGTGACACCATCCTCCACTTCGGGCCACCGGCGGGTATCCTGCTTGCAGGGGAGTCGACAAAGGATTTCCGCTTCGTCGGCATGCCGCCAGGCACTATCCTCCTGACGCCGATAAGCTCGAAGATGGATTGTCAGAGAAAGAGACCATGGCAGAAAACGGCTGTCAGCCGCAGAGGACTGCCCTGCGCGCCAGCGTTTGCTTGTACGGATTACAAGGTGCAGGGCCAGACGCTGAAGCGGGTGGCGCTGGAATTGCGAGGGACAAGGACGACGCACATCAACGGGCAGACGGTAGCCAGCCAATGCGATCCATATAGCCTTTACGTTCAGCTATCGCGGACGCAGTCGCTGGATGACATAATGCTACTATCGAAGGTACGAGAGAGGGACATTGTAGGAAACAGGATACCAGAGAACATGGCAGCAGCAGAGAGGCAGCTTGAAGAGCTCAGCGAGGCGACGATTCGAGAGGCGGAATTATGGGGATGGGCTTCACCGGTAGAATGAATTGAGAAACAAAATTTCACGCTTTTCAAAAGTTCTTCGGGGTTTTATGAGTATTGGTGATGTCTTTATAGGACGGTGTAGCCCAGCGAAGCGACGATAAAAGGAAGTGGAGGAGAACTTGGGGGATTAGGGCTTGGCAGTGGGTTGGGGATTTTAGCTAAGTCAGCAGAATGATGGTGACAGTAACGTGTTTTACCACTCCTCGGCCAGCCCTACCAAAATCAGCTTTCGAAGTTTTTAAAATTTGGCGTTGGTAGATAGTATCTACAGTCTGAGTAACTTTACATTTTTTTCAAGGCGACTGAGAGCATTGGCGTGGTATTATGATCAATTGAAAAAAAGCTTGGCGGTAGTTTTGGTAGGGCTGGCCGAGGAGTGGTAAAACACGTTGGAGGAAGGAACTGCATGTGAGTAAGCAGCAAAACCACGTAATTTAAAAGCAAGTCCCACGTGATTTAAGAGAAAAATCCACGTGATTTAATCGAGCCAAGAGTTGCCTCTTTAGGCGAGTTTTTAGGGCGGGGCAGAGAGCCTTTCGTTCCTCAAGGCACCTTTCGTTCCTCAAGGCATATAACACTAGAAAATCGTATTTTAAAGCTGATCAAGCTTTAACTTTATGCCCTCTCTTAATCGTCGACGCGGTAATTACCCTCCTCCTCTTAACCCTCGTCGATATGGCAACCCGCTACGACCTCTAGGCACGCACCTTACTTATAAAGAGCGTTGTAGAATATTCTCCCTATCGAATTTTGGAGGCTGGAAACAAGAATGGATTGCTAAAACCCTTTCTCTACCTCGCACAACTATCTAGTCAGCAATATATTCAATGATAGAAACCCTACGGAAGCCTTATAGGCGCCCTCCTATGTTAAATACACTAATACGCCGCCATCTTGTTAATCGAGCTACACTTGATGCCAAGTACCGCCGTATGACATATGAGGAAATTGCTGACCTCGAAGGGATTAAATCCTACCGCCGTACCCTCCTTGTAGCATTTGAAAAGGAGGCTTATTACCGTAGGGTTGCTACAGAAAAGCCTCTTCTTATAGAGGAATATAAGCAAGCTCGTCTAGCATAGGCGTATGCCTATCTAGATTGGACTTTAGTAATATAGGCTAAAGTTCTATAGATAGATGAGGCCTCCTTTACTATAGGAGGCTTTGGAAAGGTCTATGTTACACGCCGTGTAGAAGAAAAATACTTAGATGCATGCTATATTCCTAAATTTCGTGGGTATAGCTTATAGATGATCTACGGTACAATCTCTCTATATAGGAAGGGCCCTCTAGTAGTGTTTGAGAAAGAATGGGGTAATATAAATAGCGCAGTCTATAGGAACCACATTATACCACAAATTTATAGATATAAGGATGAGGTTGAGGCAATTATTGGCCGTGGAAATACGATCTTGATGGAAGATGGGGCCTCCTCATATATAGCTAAGGCTACAAGATACCTCTATGAACAGAATAGAGTTATCCTAATGACTTGGCCTGCAAATTCGCTAGATCTAAACCCAATTGAAAACGTTTAGAGACTCCTAAAGTATAGAGTAGGTAAGCGGTTTCCTAAAACAGATGAGGAAGTAAGGCGGTACGTTGAGGAAGAATGGGAGAAACTGCAAGTATCTGATTTTAAAAAGTATATAGATAACATGCGGGAGAGATGTATGGCTGTAGTTGAAGCAGACGGCGGGCACACAAAGTGGTAATTGTACGTAGAATACAGCTTACATCTTTCGTAATCATTTGGTGGCGATACCGGAGGCCCCTGCACTGACAGGGTGGGCAGGCCGACCCATTCATGTTACCCCCTTGTATAAGCACTAGCGGGGTGCGCTAGCAGGGAGCGCACTTGGCCCGCTCATGAGCCCCCTTGTACAGATATATTTAGATTGCGCAGCGCAGGAGAGGCCACTGTTTCGGCTTAGTGTCGTTGCGCCGTTAGCGGATAACCGCCCCATCGTCTTGGCAACCGCGCCGCTACGAAGTCAAAGCGACCCACTACCACAATAATGACCGTTCCTCAACAACGTCGCGCAACATACTGTTATGTCTTGGCCGCAAGTTCTTCTGATACGGCAGCAGCACATCACGCCGCTCGCGGCTTCCGCAGACCTACCCTTGACGCCGACCGACGAAGAGCCCTTCATGCTTGCGCGCCATCACGCTTCTAGAGCCCGTTCGAACCTAGAAAGCACACGTTGCAAGTAGTAACTGTGTTAGCAAAGACTTGAAATTGAACCAACATTAACCACAAGCTTTCAAAGAAGCAGGACTGATTTCGAATGTCTCGTAAATCTAGTCTCTTATCTGATCTCCTACTACAAATGGCTTCGAATCCAACGGCGAACAAGCGGAAGCGGAAGCGGAATTCGAAAACTCTCACCCGAAACAAACGACGTCGAACAACACAGCCTGCCTGCCCCAACGCGTTCGAACCTGAGCGAGATCGTAGCCCGGCTAGCGAGACATTCTGGGCGGCGACGGGAATTCTGGAGGACAATGGAACCCACTATCTGGTTGAATGGGATGGTGTCGATCCAGCAACAGGAAGTTCGTACGAGCCGACGTGGGAACCGCACGACTTTGTCACTCCAGCCCTAGAAGCAGAATGGAAGGAGACAAAGGCTGCTCAGAGTCGAGTTCAATCGTACGGGGAAACCAGTGATCGACTGCAATCCTCAGGTGAATCGTCGGAAGCACTGACGCCCATACAAGGGACAACGCCTGTGCACTCTCCGGTGGAGGGGGTGCTTCAAAGTCAAAGTGTATTGACAGCGTCCCAGCAGCAAACGTGGCAATCACGACGCGATTCTAGTTCGCTCTTTGTAGGGTCACGGCAGGGTGAGGGTGGGCTTGAGACTAACGACTTGCGCTCCTGTGGTGTTGTACTTGCTAGTGAGAGCAACGATGGTTCAGCAAGCTACGTTATGACTATACCAAAGGAGGAATCGAGCTGGAACCAGCAGAACTCAGCTACGGTGATCGGCGCTGGCGATATGGATGAAGAGGTAAGTTGATTAGGGTCCGAGTTACGCAGGCATGGCTTGCTGACCATATGTACACAGGACCTGAGCGCTGCGGACCCGACCGCGTTAGTCTTGCGACATGGTTCCCTTTCCCTTTCCCTTCCTCTGAGTCCCATGGAGAGAGCTGACTCTGTTGGAGCTACACAACGATCGTTGCAACTTGAGCCTGCAGGGAAGGTTCAGGAAGGAGGAGGCCAGGAAAGTGGGACTCGGGAGAGCCCAACTCAGAAAGAGCTAGAGCCGTTGGAGCAGGCCGGACAAGAGTCACTAGAGACTCATGCTTGTATCTTCGAGGAGAAAGAGCTCGTTTCGCCTGCGCTGTTTGAAACCGCGAAGTCCTTGGAGGGGAGAAAACAGCAAGAGACCCAAGGCGAACCGGAGATTCGATTGGGTTCCCCATCCGCGCCTGCTAATGAGGCTATTGATGGGAAGTCGGAATTGCTGGCAGAAGCGGAACCGGTGTTACAGACGGAAGCGCAAAGGAAAACCGATCTCAAAGACGCTGCACTTGTTCTACCCTCAGCCGAGATGATCGTGGAACGGAGCCGGGCACCGATGAGCAGTATCCGAATCCTTGGAGCGACGCTTGTTCAAGAAGATCAATGTTACATTCAAGATAGCGTGCATACTACTCATAGAGAGCTAACTGCTGGCCCTAATCCGGTCACCCAAAAGCCACCAAGCTGTGGGGAAACGGACTGCAACTATATGCCGAAGCAATCTGAGAACGGTTGCCGCATAAATAATGGATCCTCTTCTCCTACAATTGCTAGTGTGGACGTGTCCTTAAACGGCCCTGGTAGGAGGATGCTATCGACATTGGATGACACTAGTCAGTCTCCAGAAGAGCCAGCTGCGGCTCTACGACCTCTTCCAGGACCCTCCGCGCCTGTGAGTTGTGGTGATCTACATATCTGCCAAGGACCATCGCAGAACACACAGCTTGCTCGGCGGAATTTGCTGCCACCAATAGATCAGCCCAAACCTAAGAGACGATGGACTATGAAGTCCCACGAGTTACCGCACAATGACATCCAAAGACCACAGTATCGCGACCCTCGCCCAATGGAACCATTTCAAAACAAAATTACACCAGTTCCTGGACTACACGCTTCAATGAGTAGTCTGAGTGAACGTGGCAGCGTCGAGCGAGCTGGCGCTATAGAGCCAACGCGGGCTAGCGTCCAAGTGGAACTGAAGAAGAGCAAGAGACGATTTGTGAATCGGACTAGGACTGGCTGTA
Organism: Phaeosphaeriaceae sp. PMI808; assembly: GCA_021365335.1. Taxonomy (NCBI): domain Eukaryota; kingdom Fungi; phylum Ascomycota; class Dothideomycetes; order Pleosporales; family Phaeosphaeriaceae; species Phaeosphaeriaceae sp. PMI808. The sequence goes on along the minus strand of JAJTIZ010000038.1, from coordinate 78,062 downwards.
TAACTTGCAGAGGGCGTAAAAAGAAGTGTGACGAAGCGAAGCCCGAATGCAACAACTGCAAACGTAGTGGTTTCGTTTGCGAAGGCTATGCAAACAAGGTGCCATGGCCAGAGAATAGGCTCACAAAGCCTCTACCTTCATTGCAAGCCCAAAAACGAATGCCCTCTAATACTCTTCAGCTCTATAGCAGATTTCAGGGCTCTGACCTTGCACATATACTCAACCGCGAGCCTAGATTCGGTAGCAGCCAGAGTACTCATCAAGACTCCCATGCGTCCATCGGAAGTGTAGGCAGTTGCGACCGGCCTATTGCTGTGGAAGAACAGGAGCTTCAACTACCCGCGTTGAGCTGGGAAACTGGCCAGAGTAATCCACCCCGCCTTTTGTATCCGCTGGAGCAGCCACTGCCGCCTGCATCTGATCCTCAGCCTCTTCCTGCGCCTGCGCTTGTTCATGACAGAGACGCATCCCATGACAACCGCCAAGTAACGCACTCTATCCAGGGTTCACGTGGACTGGGTTATAACGCTCGCATATACTACCATACTTCACAGGGCATGAGCCACATCAACACTAGTCCTCCTGCGGTAGCGGTTGGTGCCCACCAACGGACGAAACAGCCGCCTCAGCATCCATCATTGGCTACCACAACTGCTGCGTCGCCAGGTCCGCCAGCATCCCGTTCCGCGCCAGCGCCAAGTCTCCAGAAGACCGAGAAGCAGAAGATGTTGGACGGTGAGCCTTTCGTGCCCTACAACATCCAGTTGGTTTATGAGCGAATGAAATGTGCCGGTGCAGTATACCGCTTCAACGATACCGGCAATGCTGTAGTTGGGGTTGCGCAGGGCACACACGAGCGCTGCTTCAAAGAGATTGTCGAGGCAAGGTGGGCTCAGCCTCGTCACGGAGAAAGCCCGGTCAGCGGTTATCTCGGTGATGGTGCACATGTTGCTACGCCTTTTCATTGTAACTATGGCTACAACGTCTCTATTGGTGACAATGTTACCATTGGACCTGACTGCCAACTGCTGGATTCAGCCAGGATTACCATCGGAAGGAACACTGAAATTGGCGCGGGTGTCACCATACCGACACTGGAAACACCAACTGATACCAAAGCTTTGAAAGGGAGCTACGGCACCGAAGTCGCTAAGGAGGTCCACATCGGCGAGAACGTCTCTATTGGTGACAGCTGCACCATTGGAGCCGGAGTGCGAATTGGTAACGGTGCCATCGTTCGTTCTGGGTCTGTTGTCATTCATGACATATCGCCTTCTCGTAGACTACATCGCCCGTGGTAATCCAGCTAACATGCGACGCATCGGACGCAATAGAGCTTCAAGGATCAGCAATTGGTCTCTACCAGGGCAGGAGCATGATACATGCGATGCAAGAGTGTACTGTGCTGGAAGGCTACCATTAGACAGGTGGGACACCTTATATATATATATATGCGTTCCCAAGACAGGCTTCGGGCGTCCCTCGTCAACAGTTCGGGTATGTTCCCCGCCGCCACAGCACACATCCAAGGCTTTTTGCCTAGGGCTGATTGGGGGAGTTCTATCGCGAGACGCCCCGCATTGGAATCAGTGAAAAATCGGATATGAGAGCCCTTAATGGCGTCACTATTGTTCGCTGGGGCGCTTTGACTCGACCGTGGCATGAAAACCCTCATGCTGGCTCTCCTGCTCTATCGATTGCGAACACCCCTCAGCTTCTGTTCTCAGCGCAGCTGTACTGTGAAGCTCAACCTCATTTTGAATATAAATTCTGTTTTTAAAATCTATGCGACTCTTCTTTTGTAGCGAACTGAGTTGATAACTGCCGCTGCGGGTCCCGCTCCTTGTAGACAAAAACTGCGGAATCATACGCGATATCAATGGTCGAAGTGTTGGCAGGGATGCGCAAATAATTCCGCAGTTCAGCTCCATGACTGTCCAGTATGCCGCCGGAGCGTTGTCCCACATAGGATCCGTGGTGTCGACTGCCTTACGAAGTGTAGTGATACGGATTAGGGAGATGGCACAAGTACTGCGAGCGTTAAAATATAGATAGTATGCGGGGCGGGGTGTAGTTACAAGAAACCGAGACAGAACAGCCCACACAAGAGGATCTTTTGTCTCTTACCCATATGCAACTTAATGACCGCCGGCACAGGAACGATGAATATCATGAAATCGGTTACAATATTCATGGAAGAGGTGAGGTACTAGAAATAATCAGCCGCTGCGAACGGTGAATATACGCAAGGTATGAACCTACCCAGATTGGGAGAGTGGAAAGGCACTTGTCAGCCATCTTAGGGATGATGAGTTCAAGTGGTACACATGCCAAGCCGAGGAGGAGTTCCTGCGTAATGCCCCATGGGATGAGGAACACGAGTAACCAGAAGCATGTTTTCTGAGTTTTTCCGCCTGGGAATAACCGCCGATATTGGATGAGAAACGAGGTTTTTACAATGATTTGAGCCGCGTTATAGATCAGAATAACTGCGTAAAGGGACTAAGGATATTAGCATAGGCGGAACCAGGCCAACACCCGGGAGCAAGACTGAAGGAAAGTATAAAAATAAAAGCCTCTCCGCCTGCGGCACATACATGTAGTTGTTTGAGTGCCGATTCTTGAGGAACAAACTGTGAATGTCGACCAAGTCCCCACACAGCCTCTAGTTGGGACCCATCAGAGACGTTCAGTTCAAAAACGGTCAACACATCATACCAAGGATTGTGGATATCGAGACTCCAATAGCAAGCACTTGAGCAACTGCAATTGCGACATCATCCGCGCCTATAGCCTTGAGGACGGTGCTACGAGTGTACAGCCTCAGACCAACGCTTGCAGTAGAAAGAGTAACGAAGACGATGGACAACGAATGGATGAGTGCGGTTTGCGATTCTACCTGTAGGATGCTATCGCTTGCCGACATCATTAAAAATAATAAGATTGCACCGATCTGTAGAGGATTGCCAAAAGTATGGGATCGAGGCACAAATATAAGCATTCTCCAAAGGCACAACAAGAAGAGCTATCTTGTGACAATGTGTGACAATGAGCGCATTTGGCAGGGATTTTCGGCACCAAAACCCCCATAAAACTCTATTAACTGTGATAGTGACAGCTGGGCCTTCGAACCGAATCTGGGGCCGCCCAGCTACCTCTCGGCCCGATTTAATGCCAAGCGTCACCTAGCATCCTAAGGAGGCACTGGAGTCTCTCTCACTAACGCACTCTACAAGCGAGCCGCTAACCCAAGCGAACCCCTATTATAATACACAGTAACGTATAGGACCATCGGGCTGATAACTTTTGCCAAGGCGAAAGCCGATTCGACCCAAAGCCATACAGAATTAAGAGGCGCTGTGCGCCCTTACACCTGTAACAGGCCGTAACAGGAGTCAATTTAACTAACCTCTGTCTGAAGTTATTGGCAAAGCTGAACAAGTTAGGGGATAACTTCTCCTTAGCATTGTAGGTAGGGATGGGCACGCACCCATCTGGGATTCCTGGATTTGGGATTTATCCCAGATTTATCCCAAACAGCGTTTTGAAATCCCAGATATACAAAACCTTGGCAGCGGCCTAGTACTAATGTAGTACAATACTACGCACGGATGTGAGGATTGATACGCCGTTGAAGGGCTCCTAAGGCTGTAATAAAAGGCGCACGGGCCGTATCCAAAATATCCAGAAATATATCCAGAAATCCAAAATCCTGGTGAGTTGGATAAATCCCGAGTTTATCCCAAAATTTTCGAAAAATCCCGGATTTGCCCATCCCTAATTGTAGGGTGTGCGCAGGTGTTTGGGGTTCGGGTTTCGAGTAGAATTCCTGCTCAGTCAATCAACTCAACTCAACTTGGAGCTGCGGACGAGTCAATCAACTCAACTTGAGAGTCGTAAGTTGATTAATTTGATTGTTTGTAGTTGACTCGCGCACGTTTTTGTGAGGTTATTGAGTTAGGCGTATGGGAGATCTCGCGATAATTTTATGGTGTTGCACCTCGCCCTAGTCAATGGTGTGCGCTAACCTATTTTGTAAATAAGTCATCTCTATCGCCCGTATCTATTGCTTTGATGCTCCATCGCACCTATACACACGCGTTTTCTGGTGTTTTATTGCCCAATATGGCACCTAAAAGACGCCTACTACCTGCCTATTCTATTGCTAAACGTAGGAGAGTTGCTGATCGCAGTGCTGGCGCCTCATCTCAGCAAACACTGACGCCTACATCAGCGCCAACATCAACGCCCACATCAACGCCTAATGTAGAGCCTCTATCCCAAATCTCACGCTCTATACCGCGTCAATCGCCTCGTAAAGTCCTAGCTGCTGCGATCCAGGCCACTGTTTCTACGCGTTCGGATGATACCTTTGAGTCGCAGTTGATGGAGTCGCAACCTGAGGCAGAGCAATATCAGGCGGATAGGAACCCAGTCAAGTACTGGATTCAATTACAGCCAAAATACCCAGCGTTAGCGCGTTTTGCAATCGATATTATGACGATCCCAGCATCTAGCAGTGATTGCGGGCGCCTCTTCAGCGAGCTCGGCGATTTACTTGAGCCCAAACGTCGTCGTCTCGGCAGTCAGCAACTTGCAGCTCTTCAATTAGCAAGATCTCGGGTAAGAGCCGGCTTTAAAACACCATATTCCAGTGAGGGTATTAGGCTGATGGAGGAGCAAATTATAAAAGATTACATAATTGATGAGTGGGATACTCTCACGCTGTAGTTTGTATGGCAATCATCTCTTGGCATCTTTTTGAGTCAACTCACAATCAACTTGCAATCAATCAGCCGAAAAACGCCAACAATCAACTCACAAACAATCAGAGCAGTTAGACGAGTTAATCAACTCAACTTGAGAGGCTCAAGTTGATTGATTTGGTTGTTGGGAACTGTGGTTATCCCTGTCATCCCAAGGAGTGGTTACTTACTCTAAGCGACACCTAACGCTAAGCTTCAAAGAAGTTTAGACTAGAGACATCATAGTACATACCCCTTGCCCGCTTTTAGAGGATAGGGAAGAGCGCTGAGGGAAATTACGCCTGAGCGGTGAGTGCGCTACGTTGAAGAGGAGACGCGGAAGTGGCGATCGGGTTAGTGCTAACGGGCAGTAGCCTTGGAGGACGTAAGAGAAGCGGCAAGATCTCGTTGTCCCTGCGCTAAGGTTTGTTAACCTGATTCACCCAGCCGACGAACAGAGGCTTGCCGGATCGCGAGGCTGCGGCTTGTCCAGCCGCGTCCCAAGCGAACGAGACACTATCGTTTGAACGAGCATAGCCAGCCATCCTATTGTTGACAGAAAGTACGGGCAGAATGGGAATCGGCAGGTCAACTGCCCAAGAGCCTAGCCGCGCATAAGCGTGGGCCAAATTGTACGCCCATGTCCCAGACAGAGGCGTTTCGAAAGACGCCATACTAGCATTCGCGCTCACATAAGCGCGCAGCATCCCATTCTGCCTTGCGGCAACGCTAGATAGCACAATTGCCGCTGCGGTATCCTCTGAAGGCAATAACTCCGCCAATGACATAAAGGCGCCAACCTCGATGGACTTCATGACACCCATGAGGAACACCATGTCGGTAGCGTTCTTGGGAAGAAGATATTCGCAGGGCGGGACATCTTCATTGCCTGTGCGACGAAGGATGTCCTGTAAGGTCTTCTGCTGTGTATGCTCCTGCTGGAGGAGTCAAGCGGGTAAGCTCAGGTCAAACACAGACACATGACGAATGGAAGGCATACTATGGAGACATTGGCGACTAGTCTAGCAAGCAATGCCATGTTGGGGTTTCCACCGGACAGTTGATTTACCCAGCCACATACCGCGAAGGATAGTGTACGTAGTGACCTTATGGGACGGGATGCGTAGGAATGATTGTCTGATGGGCGGACCGGTCGTATGGCACAGCTCTTGGGTAGAGCGGCATTTAAGATGAAAGCTGAGGAATGGAGTAAATTCGTCAGCTTTGGCTTTATGTTCAACCTTTGTTTGCTAGATCCGTCGAGGATGAGATTTACAAAAGCAACCATTCTATTGGCATTATCATGCGTACCTTCAGCCCTCGCAACACCTTATCTTAAAAGGAAGGGTATGGTCTACGACTTCAAGGACGTATGTCTTCTCTCTTTCCCCCACAAGCAACTTCAGCTATACTACGTTATTCCTAACACATACTACAGCTTACGCCTTCCCCCGACTTCAACTGGACTCCATGCTTTGACAACTTCATCTGTACACTCCTCACCGTTCCTCTTGATTACAAAAATATCGCTGCTGGAACTACAAACATTGCGTACATCAAATGGTCGACCAACAGCACGTGTACAGACTCCACGTCTGGGCCTCAAGACATTCTCATCAACCCTGGAGGGCCCGGTGGCTCAGGCGTCGAGTTTCTTCTTAAAACACTCACTTACTTCCAAGCGGCGCTTGGTACACAGAATAACATCGTCAGCTTCGATCCCAGAGCTGTGAACAATTCGGGTCCGGACCTTAGCTGTTTTCCTGGCCAGCATCATACACAATTGCTGTATGACGACCGCTCTTACGACGCGACAGACGTTAATGATACAAACTCTTTGGTGGAGACGTGGGCACGGGCCGGCGCATTTGGAGAATGGTGTACAAAGGTTCACTCGGCTTCTAATTCTTCGGCCAAGTACGTGAACACGGTGGCGACAGCGACGGATATGTTGCACTACAGCGAGCTCCTCGCAAAGTCCAAAGGTGAGGATCCGTCCAAGTCTCAGTTATGGTATTACGGAGTATCGTACGGGACTGTTTTACGGTCCACCTTCGCCTCTTTATTCCTGGATCGTGTCGGACGGATGATTTTAGATGGCGTGGTAGATGGGGAAGATTATTACAACGGAAAGAGGGCTTCAAATTTGCCCGATGCCGACGCAGCGATTGACACCTTCTTCAAGTACTGCTATGAGGGAGGACCCGACCAATGTAGTTTCTGGGCCGAATCTCCTGAGGCCATCAAGACACGTTACAATGCCGTCATCGAAAAGCTGAAGGCGCGTCCGCTAGTTGTTACCGACGAGATGCTCGTAATGTATCCCACCATCATCACCTACACTGACTACAAAACTACGCTGTTGCAGATGCCGTACGGACCCAGCGAGTACTATCCAATCTTCGCGGATACACTAGCAGATCTAGAAAATGGGGATGCCGGTCTCTTAGCCGAACTCTCTGGTAGGGGCATTCGGAAGGAGAGTTGCTCCAAGTACGCAAACAAATACGGAGATGTAGAACCGCCGATCTTCATCTCATGCATCGATGCGAATGGTCGGTATAACCTTACCGACTATGATAAATGGGTGGATCACGTGAATCAGCTAGTTAGTCAATCGCACTACCTAGGGGAAGTATGGGCGACCGCTGCTCTTAGTTGTCGCTCCCTCAACATCCGCGCTCCAGAAAGTCAAACCTTCAACGGACCGCCCTCCGCCTCCAACGCTTCCAATCCCATCCTATTTATGAGCGCCACTATTGATCCTGTCACGCCCTTCGTGCAGCAGAGAAAATGACCCAGTTGTTTGGTGGTGCAAGGCTACTTGTGCAGGACTCTGTGGGGCATAGTACGGAAGCGGCGGTGAGCAAGTGTACAATGGGATATATGGCGCAGTATATTAAGGACGCGTCTCTCCCTCCTCAGGGACGATTTGTCAGGCGGATCAAGTACCATTTAAGAGCGGCAATATGACGACTATGGGGTCGGGTATGAAAACTGTGGGACATTGGAAGAGGGAGCTGACAAAGGAGGAGATCATCTTAAGATCAACCTTCTTGCAGCTTTCAACAAGGCCGCCAAGTACTACAACAAGCTTGACGACTCGCCCGCTTATTACGCCGCTGTCTGCCTTCATCCAAGATATAAACACTACTGCGATAACCGGTGGGCGGAGAGAGATGGGTGGCTTGCGTCGGCAAACGCCAGCTTCTAACGTCTCTGGGCAGCTTATAAACCTCAGCGGCCGGCCTTATCTCACTCAATTACACCAGCAAGCAGTATTGACGATGAGATCAGCTCGTATACACACTGCGGCGCTAGCTCAGCGGCGCCAATTGATGAGTTTGAGCGTTGGAAAACAATGGAGCTAGAGTGGACGGCAGCACAATATGAGCAGAATGGCAGTCCAGTCAAGTATTGGATACAAATGGCACTAAAATAAACCAATTTAGCGCGTTTTGCGATCGATATACTGACAATCCCGGCATCAAGTAGTGATTGCGAGCGCCTCTTCAGCGAGCTTGGCGACTTACTCGAGCCCAAACGACGCCATCTTGGCAGCGAGCAGCTGGCCGCCTTACAACTGATACGAGCGTGGATTAAAGCTGGCTTCAAGGCGCCATACTCCAACGAGATGAGCAAGCTCAGCGAGAAGGAGATAATTGAGGAGTACAATATTGATGAGTGGGATACTCCGGCGCTGTAATTTGTATGGAGATCAATCTGAAAATTTACCCAAGTACTTGACAACTTGCAAGTAATTGCTCCCAAGTACACAAGCAAGCAAGTAAAAGATCCCAAAACTCCCAAGCAAGCAAGTACAGAGGCTCGAGCTTGCTTGCTTGCTTGTTGGCAACTCTGGTGGTGGCCATACTAAGTGGTAATTTATTGTACATAACAGGGCGTACGTAACCGCCACTCACGTTCCCCTTGTTGGCGCCCCTGGCTCGTGCGCTGACGCTCAGCGCCACGCCCTAAACGATATTGTTGTTCAAACGATAACGCGCACTTGGCGAACACCACTACAACATATTATTTAAGTATCTACAACAACACCAGTTATTCGTCTGAAATCCCGAGTTCTAGTAGAGCTGAAAGCTAAATACAATAAAGTCCATTGGCTCCGGGCCATATGTTGGCCTGTTTCCATGGAGTCACTTGTCTAGGTGAAGCTAGACCACCAAGGCTGATCCATTTGCCGCACGGTGTTCGTCCCGCAATGGACCTCGCCGCCGTAGTTGTGATGCGAGTTCCAATCGTCCACAAATGTGACATTCAAACCAAGTTTCGCATACTCCTTCTTCACCGCCTCGGCAACAACATCCACGCCATTGATGAATGGACCCCAAGGATTGGGCGCCACATACGTGCCATACCCTGTAAGGACTACTCCATTTATGACACCCGGCCAAGCGGCGCCAACGCTGAGTTTCTCGTTTGGATCGCGCGGGCCAATCCAAGGCAATTTTTTGACATCGAGTTGGTTGAAAAGAGCGGGAGTGCGGGAGATTTCGGCATCGGTGATTCCGGTCGCCTCTTTGAGGATGTTGATATTGGCTTCGATGCGCATTTTGCACTTCATGTTGGTAGCAATTAGTTCCTCATTGGATAGCGCCTGGTCGATAGTCGAGTTTGAGACCGGCATGGCTACGCAGCTATACATGGCGCTGGTGCAATTGGCTCCTGGGAACTGGGGATCGGGCTTGCGGGAATTCAAGCGGGTAGCGCCGTAGCCAGCTGCTTTAGTCTCCCGAAGGATGTTTATCCCAGCTTCGGGGTCAGCGACCATAATTGCCCAGCCACGTTCCGTTTTGGCGGGCAGAAATTGTACAAATTCGTCAACATGTCCTACCCACAGCCACGAGGTGTCGAGTAAAATGGGATCCTGGGCACTTTGCGCGCGGAAGAAGTCAAGCATGTGGGGTAGATAAGGCCCATGTCGGCCCATGATGATGCGGCCGTTGGGATAGCGAGTGCCGTTGTGTCCATATGGTGGAATGCACTCCAAGTTCCCCATGGAATTGATTTCGTCCCTTGCACCCCCTAATTGTTGAACGGCGCCAACGCCAGTGTTTCTGAGATGCTCAAACACCTGCCGGCCGGCTACGCGTGAGTCTTGCCCGGATCGAACCATGATACGAATGGAGATGGGCCCGTCTGGTCCCGGCATACTTGTGTAGCCTGGCTCGACGAAATCCTGGGCCCAGATATCGTCGCTGCCATTGAAGAGACGGAGGGGCTGCGTGAGCCCCGTGGTTTCCACTGCGGCTGACAGACTCTCGGTGAATAGCTTCTGCCACGGCGACAAGGTGTCATTTCCTCGAACTGACAGCACTTGTTGTACATGTTGAAGATGGTGGTGCGTAAGAATAGGGGCCACTCGTAACATGACCTCGTCCGTAGACATCTGGTCGCAATCTTGGACCGTGAACCGAACGGTGATACGGCCGTCCCACCCTCCCGGGCGCCGGGTATCTCTCGCATCGATACCAAGTACGAGGCCACCCCTCAACTCTTCGGCTGAGAAGGAATAATTAGTTTGAACAAAGGCCCACCTGTCCCCACGCTGGTGGAAGATGCGCACAAATGGCCGTTGCTCGGGGTTGGGAATGAATACAAATCCAACGGCCGAATTAGTGATATTTTTCAGGCGTACCGTTCTCAAAGGCGCCATGTAATGAGGTGCACGCTGAACGTTGTCGGATGCGTCGTTGCAAGCCGCCAGCGCCTCGTTACTAGGCGGAGTTCGAGATGCTTGTTCAGAACATCGGCAGTTCGTGTCGCCTATGTTTGCCAGGAGTATAGCGCCACGGTCGTTTGCCCAAGATTCTTTGCCATGGACGTCGGTCTCTCCAGCAATGTCGACGATGCCATCACGGTTCGTGTCTGCTCGGATGTCGGCCTTGAGTGCAACAGTTGTAGCCACGATGCCTACACCAACCCAGTCAGCAATGGTGCTTTCAGATTGCGGATGCTTCATATACCAAAGACCGGCAACATAAAGTACATATTTATCTAAAATGATTATCTAATAGGATGGGGTACTGGAGAAATGTGAGGTGGGTGTGCTTTGAGAGGCAGAAGAAATCGGAGCATACTTATACTGTCAGTGGAATACGCCTGGCAAAAATCTCCTTTCGATGTTTCTGCAGTCCTGCGAGCCTCATCATCGAACGTTACGAAGTTTACGAGAGAACGTCGACACTTCGAGGTATGCACGGCGCGATGGCATACCCCGAAAGGCTTAGCGTCCACCCTAGTCTTAATAGAGCAATTGTAGACGCCATGCATGGTCGATCCGGCTCGCCTCAGCCTCCGCCTTACGTCTTCCGCTCTTGAGATGGATGTCGGTCAGTGCACAGTCGAGCTGAAAATGCGGTTGTTAAAGGATGTCTTCTGCACAGCGCGAACGACTTCTCATTTAGTCCGTTTGCCCTTCACCTCTAGCCTTTTGCGTTGCGGTACGCAAAGTCAAGACATGACTCCTGCGACATTGTCTTTTTCAGCCTTAAAGCGAACCAGAAACGGATGCCATACCTGCAAACGACGCCGAAAACGATGCGATGAGAAACAGCCAGTCTGTGGTGCTTGTGCCAAGCTAGATCTGAAATGCTCATACCATCTGCCTCTCCGCTGGGCTTCTACACGAGGCCCCTTCATCGAATATCGCAAGCCTTTTTCTGTCACTGTTTCCCTACCATGCGACGAGCTGCGCCAGGTACTTCAGAGAATAGGAGTCAGTTCCGAGCTCGAACGAATCGTATACTCGACGCTCGGTGACAAGGAGCGAGAAATCCTCTTCAAATGTGTGTTACATACCTGCTCGATTAACTGAAATGCATGTTCATGTCAAATGTAGTTCTGACGTCGGGTTATCGGACCTTGGGGTCCAATTTCAAGCTTGACGATAGCTTTCTCACCTCGAAAGACGGGTTTGCCGTGTGCGAGTTCTCACGAGCATGTTTGACGCATTGCCTCACCTACCAAATAGCTATTGACCCGGCATATGCCCATCTGTTCGACGAATATTATTCGAAAAGCCTAAGAATGTTTAGGGAGGAGATAGCTGGGCCGCTTGACATGGGAGACAGTGCCTTGTACTTTGGTGGAATATTCATGTGCATCATCAGCGTAGGTCACTCGACCCGGGGCATCCAGAAACGACGCACTAACTTTTGTGCAGTTCAACCGTCTGCTCCCGTGGACTAACCACTTGCATGCATTGTTCTCCCTTATACAATCCCAGATCGATCCTGCTGTCTACTGCCGGGACAAAAAGACGCTTGAGTTCATGTCTACGCTTGGCTTCCTTGACTTGCCAACCCACACCATCGGTCGAAAAACCATGTATCACCAAATTTGGCATGCCTACTGCCGAGGACAAAGTGGTGTTGATAAAGTTAGTGGGCTTCCATTTTCACTCTTGGATCTTCTCTCAGCTATTGGCGACCTTGAAATTGAAGGAGCGCTGCTGAGTTGGCAACCGGAAGCGGGTAGATCCGCCCAGAGATGTCTATGGGAAGCCACGCGTTTTGCTGGAGTGCTTTGCGTCCGCGCAAAGAGGGCAGAACTTCATCAGTCCTTGCCTTCGAATAGTACTCTCGGACTTCGCACAGAGTATCTGGTGGAAAGCGTTCTCTCATCCGTCAGACAGTGCCTAGCCTGCATACCACCTGAGCTGTCGCATTTCAAGCAGGCGTTATTGTATCCATTGGTAATGGCTGCCGCTCAACGCGATGTGCTCAGCGAGCCTATGAAGAAACATATTTGCCAGACGATTCAAGATTTGGCTAGTGAGCGCAACTTCTTCCACTATCGCGGCGTGTGGCGAGTAGTTTGTGAGTACTGGGCTGGCGCGGACGAGAGCATTGAAAGCACAGCTCGGAGACTAGACATCGAACTTGCATTGGTTTGAGGTTTCTATCAAAACTAAATACGAGGGTAGACACTCCCTCTACGGCTATGACGACCCTATCTATCTACTCCGGCAACCAGTCCCCTATTCTTCAACCAATTCCCCAAAATTTCATTAAACTTTTCAGACTCAACCATGTGGGAAAATGTCGCCTTAGTCAACGTATGCACCTCATCTCCCTCCATACTTCGGCATTGTAGAGGGAGCTCTACCCACTCTTGATTGGTCAATTAGATCTTATCATTTGATAAGATTGTAAGATTGTGAATGCTGAAGTCTTTAAGGAGTCGTCTAATTTTATTGATTTTGCTCAATATATATTGTGGTGACCTCTCATGTGAGTTCAGATGCAAACCGACATGCTGCCTGCTACTGCCTGCACTAGCTCGGCTACTGCCTACCCGTAGCCTACTTGGCACCATACATGGGCACTTTCGTTCGTTCATTCGATCGTTCGTTTCGTTTAAACCGTTTATGCACGTTTAACCGTTTAACCGTTTAAGGACATTCTAAAACCGTTTAAACGGTTAAACGATTTTCCAGCAGAGGCAATTGAAAAATCTTTCAAGTCCATCGATATTGGTCTCAAACTATCATACTAAATTCAAACCCCCGTCTTTTAACTACCAATATGTCATCCACATCATCCATTATTGATGCTACAGAAACCTGCCCAGATGTCGCTGGATTGCCGCCAAACTTCCTCTCAATTATGGAGATCACGAAGGAGCATTCAAATGCACGTGGACGCAAGTCTAGAGGTAAAACCTTCTATACTTGCACTGTGTGTCAAGATAAACAATACGACCATAAGGTAAATGCTGCCAATCACGTCAGAAACAACCATCCCGTCGCATCCAGATCCACCAGGTCTGTATCAGGTACCCAGCGCTTAATCTCCGCGCATTTTCGCCCTGTAGCAAGCGAGGATGCGATTCGAAACGTCTTCAACCCGCAAGCATATCAGGAAGCATTGATCAGTATACTCACGCGCCGGCGAGTGCCCTTTTCAGCTATTGAATGGAATGAGTTTAAACAACTAGCTCTCGCGTGTAACCCATACATCAAAGACTCCCTTATTACCTCACGGCGTACCATGGTCCGATATATTGCAGCAAACTATAATTTTTACAGCAGCGAGATCAAGGACAGTCTCACCGCCACGTCAAGTCCGATTCATATCTCAACGGACCTCTGGACATCACCACATAGACATTCTCTACTTGCTGTGTGTGCACAGTGGGTAGATCAAGACTATAAGCTTCGTAAGGCACTACTATCTCTACCAGAATGTCCAGAGAGTCATTCTGGAGAAGCTCAAGCGCAGGCAGTTATCAATACTCTAGAGGAATATGGGATACAGTCAAAACTTGGTTGGCACACAGGTGACAACGCGACATCAAACGACACATGTCTTGAGTCTATACAACGCAAGCTAATGAGTAGACATAAAGTTAGTTAACTACGCAGTTTAAGCTATAGGCTAACATTAAGTAGATTGAATTCAACGCAAAAGGACGTCGTATACGCTGTATCGCGCATATCATTAATCTCTCCCTTCAAGCTTTCCTTCTCGCATCTTCTAAAGAGGCCCTCGTCGCAGCACTCGAGGCAGCATCCGGTGTCACTGGAGAGGAGCTTCTCTCTCAGTTTTCTGAGGTCCTAGCCTCGCATCGAAAGAAGGCTGCCGCCGAACGAAATACAGCAAAGAGAAAGAACGGAGAGCCGGCCAGGAAGCACAGGCGCAAGAGCAGCACGGCTAGCAATGCGTCTGTAATATCGACTGAAGACTTTAGCGGCGTTGAAAATATCCCTGCATTACGCAAGCTTCATAGCTTAGCTGTATGGCTAAGGTCATCAACCCTTCACCAGAGTGCGTGGGATAAGGCAGTGGGACTGCGTTTAGGGATAGATAATCACACCCGCTGGTCGTCCTGGTATCAGGTCATTGATCGTGCAATTAGAAGGAAGGACAAAATCCAGTCCTTCATGTCTGATCACGAAGATGCTATCGGAGACAACCGGCTATTAGCTAGAGATTGGGAGTTGCTAGGCAGAGCACACACGTTTCTTCAACCATTTGCTTCAGCAACATTGTACGCAGAAGGAGATGACTCGTCTATCTCACAATCGTTGATGCTGATGGATATGTTGTTACTCCATTACGAAGAACAACAGGTACCCTTCAATTTATCCACATCGGGTTGATTACTACTAATATTTTATCAGAAGATATATCAATCAGATGAACACTACGACGAACAGATGGTTCGAGCCATCGATATGGGATGGTTTATCCTCTCTAAATACTACCGCTTAACTGACGAGGTTCCCGTATACGCCGCCGCCCTCCTCCTTGATCCCCGTAAACGCATCGCGTATATCAAGCAGAACTGGCCAGAGGAATGGCATGAAGATACCATTGCCTTGGCCACAGCATTCTGGCAGAAGGAATTTAATTACGAGGCTCCCAGCGACCATCCCTCTACTCCTACGTCGATGCCACCACCACCAGCAAAGAAGCCAAATCAACTCGCGATACTATCGAAGAAGTTGGAGGTTAGGACTATTAATGCGAGTGTTAGTGATGATTTCGCTAGCTTCATCAACGTTAATGCAACAGATATCCCTCCAGATTGTACACCTCTAGAGTGGTGGTGTCAACCACAGCAGAGAAGGCAGTATCCAAAACTTAGCCGCATGGCTATTAGTATCCTTTCTATCCCAGCAGAGTCATCAGAGCCGGAGAGGACGTTTTCTGGGGCAAGAAGGACATGTTCATGGGATAGATTACGAACCACATGCAAAACTATCGAGATGATTGAATGCACGGGCAACTGGCTGCGTCAAGGACTCATACGGCCTCTCCATGAGAATGGGATGGGTCTAATCGGAATCCCACGGCCGGAGGGTGACTCTCAGGATGTTGACGATGATAGCGGGCATTATTTCGACTGGTATTAGAGCAAGTAGGCGCTGTGGATATTTCTCACCACCACAAATCGTTCATTCGTTCGTTTAAATCGTTTATTCGTTCGTTTAGCCGTTTGCGATATTTTTAAACCGTTCAACCGTTAGAGAAATTTTCGACCGTTTAAACGGTTTGCCCATGTATGGGTTTTAGAACAATGCTGGAGCGCAGTGTCTGTTTCTTCGTTGTAGAGGAAGCGCTGAGAACGCTCTCGATGACTTGGGGAAAGTGCTTCCGAAGAAAAGGTTTTCCCGCCGGTAAACAGGCGCACACAATCGCGATATGCATCTCAACCACCCTATGTTCATTTGACATTAGCAAGATCCTTTGATCAAACAGTGCGAATGGGAATGCATTGTACTAACCACCACACCAGGCTGTAAGTCATGTCCCATGTCACATCTCCGTTGCCAACTCCGTTGACAATCATCTTCAACCTAACGATACTCACGGCCAGTACACTGTTTTCGCGTATTAGCGCAGGCCTTTGCCTCAGTCGGCCCCGGCAATGGACATACAATCCTCCCGTCATAAGGATCAATATCACACCGATCTTTTGCCGCCTTGGAAGATGAAGGTTCCATAATATGAACACGGGCAAAAGTAGGATAATCATATCTGTGGCCGTGTTCATAGCGCCGCTAAAGATAAAGATCTTTGTGTGGTCGATGCATGATCCATAGGAAATGCTTAGATCCCAGTATTTTGCAATTGGCCGGCAACGGAATAAGAACTCAAATGACCCTATAAAGCTGTAAATTATAACGAATGCCATAACAACATAGATAACAATTCTGATTTTCCGGTATGTTGAGAATCGTAAGTAGAACGATAAGATCGAGAGTTTGGTGAACATGATGGAGATCCCGTAAAAAACTCCGGCGATGGCGCCAACCTTGTTCAAGCATAGGTTAGACAATTTAACTTACATACGAGGAGTGAAATTGGCATTCTTACTTTGCCTGCGTTAGGACTAAATGTTGTGAAAGGGACATCCCATAGATGCAAGCCCAACCCGTAGCGGGTACCTTTGTATACTTTAGCCAATTATGAACTAGCGCTAAGTGTATGATGGTGTTCTTACACAGCGAAAAAGTAATGGAGGATCCCAAAGCTAGAATCTAAATATAACGAAAATAAGTTATGAGTGTTCAAGTTGCTCAAAAGGAGAGTCTGACCCATGACCCGCCGATCATATCTGCCACATTAGTGATAGTTATCTTTGTAAAGAGAAACACTTACAGTCATCAGAGCCTATGTTATGCGTTATGATTATTATAGTGTAAAGCCGTAAAGCGACAAAGGCTGCTGAAATAAGCGATAAGATAATATTTGTATTAATCAGAATATATTTAATTGAAGGTGGATCAATAAAGTTTGGGGCCACTCCAGGAGGTGGAGGAGTGACAGCAACAACTTGTTCTCGGGGTAGATTAAGGTGAGAGAACATCATGACGTTTCGGACAAACAAAAGGTTGTGACAATTATAGACCAAATTACGATAAACTGACTCAGTTTTAATAGCTATAGTGATATTAAAGATAGTATTTTTATATCAGGGTATTCATGAACTATACCGCCAAAAAGCCACCACAGACCGTAAGTCATTACCGTAAAAAGATAGGGTTTGCGGGGAAGCAGTGCCGACGCCACACCGCTAGAAAGCCTAGGATGTATGATACCGCCATGTGCAAAAAACAATTAAAAAGCCGTGACTTTCATTGAGCACCTATCCCTTTAACTATAGTTTTCTTCAGACTTTGTTTAGCAACGCCAAAATTCCACATTGCGCAGCCACCCTCCATTTTATCAAAGCCCTCGCTGTTGTGTCTGTAAGATCTCTCCCGTGTTCAAGTGGCCACCGACCATGGATATTGGAACGTTGATTGCCTCTCTTCTTTTTTCTCCATGTTAAGCGAGAAACATTGTGATGCTTCCTCTCTGGTGCCATTCGCAATTCCCCAGGCGCTACAGAACTTTCGCGACCGAATCGGAAGCGTTGCCGTACACCACTCGAGACAGCCTTGGCTTCGGATGAATTGCATGTGCGTGAGATGATGTGCTTGAGATGATGCGCGCTCTGGCGCCATCCAGGCAGTTGGGACTCGGCCCTCAAAGCTCCATAATTCATGTCACTACTGTTCGAGAAAGCAAAAAAACGCTCGCATTAGCGTTCAGAGTGAGCCAATAGGATCCTAACCGGGGAAGCGGGGCTCTAGGATCGCCGATGAGGTACTTTGTATTTTGCTGTTAACCCAAAGAAGAGAAAGTATTACATTTGACAGGCGCGTTGTGTGTCGTACACTGTTCCCTGAAATCTCTAAAGGTGGTGTGGGAACATATGGCCTCATCGGCAATCCTGGAATCTGGCTTTCCGGACCAGGAACCCATTGGCCAATTTTGACAGCTATGGTGAGTCAGAATGCTTTTTGTTAGGTGGCACAGTTTGCGGCACTAGTAACTAGGCTTTTAGGGCTGCGAGCACGGCTTGGATGGCGCCAAAACGCACAATATTTTGGCGCACATGCATATACAGCATCTGAAGCTTAAAACAATAAAAGCGGCATATGGGATGCTTCCGATTCAGCTAAAAGGTTGGGTGGCGTCTGGAGAATTCCGGGTGGCGTTAAAGATACCGCTTTCTGTGGGGGAAAGCGTGATGGAACCGTCTCGCTTAAGGGCTCGCCGAAGCATTGTGGCCCATGATGAAACATTTCTGTCTAGCTTCTAGAGATCCCGCTCCGGCGCCCAGTTTTGGGCCCGCCCCACTTTCCACACTCAGCTGGAATATGCCCCTCCAGTGGAAACTCTTGGCACCCACCACACCACCTTCTCCATGCCATCCTATGGCAAAACCGCCTCTCTGTACCCCAACTTCTTCATTCGCGTCAAAAAATGTTCACAACAGTGTGAGGAATATATATATATATATATATATTTTACGCGGACGAAGAGAGACTCAAGGGTAGGCGTTGTCTCCACTGGATAGCGTGCAGATATATGTAGTGGGCGCTAAGAGGTTCCAAGCATAGCTTCCAGCCACAACCAGGTCAGGGCCCGCAGGAGAAACGGATGGACCTACTCCTGTGGCGCTCTGCACATACCAAGTGGTGTCGCATGTCTCCGTGGAACTGTTTAATAAGACCATCAAATCTGGTGCAACTTTCCCCTGGAGCGCGCTGATGTCAATATTTGTCACAACACATTAATTGGTCCCTTCGAAGCTATCAACCCCATATTTTGCCTGCTTCACGGCGGAATGCATTCTTTTGTCCTTTCGCTGCGAGGGGAAAACGTCGGAGTTATTCCTCCGCCACCAGGAGTTTCACCCAATTTTATTAACCCACCGTCGCGTCAACATGTTGTCCTGATTATAAACATCATCTTCACCTTTGTTTCAGCGTTGTTTGTGGCTCTGCGGCTTTACACCACAGGCATTATCACGCGTTCAGTGGGAATTGACGATTGTAAGTGTATTGATGTTAGCTAAGATAGCCGTGTCTAATTTTTAGATATGATTGCTCTCTCTTGGGTTAGGTTTCCTATAGTTCTTACAAATACCCACCCCTAGCTAAGATTTGGTTGCTTTTAGCTTCTAGCATGCGCATCATCTATCATTAACTCTCTACGTAAGTCTATCGTATGCCTAGTGCATCCTATATTCAGCTAATCAGATCCAGTCACTCGCTACGGATCGGGACTCCATTTATGGGATGTCCCTTTTTCCACATTCAATGGCAGCTTCCTTAAAGTAGGAAATGTTCCCTTACAGTCCTCGATAACCTATGCATCGGATAAACTGGCTAACGAAAGCTGTTAGTTTGGCGCAATCTCAGGAACATTCTACGGCCTTTCGATTATGTTTAGCAAGTTGTCAATTTTAGTCCTCTTCCTACGGTACTTGCCGCAAAAACCCAAAAAGGCTATCTATGCTACTATGGTGATAGTAATTTTGTATAGTCTTATCGGGTCGTTTGAATGGCTGTACGCTTGCCGGCCTCTCGAAAAATATTGGGATCTAAGCATTACCCGCGGTTCATGCATCGAATGGTCAAAATTCGTTATATCCTCCGGAGTGATGAATACAGGTACAGACAGCGTTATTCTACTTCTGCCTATCTTCATGCTACGAAAGGTCCAGCTCCCCAAGTGGGAAAAGATTGGGTTGGTTTTAGTAATGATGACGGGAGGATTGTATGCCCCCACCCAAATAAGTTTAGAGGTAGAATGTGCTAATGTGTGAAACAGTGTCTTAGTTATCAGCATCATTAGATTGAAGACAATAGTGGATATGGCTTCCAATCCAGACATCACGTGGGAATCTGCGCGCAGCCTAATATGGTGGTTAGTACATATTGACTTATTTTTATACCCGAGTCATAGAAAGATATGTCTAATGCTACTCTACTTAGGACAATAGAGATGCATATCGCGATTGTTTGCGCCAGTCTTCTAGTTGGGAGGGCTTTTCTTCGTAAACACTTCCCTAGTGTGGTCGATTACACTTTCAATGTTTTTGCTCAGGGTATCCAGGTGTCAGATGCGTGCTACTCTACTAGGTAGTGTCAGTCAGTGGTGGGCTAGATAGTAGGGCCGACTTGACGGAAGCTCCGGAAGCATAAAAAGCAAGAGAACACAGAAGACAGAGAGAACAGATCTTAATCAATGAAATTTCCACTAAGCGCATTTCAGCATTCTATCTGACAATTAAGAGTCTCACTGCCTCAACTACGCTAGCGCAATGTCGATGTCAACTATAAGAGAACCTACAGTAATCCTTATGGATTACACGTCGTACACACCATGGCTCCAACAGCTCGAGACGCGATGTGCGTCCCTTGATGTATGGGACAAGATAGACCCTACTCAGACGATTCTTCCGAAGACAAAGCCGCGTGCCCCGGCCGAACCAGACATTACAGTATACGAGCGAAAGCCTACGCTTGGTGTTAATGACGATGGTACACCCATTCTACCAGAAGTTCCATCGAATCTCTCGGCAAACGGCCTCAAGGCATGGAAGGAGGACACTGACTATTACAAGCTCCGGCTTGAGTCGTATAAGATAGCAGACAGAGACTACCGTGAAGAGCGAGCAAATATGGACAAGGTGGTAGTATTCATTCAGCAATCAGTTTCCCCCCATCTCATGAAGAACTGCTGTAAACCAGGCGAACCAATTCGATCATGGCTTGTTAGTCTAAAACAAACAGTCGGAATAGACGCTGAAGAAGAACGACTACGAGCACGACACCGATACCTCGCCGCACTCAAGCCGATGAGACAGCCTGGAAGCTGGGACATATGGCTCTTAGAATACGATCATGCTGCAACGAACGCAGAGACCGAAGGAGTCGCAGAAATACAGAATATACAAGATATTATCCAAGACTTCCTAGACTCAGTCATGAAGATAGCGCCAACCTGGGCAACGACATTCCAGGACTATGGCCGGCGAGAACAAAATATGACTCGCAAAGAAATGATGAAACGCTTCCGAGAGCACATGAGCAAGTACCACCCAACAAAGGGGAAGCAGCAGAGGGGCGCCTTTGCTGCAGGGAACACCTCATCTCTCGCTGCTGGTGGTGAATCCACCCCGGGCACTGACAGGGACGCCTCTCATGCTGCCGATAGCGCATCATCCACTCCAACCACACAGGGGAGTCGGGGAAGACCTCGTCAAAAACGATATCTTAGTCAAAGTACCATATCCAAGCAGTCCCCGACAGGGGATACAGCGGCAGCTGAAGGAGTAAAATGCCCTGCTTGTGAACAACGCCATAAACTAGAGGATTGCTACTATGTCTATAAAGACCAAGCACCAGAATGGTTCAGACCTCGCTCAGGAATCAGTGCGATGGTAAAGTACCGACTGGAACATGATGCTGACTTACAAGAGCAGCTAAGAGGTAGCAAAAGGCCTCGTACACAAACACCAAAGATCAAAAGCTCCCAAACACCTGAGTTGACTGCTGAGTGACTAGAAGGCCGGCCAATTGCAACTATCAACGCTGCATTCAGTGCTGGATCAAAACAAGCAAGACTCTCGGACTATCCACTAAAGCATTCTTTCATACTCGACTCTGGATCGACGATACACATTACAAATGATCGTAATCAACTCCGAAGCCTTCGTCTACCTACATCAGCAGACTACGTCTGGGCAGGGAATACACAAATGTGGATAAGAGGCTACGGCACAGTGTTGCTTAGCCTGATAGGACCAAGAGGGCTAACGACGCTCAAGCTAAGCAACGTAGCTTGGTGTCCAGACGTCCTCTGCAATCTGGTGTCCTTTAGACTGCTCAGGCAACAAGGCATGTGGTGGGACAACAAAAGTGAGCCTACAGCGCTGAAGAGAAGAGACGACTCTACAATCGCGCACCTAAAGGAGGTACATGGCCAATGGGTACTTGAACATCAGGACAAGCACTCCTCCTTCCACACACGATCAGTCACCTCTCGAACTAAACGGCCACCGCAGAAAGCCGACGCGATGCTCTGGCATAAGCGTATGGGCCATCCAGGGCCCGCGGCGATTGAGCACCTAGTCCAACAATCTGAGGGGGTGCGTATCAAAGGAGTCACTACTGTCAAATGCGACGCATGCGGCAGGGCTAAGACCAAACGTCAAATACGACGCACACGCCGGTTAAACGACGAAGGCCCTGGAGAAAGACTAGCTATTGACTTCCATGCGTATGAAGAGGGAAGTTCGACGAAGGAGAAGAGTCAAATGCTGGTCACTGACCGATACTCTGGACTCCTATGGGATTTTTACTTTAAGGACAATCGACTTGGAAAGTCAATTATCAGCTTCTTGGATACTATCGTCCAGTTTCTGAAGAAACAGTACAATATCACAGTCAAAGTCATCGAATGCGACGGTGAGATCGCAACTACGAAGGCAGAAGTAGCCCGTTGGTGTACCGCGCAAGCAATCCGACTTGAGCCTTCAGCTCCAGACACTCAAGCACAGAACGGTGGTGCTGAACGCTCAGGGGGTGTAATCAAGGACAAGTCCCGCGCAATGAGACTAGACGCAAACTTGCCATGGGAGCTGTGGCCAGAAATCACACGAGCAGCAGCATATCTATACAATCGAACGCCAAACTACTCGAATAACTGGAAGTCGCCATACAAAGTCTTCTTCACATACATAGCTCTCCAAGATGGTATCGTAACAACACCACGAAAGCCGAACCTAGCACATCTAAAAGCATATGGCTGCAAGGCCTTTGCCTTGACAGATGACACTCTTCGAGGCAAATCACGACTCCAGCGCCTCGATCCACGAGCTTGGATTGGATACCTGGTTGGATATCGGTCCTCCAACATCTACAGGGTCTGGATTCCAACGATGGGCAAGGTAATTAGTACTCGAGACGTAGTGTTTGATGAAGAAACAGTATTTGATGGAAAGAAGGAAGACATCATGGACAACCTCATGCACAGCACCTTAAATGAGATAGCTGCATGGGTGAGATCCGCCGAGCTTCCAGAGCCTACTCACGAGCAACCAGAGACCGAAGCGTTCTTTGAAGACGATACAGTCCAGGACTCTGAGCCAACTCAAGACATAGACACGCAAATAAACCACCAAGGAAGAAAATCTCAGCACACATATCCTACGCCACCGGCAACCCCTCCACCAGTAGCTCTGCTGGCGCAGCTGTTAGCAGGCGATGATCAGGGAGATCCTCAGGACTCAATTAACTCATCAAAGACCATCCCATGGAAGGCCGCATTCATGGCCGGGACCCAAGCTGGGCACGTCGGAACGTATGAAGGCAGGCCAGTAGACAAAGCTCAAATGAAGCGAATACTAGCACAAGGACTAAGGCCTCATCTCAACCAACTTCTACCGCCACCATCAACCCAGAGGCAGTTGAAGCAACACCCACTAAGAGACCACTGGAAAGAAGCCGAAAGAGAGCATCTTGAGAGCCATAAGCAGATGAGATCATGGTCTGAAGTCCCAACAAGCAAGGCTAAGGCAATAAGTGAACAGATCTTAGACTGCATGTGGGTGTATACCTACAAGCTTGACAAGGAAAATCGCTTCAAAAGGTGCAAGGCGCGATTAGTTGTCCGAGGAGACCAGCAGAGAAATATCACCTCGCAAGACACCTACGCAGCTACCTTAGCCAGTCGGTCGTTCCGAATGCTGATGGCGATTGCAGCTCACTTCGATCTTGAACTTAAACAGTACGACGTTACCAATGCCTTTGTTCATGCAACAATAGACCGAGATATCTACATGAGAATGCCATATGGCTATCGAAAGCCTGGAACAGTGCTGCAAGTCAATAAGGCTCTGTATGGCCTCCGGATCTCACCACTCCTCTGGCAAAAGGAATTCACATCAACCTTAAAGGACCTCGGGTTTCAAGACGTTCCCCACGAGCCATGCTGTCTGATCAAGGATGGAATTATCATATTCTTCTACGTCGACGATATTATCGTTGCCTACAGCAAGCAGAAGAAGGCTGAAGCTCAAGAAGCTGTCCAGCGCCTCAGGGACAAGTACTCAATCACAGGCGGAGACGATCTCCAATGGTTTCTTGGAGTCGAAGTCATTAGAAACCGAGAGCAGCGTAAGATCCAGCTATCTCAAGCAGCGTATGCGGACAAGATCAGCCGCCTTGTTGACAGAAAGGATATCAAACACAACACTCCGATGGGAGCTGTCGAGCTTAAACCCCAAGAAGGCCTGGCTACTCTATCAGAAATCAACAAGTACCAACGAAAAGTTGGATCCCTAATGTTTGCAGCCGTCACTACTCGTCCAGATATTGCATTCGCGACGTCACGACTTGCGCGCTTTCTGATGAATCCAGGGCAGAGCCACCATGAGGCAGCCGACAGAGTTCTTCTCTACCTGCAGAGCACCAGAAATCGAGCGCTCGAGCTCGGCGGAGATAATCGACTTGAAGTTGCGAGCGATGCCTCTTTTGCCGACAACACACTAGACAGAAAGAGCTCACAAGGATATACAATTAAGTTGTTTGGTGGACTGATTGCTTGGAAAGCAAACAAGCAAGATACAGTCACAACCTCGACCACAGAAGCTGAGCTTCTTGCGCTATCACAAGTTGCAAAAGAAGCGATATTCATATCACGACTACTTAAGGAACTGCAAATCAAACTGCCTGAGGACACGATCACGATACAATGCGATAACACTCAAACCATCCGGCTGCTCACTGAAGAAATCTCACGGTTGCAAACCAAGCTCCGGCATGTAGACATTCACAATCACTGGCTGAGACAAGAAGTATTGAGAAGAAGCATTCGGATCGTCTATGTTCAATCAGCCCACATGCTAGCTGATGGGTTTACAAAGTCGCTGCCAGCCAATAAATGGGCACAATTCCTGAGCCAAATAAGCCTTGTAGAGCGCACCGGAAGCAGAGAAATAACCGCAGCACGCCTTGAAGAGATCCAAAGCCAAATTGAGAGACTAGAGATCGAATAGGTGTAGCTAGGCAGTGATCGACGCTTCTTGCATACAAGCTCTAGGGTTATTAGAAGACAACATAAGAAGTTCCTATCCAGCTTGCAATGGTTTCCAAGCTGAGGGGGTGTGTCAGATGCGTGCTACTCTACTAGGTAGTGTCAGTCAGTGGTGGGCTAGATAGTAGGGCCGACTTGACGGAAGCTCCGGAAGCATAAAAAGCAAGAGAACACAGAAGACAGAGAGAACAGATCTTAATCAATGAAATTTCCACTAAGCGCATTTCAGCATTCTATCTGACACCAGGACGATTAAGTTGAGTCATACCAGCATGTTGCGGAGTTTTGAGGTTTCTGCTCAGGGGATGCGTTAGCTTCAGGGTCTACCGGGGAAGGCGATAGCAAGCATACTGCGATGGACAACTTAGGTGAAGCGACCTGACATGGGGCTTGATGTTGCAGAAATGGTTCGAACACGGCACCAGCGGAACAGAGTTGATGGCTTCTGAAAGCTCTGTGTTGCTTGATTTGTCCAAGCAGCAAGTGTCCACCCAGAAGTACTAGAGGTCGTCCTTAACAGCTTGTTTTCCGCAAAATCAGATAGCCAGCTTTGCACCTGCCTGTGCCTTTCACTATGTCTTTAAAGGTGACCTCTTCATGATCTGCTCCCTAGGTATGCGAAAGAATAGCATAGGGCGGAATGTTCTTGCTAACAAATTCGACCAGGCTAAATTCGACCAGGCTAAATTCACCGTCATCTTTAAGCCGCAAAAGACGCATGAGGAGAGTACTGTCGGCGAGCTCCAGCTAAGGAAATCATTAAAACAGATGTAGGCAAGACCTGTACGGGTTGAGCAGTCAAGGAACTGCAACTGTGCTGGCTGGTGGGTTCATGGAAGAACATTCAAGGGAACGAGTTTGGGAATGATGGACGGGGCATGAGGCAGTGCAAAGTGGCTGAGTAAGCGTGCTAATAAGTGATAGTTATCGAACAGCAATGAAGATGATTGGGCACTTGAGGCCACCACCGCTAGCAGGGAGGATGGTCGACCCGCACCGGACATAGGGTTGTGCGAGAGGCGATAAATTTTTCTAGACTTGGATGAAGAAAGAAATCGGATTGTGCGTGATGCCAGCGCTGGCAGATGACATGGGCAAGCGCAGTGGGCGCCAAGGGATCCCGAGCACAGCCTCCAGCCACGACCAGGTTAGGTCTCGCACAGATCCAAAACCGGGGCACTTTGGGCCTGCTGCGGGATCCAGAATGGAAACTAAATTAGTACAAAAAGTGGGTTCCGCAATGGACCCGCTCCAAGGGCCCGGTTTTGGACCCACGCGAGGCCTAAACTGAATGGTGGCTGGAGGCTATGCTTGAAAACTCCCGGCACCTACCGCAGTGTCCATATCGTGTGCTACGCACGCCGCACAATCCTTCATCCACATAAAAGAGTTCAAGACCTTCCTGACAACCCTATGACCGGTGTGGCTCGGCCATCCTCCCTGCTAGCGGTGGCGATGTGACGCTCTAACTAACGCGGAACTACCATCTACTATGTAACAGAAAGAGAGCGCCTTTTATTTCATGTGTATCCGTGTAGTTTCACAGCCATTATCTATTGGACACAACACAGCGAGTTTGCCATCCGCAGGGCTGCCTTCCCCATCCGGTGCGCTAGCGCTGCTCGTTTCATCTCCTCCATTGCTTCGCGATCTTGTAGCACCAACGCCAGGTTGCTCGCGCTGGTTAGTGTGTCGGGGTGCTCTTTCCCCAGCACCTTCTGTCTTCCCGCTAATGCTCGTCGGTTCATCTCCTCTGCCGCCTCATACTTTCCCTGCTCTTGTAGCACTAACGCCAGGTTACTCATGCTGCTCAGCGTCTCGGGGTGATCTTTCCCCAGCACCCCCTCTCTTCCCTCTAGTGCTCGTCGGTTCATCTCCTCTGCCGCCTCGTACCTTCCCCGATACCGCAGCACCAACGCCAGGTTGCTCACGCTGCTCAGCGTCTCGGGGTGGTCTTTCCCCAGCGCTTTCTCACTTCCATCCAGCGCTCGTCCGGTCATCTCCTCTGCTGCTTCGTGCTTTCCTTGATGCCATAGCACTGACGCCAGGTTGCTTACGCTGCTCAGCCTGTCGGGGTGGTCTTTCCCCAGCGCCTTCTCCCTTCCATCCAGCGCTCGTCGGTTCATCTCCTCTGCTGCTTCGTACTTTCCTTGATACTGTAACACCGATGCCAGGTTGCTTACGCTACTCAGCGTGTCGGGGTGGTCTTCCCCTAGCGCCTTCTCTCTTCCCTCTAATGCTCGTCGGGTCATCTCCTCTGCCGCCTCATACTTTCCCTGATCTTGTAGCACTAACGCCAGGTTACTCATGCTGCTCAGCGTCTCGGGGTGCTCTTTCCCCAGCACCCCCTCTCTTCCCTCTAGTGCTCGTCGGTTCATCTCCTCTGCCGCCTCGTACTTTCCTTGATACCATAGCACTGACGCCAGGTCGCTCACGCTGGTCAGCGTCTCGGGGTGCTCTTTCCCCAGCGCCTTCTCCCTTCCATCCAGCGCTCGTCGGTTCATCTCCTCTGCTGCTTCGTACTTTCCTTGATACTGTAACACCGATGCCAGGTTGCTTACGCTACTCAGCGTGTCGGGGTGGTCTTCCCCTAGCGCCTTCTCTCTTCCCTCTAATGCTCGTCGGGTCATCTCCTCCGCTGCTTCGTACTTTCCCTGATCCCGCAGCACCGACGCCAGGATGCTTACGCTGGTCAGCGTACGAAGATCGTCGCGCCCTTCTATCCTCTCCCTGACCGTCATTGCCTTCAATGCCATACTTTCAGCCGCTATGTAGCTTCCTTTCATCCGCATGTACCACGCAGCGTTGTTCAGCACTTGGGCCCAGTGCCCCAGCGATTCTTCATCAGTCGGCTCGCGTCCAAATATGGATTCAGCGTGCGGAAGCAGTTTCTGGCACTTGGTCCAGTTATCGAACCTCCCGTCAGGGAATTCTCTTGCCATCAATATGATAAACTTCCGTCTCCATCGCTCCATCTCGTTGAATGACGACAGCCAGACCTTTGTGCAGAACTGCACTAGCTGGTGCATCTCACAAATATCGTTCCCCGCAGTCACTGTCACTAGCGAGTAGGCCCGTAACGTGTCTAGGTCGTCGTTGAAGTCGATGTCGTTGCTGTCATCGTCGTCATTAACATTGCCCTCGCCCCTAGCCGTCGCATTCGTTGAATGGCTGCGGAGTACCGACTCGGGAATCCCTTGCGGGCTGAAGAAACTCATCAGCGACAGCAGGTCCGCTGCTGATGGCCTCTCTTTACGAATTTGCTCAAACGACATCTGCCACGTGGTGACTACCGAATTCGATGCGCTTTCATCCCGACGGAAATCTCCAGCATCCTTGTTAAGTAGATTGGTTTTCTTCTTGTCGTTCTTCTGGAAATAGTCCAGATAGCTGGATATCGTCATTCGAGGCGCAACCCGGTTAATATAAGCGGCTGCTTGGCTAATTGCGAGAGGTATGTGATCGAGAGCACCGAGCAGATCCACCATACCGCCTTCATCGGAGGCGTCCTCGAGCTTGTTCCGCAGGAGCTGTAAAGCTTGGCCGTCATTCATGGCATGCACTTCCATAACGGCCTTGTAGCTTCCCGTCAGCCGAGCTGCCGCATCCCTACTTCGAGATGTGATCAGTATCGATCCGTGACTCTTGGGCAAGTAAGTGGCTAGTAGCGGTGACGTGCCAGTAGATCGCTCAAACTTCCACTCGGGCTTATGGGTTTGCCGGGAGAAGAACACGTCAACGTCGTCCGCATTATCTAGCACCATAGTCCACCGGCCATTGGCCTCGTCGCACAGCCAGTCCCTGACCAGCTGGAGAGTATCCGTCTTCGGGTCGCTTCGACCGGGAAGCTCGAGCCTGTCCGCGATGCTTCTGTACGCTTCCTCGAACCGCGCCGCGGTGCTCCCGTGTACCCAAAATACCCATATCTGCGGCGACGCTGCCCGGACATCGTGGCAGTATTGGATGGCGAGCTGCGACTTGCTATTGCATCATCAATACTAAGGGACAGCAGAAATGTCCTGATCAACTTACCCTACACCGCCGAGACCGACGAGGGCTGCGCGACTGGCTGGTGCCGCGCACTTCTCGCGAATCCAGGCTAAGATGTCGGGGCGATCCACAAAGTCGGGGTCTCGCCCGAAGGGCACAGTCGAGAAGGGCTCGCGGTTTCGCTTTCGTTGCTCTGTGGAGGGCGCTGGTGGTAGGGCAGGCGATTTATCCCTTAAAGATTGTTCGATCTTCCTCCGCAGCCGAATGAACGCTTTTCTTTGTCCCTCCCCATATATGAGCGGCATGTGGATGTCGAAAATCCCTAGCAGAGAGTATGCCGCATCCTCTTCGCGTTTCGTCTCACGTCTCCTTGCCCATGACATCCGCTCATCAACGCTGAACTGAGATAAAGGGCTTCCCTGAAGAGCTTGAATAGAAATTCCTGTGGTGTTGTGAATTTCTTGCACAAGTGAAATTTTATCCCCAAGTCGTTCACCCTCCGCAGAAAAGAATTCGATAGATGTTGGGGCAAGAAGCTCTTGGAGCGTCCAGCCCGAGTAAACCATCTGCTGTCCTGAAAGGCTGGTTTCCATGTCCGCTGAGAGGACAGGTTGTTTCCGGCAGAGCTACTGACTGAAAGATCAGATAAATATACGTAGCATTTATCCGCCTTACGGTACCACTGGAACATGGAGTTGATGGCTTCCGAAAGCTCTGCGCTGCTTGACTTGTCGATGCAGCAAGTGTCCACCCAGAAGTATTGGAGGTCGTCCTTGGCAGCTTGCTTTCCGCAATAGCGGATCTTGCTATAGCCAACTTTGTTCTTGCCTGTGCCTTTCACTATGTCTTTAAAGGTGACCTCGTCGTGATCTGCTCCCCAAGTATGCGAAAGAATAGCATAGCGCGGGATGTTTTTGCCAACAAATTCGACCAGGCTGAATCCGCCGTCATCGTCAAACTGCAGAAGACGCATGAGGAGAGGATTTTCAGCGGGCTGTAGATAAGGAAATCATTAGAATAGATGTAGGCAGTACGTGCACTGGTCGAGCAGTCAAAGAACTATGACTGTGCTGGCTGGTAGACTCATGGAAGAACGCTTAGAGGAACGAGTTGGAGATGATGGTGGGGCATGGGGCATTACAAAGTGGCTGAGTCAGCCCGCTCATAAAGTGCCTATCGAACAGCAATGAAGATGATTTGGCCGTTGACGTTGCCACCGCTAGCAGGGAGGATGGCCGAGCCGCACCGGCCAGAGGGTTGTGTGAGAGGCGTTGAACTTTTTAAAGAGTGATAATGGAGTGTGCGTACGCATGGTTGCCACTGAGAGCTTCCAGGCGGTGTCGCACGCGCTATGACTTTTCGAGCATGGCCTTATCAAAATAGGTTAGATCTCACTCTTCAACAGGTATATTGCCTCTTACACTTGCGCTGAAGGCGTTGAAAACCTTTGAGAACGAGATATGAGGTTGTGATTGTTGGAAGTAACTAGCTGTGGTAGCTAATTTAATTCCTGCAGCGCTGACTTTAAACTTATCGTCGTAAGGCTGCCTTGACAGTCATATCGAATAGGACTCCTTAATTCTTCTGAAAGAGATTTTGAGCCTTTTTTGAACAACAACTAGGCTCGTAAACGGGAGGAAGTCCTATGAGATCTTTTTCGTGACATGTTTTAAGTAGGGGTATCAAGTCACTACATGTCCGTCTTGCCGCCAAGAGACGCTAGTGCGTTTACAGCCTCGGCGCGCTCCCCGCTCTCTGCGCCTGCGGCAAAAGCCGTGTTGGCATGGCGACCACTGGCCGTGCGTCAACGAACAAACCGTCACACAGCGGCCCTACCACTGACGCCAACGAGCAACACATTTATGCATTGCAGTTATGACAACACCTCCATGATCATCGATACAACACATGTCTTACGAGTCTCTCCGACCCCGACCGAAGTACAATGCACCTTCGCACGAGGATGGCGGGCAGAATCTCCCAACAGACCTTAACTCCAGAGTTTACCTGCGCCATCCGGGCTATAGTGACACGGGGAACATCTTGCTGGCTCTTCCCGCCCTAGATCATCCTCAAGGCGGCATTCACCACGAGACGGCACGGATCGCATGCGCTATTCTTGCGAACAACAGATGGGAGGGATTCTTGACGGAGACGAGGACGGGACAGCCTGTTCAAGTAGATTCAGATGGTATTCTGCGAGGAAAGAACTACTATTTCCGCATTTCTCAAGATGCTGTCAACGGTAAGCAAACAGAAATATTCCACACACCTGTACTTCAACGCTAACTTCGCCATCTCAGAGAAATACGCCGTCGTCCCGTCGTTTGCCCACTGGCGCTTTCCTCACGATGACCTGCCCCAGTCTTGGACGTTGTGCCAGCCTCCGAGGCTACCTGCTGGTAGGCCGCTACCTCGTCAAAGCAGTTTAGCCGAAGCGACGCTGGCTCGCGACATCTCTTGCCGCATAACGAACCATATTGAGGGTACGGAACACGCACACCTGGTCCCACGAAGTGAAGAGCGATGGTTTAGCGAGAATGGCATGTTTCGATACACGAACCAGCAGCGTCCGGGCTCGGAACCGGTCGATGACGCTCGAAATGCTATTCTCCTTCGCTCCGACGTTCACACAATCTTTGATCAGAAACGCTTTGCTGTGGTTCCTAAGAGTTCCACCCTTCTCGTCCATATAACAGCCCCTGGGTCCTCATTCGAACTCACAAGCCTATACCATAACGTGTCTCTACAGCCGCTCGTTGGTGTCGCGGTCCAGTACCTTTTAGCCCGATTTGCGTGGACTATCTTTGCGCAGTCTATTAACTTCATACAGCAAGGCTTGAAACGTAGCCTTTGCATCCACGTCGGCGATGGAGAGACAAGCATCAAAGACTTTTCAGGGGAGCAGTGCAGGCAATTGTTCTCTTCA
Source organism: Phaeosphaeriaceae sp. PMI808 (assembly GCA_021365335.1). Lineage (NCBI taxonomy): Eukaryota > Fungi > Ascomycota > Dothideomycetes > Pleosporales > Phaeosphaeriaceae > Phaeosphaeriaceae sp. PMI808. The sequence continues at coordinate 45,993 of JAJTIZ010000038.1, read as the reverse complement.
GGGGCCAAATCTCGTAGCCAAAGTCCACGAAAACGGCAACGTGACACCTTTGCGGTTCCCCCAGAAGACGAAAAAGACAATGAAGAGCATTTCCGAGGTCGTACGAGAAGACGTAGCTTTTCCTCCTCGTCGCAAGATTCTTCTTTCGATGAAAAGCTATGGACGACTTCGCAAGATACCATACCAGATACCGATACAGAAAACGACGACGATGCACCGAGTTTTCGTGCTGATGGGAAAGGGCAGTCAAAAAGACGATGTTTGGCAGGGCGTCGTGGCGAGACACCCATTAATTCGAAGTATATTGTACATCGGTAGCAACAGAGCGATATCCAGTAGTTTCTCTATTTCGTATCTCCTCTTAACTTTCTTAGTATTCAAATCTGTGAAGGATGCTCTTCCTAGAGAGAATGTGCTTACTGAGAGAGAATCGCCAGTTCTATTCACATATGAAATCTATCCTTCAGCGCGCCTTAGAGGTCTTGGACACCACGCGGCAATAGCATCGAACCGGTCAAGCTTCTTTTATTCTCACATTGTCGATTTGGTCTAAATATAGTAACCGCATGAACATCCGCGAAGCAATGTGTGCGACTTCGACAATAGCATACTGTTCTAGGTCGTACCTAGCTACCTTTAAGGTCACGTTTTTAGGCCCCGTAGTAGGTCGTGCTCTAGTTCTAAGCTAAGGTAACCTAAAATAGTAGCCCTGCTAAACATATCTTAGCTCTAGCCGACTCGGCAGATACTTGTTGTGGCAACCTAGCGCACCTTATTTCTCTTCTCACATGCACTCAAAAATCCAACAAACGCCTCTCGCACAAGGGTATAACCGGAGCGGGTCGACCACCCTCCCTGTCAGCGGTGGCGACGGTAAGTTCTATATCGCTTAGATTACTGTTAGATATTATTCGTAAGCGTGCTCTCGCAGCTTGACTGTTCCGCGTTTGTACTACCTTCAGCATGCTGCTTTAAACATAAAATAAACACAATTTATATAGTTAGTCTTCAACCAGTTCTATTAACAAAGTGATCTTTCTCCAGCAACCCCTAGAACACTTATAAGCGTACAACATATTGAGTTCTTTTAAAGGCTAATCTCCTGAGGGCCAAGGAACTTTTCCGCTGCTGGAAGCACTATTCCATTAATGACATGGCCTTGTCTTTGCAGCCTTGGGCCTTGAACGTAAATGCAACATTGTTCATGCTGGTCAACGCTTCTGGATGCTCCACATCCCTCTTTGTCGTACGAATTGAAGCCTTCTTAGTATTTTGATCGGCCATGATTTTTCCGCCTCTTCCCCCAATTTGTGCCTTGCCGTATATATCCACTCATCCAAATATATCCACAACCAGAGAAGAATAAACCAAGCAGAGATGACTGCTGCTCTCAGTAGGCTTAGTATGCTAAACCAGCGGCACACAGACCAAACTGAGACCCAATGCACAGCTACCAACTGCTCAACCGCAAGCTCGACCTGCATGGCATTGAAAATGATCGACACCACAGCGAATACAAAGAGTATGGGTCCATATAGCCGCCCAAAAATATTTCCGTATTGTCCTAGCAGATGATATGGGCAAGTGTAGTGGGCGCCAAGAGATCTTGAGCACAGCCTCTAGCCACGACCAGGTTAGGTCTCGCACGGATCCAAAACCGGGGCACTTTGGGCCCGCTGCGGGATCCAGAATGGGAACTAAATTAGTACAAAAATATGGGTTCCCAAGCTCTCGGTAAACAGAAGAAGTGGGAACTTGACGCTAACGCCGCTCGCCCCACCAAACCCGATGCATCACCACCTCAAACACGACCTATTTTCTCAACATTCTGCATAGATATTGGTCTCAAATTTAAAACCTAGATGCCTTACCATTATACCTATCGCTAATTTCACGCAGGCGTTGTGGGTAATTATCAATGGTGCGGTTTATCTTCTCAACTCCAAGCTCTCGCCATACCTTGTAGAATCGCCTTATACCTGCCTTCTCACTCCGGCAGCGTTGGGAGTGAATCTCCTTTTAAGAGAAGATGCCCAGGCCTCCATTATACTCATATCAGGTAATTTTGAAGGGGATAAGATATAATCCATGCCATGTTTCTCCATCCAAGCCAGTGTAGTTTTGGAGATGTGAGCTGAGTTACGGTCCTGCTATAACGTCCACTCTCCACCTCTCTCTAATATATGGCTTTGAAGGGCAGGGAGTATAACTTGAGTATATGTTTTTGTGTTCATTTTGCCGTTACGATTACCTGCATTATATGGCACTGCGAAGGCAAAATCGTAGCCTAAAACACAGTACATGTGGAAGTGTTTTTGAAGACCTAGGTTGGGATTATGGTCTGTTTCATACTGAATATTTGATGGATTGTACTTGGCGTCATCTCCAGGGAGTCCTTTGATATATTTCTGGTATTTAGGGCTAGTTATATAGTGTATTTCATCGCACCAGAGTACTACTCGCTAGTGCTGGCGATGTGGGCGGAGCTCGAGTTGGATATTAATATAATCCTTGCGCATGACGATTTGAGAAGGCGTGTGTAGTTCCTTAACAACTGCTCTATGAGTTTTCATCCCAGTTTCATGCGTTATATGGCGCTGGATTGTTGTAGTTGAAAACTGTACGTTTTCTTTGCCTTTATTGAACTCCAGTGACTTTAAAACGCCGGCTTTTGTAGCAAGATCTTGCTAGGGATCGCTCTTATCCTTACACTTAGCTTTATTTATAAAAGATTGTACAGCATGAGCGTCGCTGGCTGAAAATTGACGTCGAGATGTACTGCGGCCATCTAACTCATCCGAGTGCTGCAGCCTCTGGCATCTACTACTCCTCAAAACTCGGCTGCTAGTTGAAGTTGCTACTCCAAAAACTCTCTCGATAGCCTTAAGGCTACAAGCTAAGTCCTCTCTTTGCCCCGGATGAGAGAAACGAAGGAGGGGTTTTTGGAAGGAAAAGTTACACCCTCAAAATTCCGGCTTTTAAGCTAATCCTACTTAGGAAGCTCATTTTGCCTATGCCCCGGATGAGAGAAACGAAGGAGGGGTTTTTGGAAGGAAAAGTTTGCCCCGGATGAGAGAAACGAAGGAGGGGTTTTTGGAAGGAAAAGTTACACCCTCAAAATTCCAGCTTTTAAGCTAAACCTACTTAGGAAGCTCATTTTGCCTATTAAGGAACCTAATCTTAGCCTGTTAAGGTAGCTCGTTAAGCCTATTAGGGAAGGTCGTTAAGCCTATTTAGGTATTTTAACTATGCTTATTCGAGCTACCGTTGATTTTTTTTCTTAGCTAAGTGTCAGCTTGCCAGCCTCAACCTCGCCAGTCTCAAGCTCGCCAGCCTCAAGCTCGCCAGTCTCAAGCTTGCCAGCCCCAGGACCGCGCGCCGAAACCGCCCAACTAACTTCCAGCTTGCCCATTGCTTTTCAAGCTAGCTTCGAGCCACCGAGACACCGTCTCAAGCTCACCCCGCGTACCGAAACTGCTCCAATCCACTTCAAGCTTGCCAACTTCAAGACCGCGCGTCCAATAAACTTCTAGCAGGTCAATCTCCTTCTGGCTGGTCTACCTCTCTTCATATCTTCACCCACATACACACAACGGCCACAGGGCAACAGAAGAGCACGAGTCATGCCAAGACGAATTGAACCAATCATGATTTTCCTAGGTACACTGAGGGAAATCATGATTGGCTGAATTCGTCTTGGCATCATATGTCACTTGACAACCTCGAACTGTGAAAAGGTGTAGAGCGTCACATGGTTTAGCAAATGAGCTAGTAGTATTCTGCTGGATGCACTCGTTATTTTATTTTTATTTTTTTTCCTTCACTAAGTCTTGGCTGAGTATCAGCAATGCCGACATTTAACTCTGAACTTCGATTTCTAGCAACGCTTCAAAGCTGGGTAACTTAACTCTACACTATGAATGATAGTCCTCGTAGGATCATATCCGCCCGGGTTAGCGGCGATCTCTAGATACACTAAACTGTTCAAGGTCATATATCAGCACCAATCACACCACGAGATATAGCTGCTTGTGCTCGAAGACCAACAGCTTGCAGAATTAGCTAGATCAATAGAGATCGCATGGGAGTAGATAGAACCGAGCGATAAATTTAGATATAGACTCGACTGAAAAAGCGCAAAAGTCGCCTGATTGCTATCTAGCCGAGAACTTCTTTACTATATATAAAGCAAGTGACGGATGGACTATAAAATTCTAAAAGATACATCTCTTCACATACTAATGACGAGGAAAGGACAACGGCTGAACCTCATCCGGGGCCTGCGTGGCTTGCCCGCGCGTCCAGTATACGGCCAAGATGGCGGAGCGCTGGGGTGTGTTAAGCTGGGCGGCGCGCTAGTCGCAGTCAGGCGAGATGAGCTCGGGCGGTGGCGTTTCAAGCTGAAATCGGCCATTCGGCATGATTCAAAAGTCATATATTTGTAGAGGAGAAGTAAGTGCATCAAATTATGGGTATTTCGTATACAAAAATAGCTGACTGAGATGTGTAGGGTTCAAGTTGCTGAGATGCTGAGTTGCGCGCGTCGGCGCGATTTTCGCGCTAACCTCAAATTCCCACTTCTTCTGTTTACCGAGAGCCAAGGGCCCGGGTTTGGACCCACGCGAGGCCCTAAACTGAATGGTGGCTGGAGGCTGTGCTCGAAAACTCTCGGCACCTACAGCAGCGGCCATATCGTATGCTTAACTTATTACGTACGCCACACAATCCTTCATCCACACAAAAATTTCAAGACGTTCCTGACAAGGGTGTGGCAGGAGCGGGTCGGCTATCCTCCCTGCAGGTGGTGGCAAGACCTTGCCACAGGTCACTTTAATTACTGTTACATATCACACATAAGCATGTGTTCCCAGTTATGACTTCATATTAATCCAGTAATGCTTATTAATGCATAAGGGAAACGCTGTCCTGAACAGATCGGGTTGCGCCCCTGTAGAGCAGCAGCTTCACCACCTGCTCGTGGCCTCCCAATGAAGCCGCCTGGAGTGCGTTGCTATAGTATCCACCCTGCGCGTTCGGGTCAGCGCCCTTGTCGAGTAGCAGCTTCACCACCTGCTCGTGGCCTCCCAATGAAGCCGCCTGGAGTGCGTTGCCGTACTCTCCACCCTGCGCGTTCGGATCGGCGCCCTTATCGAGTAGCAGCTTCACCACCTGCTCGTGGCCTCTCAATGAAGCCGCGTAGAGTGCGTTGCCGTACTCTCCACCCTGCGCGTTCGGATCGGCGCCCTTATCGAGTAGCAGCTTCACCACCTGCTCGTGGCCTCCCAATGAAGCCACCTGGAGTGCGTTACCGTACTCTCTACCTTGCGCGTTCGGGTCAGCGCCCTTGTCGAGTAGCAGCTTTACTACTTCTTCCAGACTCAAGCGTGCTGCATAGTATAGCGGGGCTGATATGTCTTTCAACACCTTCCAAAAATCGGGCCCAGCCCAGGGACGGTCTGGGTCATGTATTCGGATCCAATTCAAGTATGCAGCGCTGTCCGTTGTCAGCAAACGCATTGCAGCTTGGCTCGTTTTGGTTCCTCGGTCCTCTGTCCGTCGAGCATGGCTCACCCAGAACTCCGCCGAGTAACCTGCGAGTTTGAATGTCTCGAGGAAATTGTCTGGAGCTAACTTTGGTTGTTGAAACTGAAGTAGGTAACCAAGACAGGCGGTTGATATAGCGTCATGGCAGACAGTACTCTGCATACCATACTCTGCTGCCTTGCCCGTCCCGATTCTGGCGGAAACCAGGTACTCCTTGACCGAGTAATGAGCCAATGCAACAATGTGTCTCGACACTCCTCTCCGTCGATCTTCGTCATCGATAGCCACAGTGATAAGGCTAGAGCAGATGCTTAACGCTTCCAACGGATCTTCTAAAACTTCATCACGGTCGAACATAGGTTCACGGTCTACGTCAATGGCGACAATTTCGGCGACTTCGTCTATTGAGAGTGGCCGAGCGGAGAACGTTAGCCATCGTAAGATACGGATAGCGTATTGAGAATAGTCTTCGCTGATAGCAGAGAGAATCCGGTCGTATGTCTCGTCCAGACTCGACGGTAGTGTTGCGAGGGCCTTCTGTAACATTTTTCGGTTCACACACTTCCCTAGTTCATGTAGCTGACAAACAGCCCACCGAAACCTAGCGTTATCGTTAGCACGGGATATTAGGGTCCCATTGTCAGGTAAACACACATTCCCTTAGCTCCGCCCATCAAGGTAGCCTCGATGTCTCCCATAATGGCAGCGTCTCTCCTCCATTTTTGTAAGCGCTTGTCGTCAGACAGCCTTTGCCGGACATATCGCTGTATGTCTTTGTCCACTAATGTACTTTGGAGACAGACTCTATGCTGGCCATCTACAAACGCTTCTAAGGATTCCTCAATGTCCCGTTCTCTTCGGCTCGTTACCAGCAGGTGCAGATTCTGAAATTGCCATCCGGCTATTGTTTGAAGCATGTCCGTTAGGTCTGCGCGTTGCACGCATTCATCCAGAGCATCGAGCAGGACATAAACTTGCGGGAGCTCCTGTATTATTAGCCGCAGTGTCCCCAGAAGCCCATGCACTGACGGCTGCCGCTGTCCGCTCTCGCACGAAGAAAACAGGGTGTCGAGACTTGGAGGGATTTTGATGGACTGCTGTGAGAGTTGACACAGCAACGAACGCAGCATCTTCTCTGGGTCCTGCTTCTGCATGTCATTGAAGTCGAAGAAGAAGTACACAGTCACCTTTCCAGGATCATCTTGACAGTATTGGAGCACATTTTGCAGAACGGTAGAGCTTAGGATGGTCTTGCCACATCCCGGTATTCCATACAGCCAAAGAGGCGACGCAGCGTCTGTCTTCCATCTAGTGTATTGCTCGCTATTAAGGAACCAAAGCCCAGTATCGGCCTGCCGTTGCTTAAGCGCTTTTTGGTAGTTCGTAGACGGGTCTGGCGCAGATAGCCACTGACGTATCTTGCAGAGCTTCGCATCTACAGACGAGTCAGACTTAACTTTGTGCAATTTCTCATCAAGATATCTACCTGTGAGGGGCTGCAATATTGATGATGCAGCAGCGTAGTAGAATGTCAGAATCCCAATGTGGTTTCGCAGGATCTTCGTAATACCCTCGACTCTAGCGTCGTGGTGTAGGCTCACTAATGCCTTCTTGCCCCTTTTTTGCCAGTTATCGGTGATTTCGGGTAATGTTTTGGCGAGGATGGCGTCTAGCTGCGCGACTTGTTCTTGACATCCTGCTACGACAGGTAAGAGGGCCGTTTTCGATCCGTCCGCCACCAAGTCTGCGTCTATAGCTTCTTTTAGCTGTTGAAGCGTAGTTCCCAATAAAGGAAGCTCAGTTTTGACTTGACGAAAAGACTTCGGGATTTCTCCCGCAATGGAGTGAAACTCATTAAGGCGACGTACAACTCTATTGCTGAAGTCAACGAGTTGGACGATGCAGGCGACAACGGCGACAACAGCTAAAGCTTCGGCCATCTAGAGCATGTTACTGACTCGTGTGTTCCTGCGACTAATAAGTTACGAAGGGTCAGCGAAATTGTGAGGGGAAGAGCTAAACAGCGCAAGGCAGAAGCATGGCGGGGTAGCAGAGCTGAAGCGACTCGGTGCGGTAGCGCAAGGCTGAAGTCCCACAAGATCAACGATGTCGTTTAGAGATAAAATAGCCATGTGACATCAATAGACCTCTGTCTAATGTATGACGTCAAAGTCTCGTATCAAATTACCTATCGCACGGTAAGTCATGGTTATATATTTCAAGTAACGATTCTGCGGCGGCAGAGTGCTAGAACTCGCCACCATCTGCAGGGAGGATGGCCGACCCGCTCCTGCCACACCCTTGTACACCTCCACTGGTGCGACGAGTACCTGCCGGATCACCAAACACGAGCTCAAATACAACTCCAGTACACCTCCTGGAGCGTACTGGAGGTCCCACTAGCCCCTCCAACGCGCGCACCAAACAGGGCCTTATTCTTTGGTGAAACAGCGTTCCTTCCCTATGGCACCACCGTTAAACTCTTACTACTCTATAATACTTTGTAGCGGTGTTACCTAGCCCTTAGAACCGTGCCACGACGCTTAGGAGTTATCACTAGCCTTGTGCCTGCTATCGCACGCAAATTCATGTAGGGTCGCTACCCTGGTTGGTACCTCTAACCGGAACGATTACCAGTCCTGGCTAGTGCGAAACAGCCACATAATCATCACAGCTGTAGGGTGTGGCCGGAGCGGGTCGGCCATCGCTCCTGCTACTGGTGGCGATGCCTACCAATATAGGAAACTACTCCAAAAATGTTGAAAATAGCTCGCCTCGAGAAGCCTAATAGAGAAAAGAGTGTAACTTAATGAACAAAACTCGTTACGCAATTCCGGATTTGTCCAGACATGCCCTTCGCTACGAGCCTCAAGGACCCTCCAATCTACTCAAGGCGACACGCCTGACTAAGTACAATCACTAGCGAATTCGGCTTTACCCTTGTACGCAGCTGCAACACCGCATGACCCTTGTCTTAGCTTGGTCAGTTCTGTCAGCCATAGTGACAATGATAGGCTTTGTCGGAGTACGTCGTGGCGCAGGTCCAGTAGGATACTGAGCTAGAGCTAATGGAGGATTGCCTTGACTAAGTGCGGCAAGGATAGTGCGGGACGGGAGACGCAAATCGGTGTTGCAGCTGCGTGCAAGGGTGAAGCCGAATTCGCTAGTGATTGTACTTGGTCAGGCGTGTCGCCTTGAGTAGATTGGAGGGTCCTTGAGGCTCGTAGCGAAGGGCATGTCTGGACAAATCCGGAATTGCGTAACGAGTTTTGTTCATTAAGTTACACTCTTTTCTCTATTAGGCTTCTCGAGGCGAGCTATTTTCAACATTTTTGGAGTAGTTTCCTATATTGGTAGGCATCGCCACCAGTAGCAGGAGCGATGGCCGACCCGCTCCGGCCACACCCTACAGCTGTGATGATTATGTGGCTGTTTCGCACTAGCCAGGACTGGTAATCGTTCCGGTTAGAGGTACCAACCAGGGTAGCGACCCTACATGAATTTGCGTGCGATAGCAGGCACAAGGCTAGTGATAACTCCTAAGCGTCGTGGCACGGTTCTAAGGGCTAGGTAACACCGCTACAAAGTATTATAGAGTAGTAAGAGTTTAACGGTGGTGCCATAGGGAAGGAACGCTGTTTCACCAAAGAATAAGGCCCTGTTTGGTGCGCGCGTTGGAGGGGCTAGTGGGACCTCCAGTACGCTCCAGGAGGTGTACTGGAGTTGTATTTGAGCTCGTGTTTGGTGATCCGGCAGGTACTCGTCGCACCAGTGGAGGTGTACAAGGGGGCTCATGAGCGGGCCAAGTGCGCTCCCTGCTAGCGCTGGCGTGGCTTTAGCCTCATACAGCATAATTTATAAGCAGAGGAAGCTTCCTGAACGTAACGTAACGGTAATAAAAAGAATCAAAATGCCTTTACAACTCTACTCTACACAAGATGCCAAATCTTATACGCCGGAACCGTGGCAATCACCCACCAATTCAATATCCTATTCTTCGAGATCGAGATCCAGGAACCCGGCTCTCCTCCCGTGAGCGTGATATAGTATATTCTCTCAATCGCCACGCTAGCTGGACTCATCAGAGGATTGCTAGCTCTCTTAATATCTCTCCTAATACAGTTACCTCCTCTCTTCAACGTAATACTTGGACGCCTCATAAGCAGAAAGGAAGAAAGCCAAATATTGATACACCAACTAGACAGCGCCTTATTGCTCAAGCTAAGCTTAATCGCTTCTACCGACAGAAGCCATTTGAAGAGATTGCATTCTTAGAAGGAGTCTCTGCCTGTAAGCGATCCTTATATAAAGCCTTTGAAAAAGAAGGCTACTTTCGCCGTATTGCTACAGAAAAGCCACTTATTACACCTGAACAACGAGAGGCCAGGCTAAAATGGGCTTATTCTCATCTAGAATGGACTCCAGAGATGTGGGCAGCAGTAATTTGGACAGACGAGGCATCAATTCAAACTGGCGGAGGCCAGATCTTTGTTACTAGATCTGCTGAGGAGAAGTATAATATTGATTGCTGTATCCCTAAATTTAGGGGTTATTCAAGCTGGATGATCCATGGCAGTATCTCTCATGGAAATAAGGGACCTTTAGTAATTTTTGAAGAGAACTGGTCAATAGAGCTTGGCTATAAGAAGAAGACAATAAATAGCGACGTATATCGTACGTATATATGCCCTAGCATTAAGGCTTTTGCGTGGGAGCTATGGCAGACGCTCCACTACCAGCCTATTCTTGTAGAGGATAATGCCTCAATTCACTCAGCAAAAGCAACCCGCCAAGCCTGAGAGCAGAATGGCATGATTGTAATGGTATGGCCAGCAAACTCTCCTGATTTGAACCCAATTGAGAATGTATGGAGGTTGTTGAAGGGAAGAATACAGCGTAGATTTCCAACAACAAAAGAAGAAGTTAGGAGGTACGCAGAGGAAGAATGGGAGAAGCTTGAGCCTGAAGAATTTGAGAAGTATACAGGCAATATGAGGGAGCGTTGCACTGCTGTAATCGCTGCAGATGGAGGTCCTACAAAATATTAATACTGAATAAGCACCTGTTTTAATGTGGCAATGTGGCAATATAAGCACTAGCGGGGTGCGCTAGCAGGGAGCGCACTTGGCCCGCTCATGAGCCCCCCTTGTATGCGGAGTCTTAGCGGGCATGCCGACCTCAGCCCCGCAGCCTTGCGATCCCCACTCAACCTTGGCCATGCCCCCGGTCAACCAACTCAACTCTCTGAAAACATCTACAGAATTCGCCACCTCACAAGGGTGTGGCCGATGCGGGTCGGCCGTCCTCCCTGCTGGTGGTGGCGAGCCGAAGTATCTTATGTGTCAATTGTCTGCTTGTAAATACCGCTAATTATGTTGATTAATGTACATGAAAGGTGAGTCGGACACTCTGCCAAGACCCCATAAAAAATCACAACTATTCACTTGATTCATAAGGCCACGGCGCAAGAACGCGATACAGACTTCTAACTTCTGCAGACACTCAGGGCTGTTTCCGATTGAATGGGTGTAGAAGTGTAGAGAGTTTCTTGAAAGAGTTGCGAAAGCCGTCTAGCCCTCCGCCATCGGTTTAGATAGAATCATTTGTGATCGGGACTGGACGGGCCTCTGGGGAAACGCGCAGAAAGCCGCTGATAAGTTGCTTGGACGGTGTCGCGAACGTCGATTCCTCAGCCTCAGAATGGTAACGTTTACAAGTCAACCAATCGGCCTCTATCCCGGAGCCGGATCGAATAGCGCAACACCCAAGCCGCCCAGACGCCCAGACGCCCAGACGTTAAGCTGCTCGCTGTTGACAGCGAATCAAAATTCATGCCGGAAATTCTGAGCCAATGCTTTATCGCAGAAGGCAGAAGCAAAACCATATCACTGAAATCTCGATGCTTGCGCATTCAGCTGGCCGCTCCGAACCAGGCATGGTGCAAGAGATGCTCACATGCACTCAGCAGGTATGTTCCGCAGGTTGGGAGGCCTGGTGGCTTAAGTCGGACGCTAACTTCAACGTTATCTAAGGGGAGACAAAGCGTGGGAAGGAAAGAGAAACTCCGTTATTGTCAATTATTGTTAATGGGGGGTTATCCAGATAACCGTAAGTGTCCAGGAGAACACCATGGCGCCGGTGGAATCAGAGCACAAACCGCGGGACTAGGGAATGGAAGAAGTCCACGCGATTACACGGACCACATTAGCTTAAATATGACATTCACATTAGCGCCCAACAGAGATCCACACCACTATCACTCGCCCATCGGACGCAACACGCCAAACCACCATGGATGGCAGCTATTATGTCGGCTCGCTGGCGGCGTTTGGGGATAATACCCGTTACCCCGGTCTAAGGAGTACTCCAGACGCCACGTCCTGCAGCCACGAAGCCAAGTGCAGCGGTCGAGCTCCCGTGGCGCAGCTTTTCTTTTTTGCCCGCACGCACATTTGCAACCACTATTAGCCCAATACCTGAGTCAGGAGCGATAGGAGCAGGGGATTGTGTTAGCGGGAAGAGACGATTGATGGCTATAATGTACGGTAGTGGAAGCAGTAAGAGGGGCCCAAGGATTCTGGACTCTTTATCCCACATTGTTTCAGCAACAGCAAGGCATTTTTCATTGCTTCGTTTTCCAAACCGTCTTACGATATGTCGTCAAATACTACTGTTGGTGTCATCCCCCCCCGCTAGGGGTGACACCCAACTTTAATAATCCGCCTAGCCTGGCCCATATCACTACTACAGCTAGTATCGCATTCGCTGTCATCTCATCCGTCTTCGTTGCATTGCGGTGCTATACTACACTTTTCGTCCTACACTCACATAAGGCTGCCGATTGTAAGTATCGACAACGCGCAAGTCGATGATTTGTGTTCACATCCATTAATTAGACCTGCTGGTTGTCGCCTGGGTACGTCCCTATTGATATTCGGCAATCTTCGCCTCGTAAGAGCCTAACCATCGCCCAGCTTCTAGCTCTGGTCTACTCGGTGTTTGTCTGCATCAGTGAGGCCACTAATGGCAACGTCTGCTCTTTCCTCTACTGACTTCGCTAGTGCCGCGGTTCGGTTTTGGCCGCCATTTGTGGGACATACCATTCGCGACATTTAATATCAATTTCTTTAAAGTATATACGAATCATCCTCTCCTTCAGTATTACGCCTGTGTCTAACCTGGATTGCCCAGATTGGAGCAATCATGGGGGTATTTTACGGCATGTCCATCATGTTGACAAAACTCTCAATTCTAGCCTCCTACCAAACATTCATTACGAAGGGTAGTCGTTTACAAATTACTGTCTACGCCATAATGGTCGTCGTTATTATTTATAGTATCCTTACATCATTTGAGTGGGTTTATGCCTGTCAGCCTCTGGAAAAATTCTGGGATTTGACTATTACCGAGGGTAAATGCGTCAACTTCTTAGAGGTTACGGTGTTCAGCGGCGTGATGAACGTCGTCACTGATGCAATTATTTTGCTTCTTCCTCTTGTGATTCTAAAGGACTTGCATCTTCCATGCCGACAGAAGATAGCCGTTATGGGAATTATGATGACCGGAGGCTTGTGCGTTAACCATCGCCCTATAGGGATCTGCTAATTTGTAAGTAGTGTTCTAGGCATTAGTATTGTTAGGGCAAAGAGGAACGTAGACTCGCTCCGATTTAAAGACATCACATGGCAAGGCGCCCCAATGATTACTCTGTGGTAAGTTGGCGGCTTCGTGTTTCAAGAGGCGAATTTATACCTGACATGTTCTTTCCAGGGTAGCTGAAATGTACATCGCGATAATCTGCGCCTGCCTAATATCTCTCAAGCCCTTTCTTCGGAAGCACTTCCCAAGACTCCTAGGAAGCTCCTACGCAGCTACCACTTACGAAAAAACTACCAGAACGAAGCGACAGACCATAAACCCAACCGTCGACGGATATCAGCTACCATCACAAGACGGAGATGAGGTGCCACTCGCCGCTATCCCTACGGAACCTTTAGGCCGTAAGTAGCAGATGACCCTCAACTTTTCACGCCGACCGACCGCCATGGGGTGATCTTAGCCCAGGCGATATGTAGGCGATTTGGCACAGGGCCACTGACTTCCGGATGTCTGCAGGAACCATCAATCACGATGCCATACATGGGCAAACTGATATCGATATTTCGCCTTATATCGATATTATCGATATCGATATAGGTTTTTCGGCTTAAACCGATATCGATATCGATGATTCCCTTAAACCGATATCGATCGATATCAGTTTTAAAAGCTTGGCATTCCTACACCCAGAAATTCTCTGCAAACACCTGTTTTCTAGTACTATTATATCACGGTATATTATCACAGCCTACGACTGCCTACACTAGTATATCACTGCTACACTAATGTATCACTGCCTACACTAGTGCATCACTGCCTAGTCTACTCCGTAGTATATAGAGATAGCTAGATACCTTCATTACTCAATTAACTCAGTCCTCACATCTATCATCCACATGTGCCATCTCTTGCACTCCAATATATTACCATTACTATTACATCATGTCGTCCTCTATCTCATCCAATATCGCTCCATCGAGCTCTGCTAGCCGTATAGATCTCGAATACCCTCCCGGCTTCTGGGATATCATGACCCGCGGCCGCAATGAGGATCTATCCCCCAAACCTAGTCAGAAGCGAAAAATCTCAGGTCCCTCAGTATTTAGATGTCGATTTCACGCAGCATGGGGACCACAGATCCCTAAAAGTAACGCCATAACTCACTATCGCAATCACCATCAATCTAAGTCATCTATGTTATCTCAACAGCGTTTAAACGACTCAAATACATCGTTATCACAACATCTTCTGCCCTCCATCTCGTCCCTACGCCGTACATTCAATCGGGATGCCTACAAGGAAGCACTGATTGGCCTAATTACTAGACGTCGGGTAGCATTTACCTGTGTTGAGTGGCCAGAGATGCAAGCTCTACTTCTAGCCGCGAATCCTGAGTGTAGCGATTATCTCATTAAGTCCCGACGCTCTCTCGTACGCCTCATGGCCGCTAATTATGTTCTATACCGAGATCAGCTTCGAGATATCCTTAAGCTAGCTAATAGCCCGATACACCTACAAATAGATATCTGGACATCACCACATCGTAAGGGATTACTTGCTATCTGTGCACAATGGGTCAATCATGACTATAAGCTTCAAAAGGCCTTATTAGGTCTAATTGAGTTACCCGGAGATCACTCTGGGGCATCTCAAGCAGACCTAATTTATGGGGTTCTCAAACAGTACGACATCACGTCAAACGTTGGCTGGCACACAGGCGATAACGCGACGTCGAACGATACTTGCCTGGAATCTTTAGCATCCCGATTACTTGAAGAGCACCAGGTTAATTTACCGCGTTTTCTAGTAACCTAGCTAATCCCATATAGGTAAAATTTGATCCTAAACGACGCCGCGTACGATGCCTTGCCCATATCATCAATCTTTCGCTTCAAGCCTTCCTTCTCGCGTCTTCCAAACAAGCTCTTATCGCTGCGCTACAGATAGTAGAGGAGGTCGATGGGGAAGAACTTTTTACTAAGTTTTCCCTAACATTAAGTTCTAATGGATTGATAGACGAGGCTGGCGGCCGAAAGACCTGGAGAGCAACACTGAAAACTGGCACTCAACGTCAAGAATTTTCTGGTATAGGCCGATTACCTGCACTCGAACAGCTTCATGATCTGGGTATCTGGCTACATCGTTCATCACAACGCGATAAGGACTGGATGATTGCTGTAGGTCTACAGCTAGGAATTGACAACATGACACGGTGGTCATCGTGGTATATGTTTATTGATAAAGCACTGCGGAAACAGAGTGCAATTAAGGTCTTTATGGTTGATCACGATCACGGGCTTGATGGTATTAAGCTCACTACTGAGGATTGGAATATTCTTAGTAAAATACGCAAGTTTTTACAACCGTTCGCAGGTGCGACTCTGTATGCACAGACGGACAAGTCATCTATCGGACAGAGTCTTGAATTAATGGACGTTCTCCTCCATCACTACGAACAACAGAAGGTAAAGTAGATATCTTATTACATATCTTTACTAATAAATAACTAGAAGCTGTACGAAGCACCAGATACTTATGATAATCGGATGCTCCACGCCATCGAGATGGGTTGGTTTATCCTTAATAAGTATTACGCCCTCACAGACGACGCGCCTGTATACGCTGCGGCCCTCCTTCTCGATCCCTCAAAGCGGTCCACCTACATTAAGAAGAACTGGTTACAAGAGTGGGTGGATCCAGCAATTGCGCAAGCTAATACAATTTGGGAGGAGGATTATAAAATAATCTCAATCCCTATTTCAGAGGAAGCTCCACTGCCAAAGCGTCAACGGCGCGACTCAAATGCGCTCGATCGCCTACGCCGCGAGTTAGCCGTGATAGCAGAGACTGCAGACGACGATGATTTTAAAGTCTTTATTAAGGCTTCGCCTATACAGATATCCTGTACGCCTCTAGAATGGTGGTGTCATGAGGATCAGAGACGTCGATATCCGATGCTCCATTGTATGGCTATTGCGATACTCTCAATCCCTGCGGAATCTGCAGAGGCAGAGAGGGTGTTTTCAGGTGCGAGAAGGACCTGTACATGGGATCGACTCAGGCTGTCGTGTGCTAATATCGAGAAAATTGAGTGTATAGGTAGTTGGCTTCATCAGGGATTAATTACGCCGTCATCTGAGTCTGGAATGGGTTTTCCGCTTGAACCAGACGACGATGAAGCTATTCAGGGCTTTACTGATGAGATAATTGAGGAGATAAGGTGGTTTAAGGACTGTTAGCTCGCTAATTAATGTATAAAGCTTATATCGATATCGATGATAATATCGATATCGATATTTTCAGTTTGCCTTATATCGATATCGATATAAAACCCTAAAAAAAATATCGATATCGGTTTGCCCATGTATGACCTTGACATCTTAAGGTAAGCCGAACTTATCAGCCCCATGCCCAGCTTCGCGATCTAACCAGCTTTCCTCAAGTGGAGTAGAGAAATCGACGAACTCACCTAAAAGACATGTCTCATGCCACATTTCGATATCATTATAAAAAACTTTTACCCGAGCCGAGTATTCGCTTGCTTCGCCTACTCCCTTCTGAAGACGAAAATGCAGACATTCAATGTCAGCTCTTCAACTGCTCTCTACTACAGCAATCGGGCAAACGGGCCCATCCGTACGATGCTTTATCCTACGTATGGGGCAGACTAGACAAGACTTCGCCTACTCCGCCTACTCCGACTATCCGCATAGACCAGCTTAACCTACCTGTGACCTTAAACCTTCATGAAGCGTTAACACGTCTTCGGCATTGCCATATTGAACGAATCGTTTGGGTAGATGCTGTCTGCATCAACCAAGAAGATAGAATAGAGAAAGAGCAACAGATTGGATTTATGGCAAAGATCTACGGTCAAGCACACCGTGTAGTCGTTTGGCTTGGAAAGGCGGCAGACAACAGCGACGAAGCACTTGAAGAGATACGCGTCGCTGCAGGGCAGACGTCTACAATTTTTTCAAACAACGAAAAGATGCAGCATGCAATTCTCGCGCTGCTTCAACGACCATGGTTTCGGCGTATCTGGGTAAGGGAACAGACACTAGACAATATTTGTAGAAATGCTAAAAATTTGAGCTAGATACTCCAGGAAGTCGCCGCAGCTCGACATATCCTAGTGATATGTGGTCCGACGGAGATTGATGGATACGCCTTTTGCTTAGGTGTAGATTCATTGATGGAATTCTATAAAGTACCCAGAGACTTGCAGGGTTCCATCCGTTCAGTAACCTACCTAATAAGAGGAGCGATATTCAGGCCTAACTATATAGCGAGTGGGCCGGGCAAGGTCTCTCAAGATGTTTGTTCACTGGGTGAGCTGATTGACATGTACCATACTCATAAGGCTACCCTGCGCCATGATAAGGTATATGCCTTGCTTGGCATGAGCTCTGACGATGATAATAAGGCTCCGTCGCCTGACTACAAAGTTGTATGGAAGGACCTCTTCGAGAAGCTAGCCAGGTTTCTTCTCTGTGAAGGGATATCTGTGGAGGCTTCGGGCGATAAGGAGATTGCAGTAATTAAGAGCAAAGGCTGTATTCTTGGTAAGGTGTCCTCGGTACGGAGTGATATTGCTTGGAATAGCGGACAGGGTGTGGACGTTGTCTTGAAGAATATATCCAAGCAACTAGGATACGAAGGGAAGTGGAGCGCTCACTGGAATCTTCAGTCCTCGGCAAAACCTATCCAAGATGGAGATCTTATCTGCCTTATTCAAGAAAGCTCAAAGCCCACGATTATTCGACTGTGCAAGGATTATTTTACTATTATTATGATTGCAGCTACTCCTATAGAAAGCACACAAACGTGGAGCGAGGATATCAAGTGGCCCAAACTTTGGCAATCGGTAAAGGTCTTCCCCCGCAACTTTCTACTTGTCTGGGACTGGGAAAATTCGCCAGGGAAATTGCAAGTTCTAAGAGAATATGAAGAGCCTGAAGGTTATTTAGACGAAGCGACTAGATTATGGAACTTAGCACTTGTATTAGGAGATGCAGGAGTGTACGAAAAGGCAGAAGAGAAGTTTCGAGAAGTAATGGAGGGTTATGAAACAGCATTTGGAAAAGCACGTTTGCACACGACAAAACACGAATTCGGTCTAGCACCGGTATCAAGGGCTAGATACAATACGGTAGCCGACCTATTATCCTTAGGACACGGCATCAAGCTAGACTTAATGAGTCGATACAGTCAAACGCTTCTATCGTGGGCAGCGGAGGATGGGCACGAGGCCGTAGTCGAACTCCTGCTTCGGACGGGTGGTGCTGACGTTAATCTTAAGGACATGGACGGTCGGACACCGCTTTCATGGGCAGTGGAAGGAGGTCATCTCGCCGTCGTTGAGAGGCTGCTCCAGGAGAAGGCAGAGGTCAATGCAGTAGCGAGATGGGAGAATGGAAGAACAGCACTCCAGGCGGCGGCAGAACGAGGCCACCTCGCCGTTGTTGAGCGGCTACTAAAAGAGAAGGCAGAGGTCAATGCAGCAGCGAAAGGAGACAATGGAAGAACGGCACTCCAGGCGGCAGCAGAACAAGGCCACCTCGCCGTCGTTGAGCGGCTACTACAAGAGAAGGCAGAGGTCAATGCAGCAGCGGGAAAATACAATGGAAGAACAGCACTCCAGGCGGCGGCAGGAGGAGGCCACCTCGCCATCGTAGAGCGGCTACTCCAAGAGAAGGTAGACGTTAATGCAGCTGCAGCTGCATCCGATGGAAGAACAGCACTCCAGGCGGCGGCAGGAGGAGGCCACCTCGCCATCGTAGAGCGGCTACTCCAAGAGAAGGCAGACATCAATGCAGATGCAGCACAATTCCGTGGAAGAACAGCGCTCCAGGCGGCGGCAGGAGGAGGCCACGTCGCCATCGTAGAATGTCTTCGTCACGCAGGTGCTATACATTAAGACTGCTACATTTCTGCATATCCACAAATTTCCTAGCGATTGAAATACCAGCGGCTAGAGCGGTTGTAACTTCTAACTTAACTTAGTAGCTTTCTATATAATTATTTCCTTAATCCATATTTTCTAGAGGGTCAAGAGGGGGATGTATACTGGATTTGAATGAATAGGGTATGGAAATGCAAAGTTGAGCTTAACACATTTCTAACACCAGAACATTTAGATCATGACAACTTACTATACTATATTTTACTTCTCTTTTATTTATAGAGGACCTAGAATCAGCATGACTATATAGCTGGCCAATTTGCCCTAGCGAAGCTTCGAGTATACTATCAAGTAACAATGATTTCCACGTGCGGAATTACGTGCTAAATGTTTGCCACTTGAGCCTCTCAGAGGTAGACGAACGCCATGATCACGCTAGCAGGGAGGACGGCCGACCCGCTCTGGACAGGCCCTTGTCAGGAAGGTCTTGAACTTTTTTATGTGGATGAAGGATTGTGCGGCGTGCGTAGCACACGATATGTATGGCCACTGCGGTAGGTGCCGAGAGTTTCCTCCAGCCACCATTCAGT
Organism: Phaeosphaeriaceae sp. PMI808; assembly: GCA_021365335.1. Classification (NCBI taxonomy): domain Eukaryota; kingdom Fungi; phylum Ascomycota; class Dothideomycetes; order Pleosporales; family Phaeosphaeriaceae; species Phaeosphaeriaceae sp. PMI808. The sequence continues at coordinate 26,355 of JAJTIZ010000038.1, read as the reverse complement.
TTAGGCCTCGCGTGGGTCTAAAACCGGGCCCTTGGAGCGGGTCCATTGCAGAACCCACTTTTTTATACTAATTTAGTTCCCATTCTGGATCCCGCAGCGGGCCCAAAGTACCCCAGTTTTGGATCTGTGCGAGACCTAACCTGGTTGTGGCTGGAGGCCGTGCTCAGGATCTCTTGACGCCACTACACTTGCCCATATCATCTGCTAGCACTGGCATCACGCACAATCTGATTTCTTTCTTCATCCTAGTCTAGAAAAATTTATCGCCTCTCGCACAACCCTCTGGCCGGTGCGGGTCGGCCGCCCCCCTTGCTAGCGGTGGCGGGTTGAAAGTATTTTACATTTTCACTCGCATGCTACAAATGCCGCTAATTAGGTTGCTGCTAAGGCCCTTGTTTGGCTGAGTGAGGTGGGGAAAATGCTCATACGTAGCTCAGCAGTCTATCACATTGTAATGTCGACTTTTAATTGGAATTTTATTACAATACCTGAGTTACATGCCTACACAAAAGCCTCGTGAAGATCCCCGTGATAACTTAGACTAGCAAAAGAGTGTTAGATTTATAAATGTTGACATTTTGAAGACGGCTGTACTCCCACTCACCATTAGCGTTCTGTATCACAAACTGGGCAGCCATGGTAGCATTGGCGCCGTAGGTTAGATGGGCGATATTGATAAAACCCCCTTGCAGACACTGTCGTCTGCTTGGCAGATCACCAAGGATTTGCCGCTCGCGCCGGTAATAGGAGCTGGATTTCTCGGATCCCCAAAGGTTACTACCGAGCTGATTTTGGACATTGTGGTTGCAGGCAGCGTGTCGGCAGTGCCGCGGACAACTAAGGCTCCTTGCGAATAGCCAGACATGACGACTTTGGTATTAGGGCAGTTGCTGATAGCGTCGTTGATAAAGCTAGTCCTGGACAAGCAGAGTCAGCGGTTGTAATCGTGTCATCTCCCCTAAGCCATAGTTCAAATTGATTGACGCGAACCAGTACAACTACTTACATGCTCGGCACACCATCGGTACCGTTTCTGTTGAACCCGGCGAAAGTAGCGGGATACTCAACACCCTGGACAGCGAGGGATTTACCTCCTAGTTGCTTGCCTAGAGCGTCGATAAATGGCGGTCCCGTTACGAGCCCCATATTGCCCGGCTCGGTCGTTCCCCGTGCGAATATGACAGTCATATCGGCGCAGGGAGCGTTTTGCACCAAGTCGTCTTTACCTGTATCGATACTGGCCGAACGGGCCAAGCGCTGTTGCAGTGGGGTTAAAATCTTGCCCGCGGCATCAAGCGCCCCTGCACCCGCCGGTAGACTGCTTAAAATTCTCAGGAACTGGTTTAGGGGGCCCGATGGAAACATGGCCAGAGGACCCGGAATGGTTTGGCGCGGGCTAAGATCAAGGGAATTGTCAATCTCGCTGCTCTGCTCGGCCATGAGCCCATCGCTGGCGACTGTGGGAAGACTGTGAACCAGGGCTACAAAGTGAATCCCTAGAGCGCACAACAGGATTGCCCCATAGCGGATGCCGCGGCCGCGCTGGGTTTGGAACATTGCGAAGGCGACTGATTGGGAAAGAGATGGTGAATGGGTGTCTTGGTCTTAGGACGGCTCTGGAAATGGACGTGTGGTTTATAGTTTGAAAGTATGGCCAGTTCAAGAGTATTAATAGGCCCTCCGTGCGTTGCGGGACTCATACTGCAATCGTTGAGCACCCTAAGAAGTAAGTTTGCTGGATAGTAGCTCGGATCGGCGGTTCACATTTGTTTCGCAACAGTCATCGTAAGAGCTGTGTCGCCACAGCTTCCTTGGTATATACCAATGAAATGAGTTCGCCGGAACTTAGTATGAATCAGTAGTTCCTATTCGTTTCTAAAGAGTAAGAGCTGTGTCTTCACGACAACCCTGGTATTATTTACCTAAAGGCTTATACCCTACAGACGAGGCACTCCGCATCAACTGCCCAGTTTCGTCTCAGGGCGGTATCAACTCGCTCCAGTTCAAGGGACCTAGAGAGCTGACACTGGTGATTAAGCCTTCGCCCTCCCATCGCCTCGTAGTACCCAAACCTTGCATGAGCATTTGGAGATATTAGATGAGGACAGGCCAATGCAGCCGGGCGCTACCCTGTCTTTGGTATCCCTAACTGAGATCCGCCCAATAGCATTTATTTATGGCTTCGACTCCCCCCAATATACGAAGAAGCTCGTATTTTTTTGAGTTTTAGGGTCTGGTGCACAGGCCACTAACCTAGGCGTCGGCGTAACGAGCCACTCGGCGTAACGAGCCACTTTTTACTAGGAAAATCAAAGAAAACTAATAACTTTAGAGTCTTATATCTTTATAACTATAAGATATTTTAAAATACTTCTTTAATATTTAATATTTCTAAAGCTAATCTATAGAACTTAAGAAGATAATTTTTTTAAATTTATTATAAAAAATAAAAAATTCTAAAAATTCTAAAAATTTAGTTACTTAGAATTCTTAGAAAAACAAATTTAGTATAGTAATATATATACTAGGAGTATTTTTTATATTAAACTTTTCTCTCTAAAAGTACTATTTAAGAATATAGATTATCTTTATAATTTATAAAGAAATAATTTTAAATAAAAAAATAAAAAGATAATCTATATTCTTAAATAGTACTTTTAGAGAGAAAAGTTTAATATAAAAAATACTCCTAGTATATATATTACTATACTAAATTTATTTTTCTAAGAATTCTAAGTAACTAAATTTTTAGAATTTTTAGAATTTTTTATTTTTTATAATAAATTTAAAAAAATTATCTTCTTAAGTTCTATAGATTAGCTTTAGAAATATTAAATATTAAAGAAGTATTTTAAAATATCTTATAGTTATAAAGATATAAGACTCTAAAGTTATTAGTTTTCTTTGATTTTCCTAGTAAAAAGTGGCTCGTTACGCCGAGTGGCTCGTTACGCCGACGCCCAGGTTAAAAGGTAAGACTCAAAAAATACGAGCTTCTTCGTAGCTGTAACTGATGTGATGAGGACTACGCATCATCATCGCAAGGCGATCCCTGCACCTAGGGCACTGCCATCAGGACGGATGTCTTCACATGCTGCCGAGGCAGGGACGTTAATGACCTTTCGAGATCAAGGTGCTTCCCAGCTGTGTTCTATATAGAAGCCGCAACAAATTACCGAGGATTACCGTGTCCGTGCACTCAATGCACGCGGAACATCATAACAACTTAACTAAAAATAAGGCTATAGAGCCACCCACAATAGCTATTGTGGGGTGTGCGCAGGTGTTGGGGTTTCGGGTTTGGGGTAGAATTCCTGCCCCCCAGGGGCAAGGACCTCGCTTACCTTGGTAACGACCCCAACAACCATGCGCACAACACGTGCATAACTTTTTATTACTTTAGGGGATCTTTAACGCTATTAACACAGCATACGCAAGGTCTCTATTAATGTCTTGTTTATAGCTATAATGTGGTTTACTGTCGGCGTCGGCGTAACGAGCCACGCGGCGTGCCGAGCCACCCAACACCAGAACACCAACAAGATGCCAACTTCAACGCAACATAACTCTACCAATATGGGCCCAATCGACAAGGTAGTTGAAGATATAAAATTGCAAGAGCCAGGAGAGCAATTATCGTACAGAAAAGTTGCTGCTAAGCATGGTGTGGATAGATCTACACTAGCGCGAAGATGCAAGGGCATTCAGGCCCCAATGGCAGCCAAGGCAATCAACCAACAGAAACTCAGCCCACAACAAGAGCTAGAGCTTGTAAGATATATTGAAGATCTTACAAAAAGAGGGCTTCTTCCTACAAGAGAGATGATACAGAATTTTGCGTCACACGTTGCTAAAGAGCGTCTGAGTGAGAGCTGGGTTACCCGCTTTATCAACCGACACAAAGTCCATCTTATCTCACGCTGGGTTATTGGCATGGACCGCAAGCGCCACCAAGCTGATTCAGAGGCTAAATACAAGCTCTACTTTAATCTTCTCCACCAGAAGATGAGTCAATATAAGATAGAGCCTCAGCATACGTATAATATGGATGAGAAGGGCTTCTTGATTGGCATTATTGGTAGATCAAAAAGAGTCTTTATCAGGCAGATGTGGAAGAAGAAAGTAGTTAGAGCATCTACTCAAGATGGCTCACGTGAATGGATAACTCTCCTGGCGGGTATATGTGCAGATGGATCAGCGTTGCCGCCAAGCCTTATTTATCAGTCAGATTCTGGATCAATACAATCGAGCTGGGTTGAGGATATCAAGGCAGGAAAGCACTCAGTACACGTTACCTCATCGCCTTCAGGATGGACAAACAACGATATAGGTCTGGCATGGCTTGACCAGGTGTTTGATCGCTATACCAAGAAGAAGGCTCGACGCTCTTATCGATTACTTCTTGTAGATGGCCACAGCAGCCATATATCTCAGGATTTCTTGGACTATTGTGACGAGAATCGAATTATCTTGGCTCTTCTTCCTCCCCATTCAACTCACACCCTACGTACAGGAGATTGGGCACTACTGCGCGGAGTTTGTCCATGAAGGAAGGAAAGGGGCGGACATCACACATCCTAACTAGCTAACAGTAAGAGTAGAAAGATAAGTAAAGAGAAAGAAGTAGTAAAACAAGAGTTTAGCAACAAGTTTAAGAGTTGTTAAACCCTAGAATGCAACACTAGTTCAGTTATTTATTTGCAGTACTTACTACAGTCTCTCTATAAAGAAAGAACTGCTAGTGTAAGAATATTCATTTAGCAGAACAGAGGCTTATTACTTATTTGCCTACGCAGTTATTTATTTAGGGATTATACAGCAAAGTGTATTAGAGAGGAACAAACAGAGTAGGTAAAACAGGAGGATTGTTAATCGGAACCTTAGCAAGGTACGCGCCTGATTGAGAGCCGCGATTTGAGAGGACTGGGTCGATGGACGATCTCAACCGTGCCTTGTCCTATTATAAGGAAGGTTGGGCTTGCCATACTTCTCCACCATCTATCCGCATAGTTTCTGCGCGGCGCGGCACTAACATCCTTGCCTCCCAACTAAGGTGGGAAGAAGCAAGTAGCCTCCTAGAAGGCGCCGTAAAGCTTCTCCCTATTGTGAGCCCACGGCTGCTGGCGAATAATAACAAGCAGCATATGCTTGGTCAGTTTTCTGGGTTGGCTTCTATGGCTGCAGCTATCTCTCTGAAAGCAGGAAAGAATGAGCATCAAGCTTTAGAGCTATTGGAGCTAGGTCGTTGCGTTATTGCCGGGCTCCTATTAGAGATGCGCACAGACATCTCTGATCTTAAACAGCAGCATCCTATGTTAGCGGCGGAGTTTGAATCCCTTCGGAATGAGCTAGACTCACCTCCTAGTGAGACAACTTTACCAGATGATACCGCGTCTCTGTGGAAAGTCCAGGCAAATCAACGGTTCAAAGCAGACGAGAGACTAAAAGAACTTATTACAGAGATACGCGGTCAGCCTGACTTCCAGACCTTTCTTCTCCCGCCGATTTACGAAGAACTTATAGCTACTACTAGCCAAGGCCCTATCGCCATTATTAACGTAAGCTCTTACTGTTGCGATGCGTTTCTTATAGAGCATCATCAAATAAAGGTCTTAGCGTTGCCTGATCTAGAAGAGGCCAAACTTAATAAAAGAATCCAGCAGCAGTCAGTTAGATCTAGGTCAACCCTAGAATAGCTATAGGCCGCTGCTGCAGGCCCTATCCTGGACGCACTAGGTTACCAGCACCTATGCTTAGACGATAACTGGCCTCACGTGTGGTGGATTCCCACGGGAGCACTGAGCCACTTTCCAATTCACGCAACGGGATTCCATACCAAAGGATCAACCGAGACAGTGCTCGATAGAGCCATGTCATCCTACACCTCATCTGTAAAGGCACTGATATATGGCCGCCGTCATAGTCTTAAGAGACCTGCGGGATCAGGCTTAGAGCATGCTCTCCTAGTTGCTATGCAAGAGACTCCAAGCCTCCCAAGCGGCTCAGCCCTTCCTTTCGCCACCAAAGAAGTGGAAATGTTGGCCGATTTCTGCCCATCACTACAGCTTAAAGCAGTTATGCCACCACGGCGCAAGGAAGAAGTTCTAGTACACTTGCGAGCCTACAAGATTTTCCACTTTGCTGCATACATGGGCAAAGTATTAATACTACACCACAATACTACCCTGTAGTGTAGTATTGGGCTGAGTAGTGTAGTTGTAGTACTACACTACTCCATGGTGTAGTACTACAAAAAACTACACGCTTCTAATTGGCCAGATAAATAGCCAAGCAATAGCTGAACTTCTGCAAAAAAATTCACTATATCCACCAGCCTCTTGAAATACAAGAACACACACTTTTCCGCTTCATAATATCCTCAGTGCCTCCTTCTACACCCTCGATGCAGGGGCTATCGCGCACGCCCGCTATATCAACTGATGACACCACGTCACAATCTAAAACGCCACAAATCTTACCCCACATCTAGCGACTCTTTCGAGCACCAATCGATGATGAGCAGACATATATTAAGGTCGGAAAGGCAGGCAAGTAGAGGAAGAAGGCTCTCCATTATTGCATCGCTTACTCGAATAAGAAACAGAAGGTTGTCTAGGCTACCACATTCACTAGCAATACTACAGATTACTATCAGAGGCAACACGAGGCGGAGTGGAACACGTTTAGTCAAATCAATCCTCGCCAGAGAAGCATCTCACAATATACTGTCACATCACCTATCAGCCAATCCAGCTATTGCAGATCTCGTAGACGTGAGTAGGAGACAACTGGTTCGTCTACTTGAAAAGAACTACGAAGAATATCAATCAAAGATTAAGACGAAGCTAGAGGATGCTAGAAGCCTCATTCATATCTCTACAGACATGTGGACATCGCCAGGTCGCCGTAGCTATCTTGCAGTTTGCGTACAATGGGTTGGACATAACTATAAGCTAGAGAAAGCTCTCCTAGACCTACCACGAGTCTTATTCTCACATTCTAGCGAGTCACAGGCTATAGCGTTGCTTCAAGTATTCAACAATTTCAGCATTACTACCAGAATTGGGTACTACACTAGTGATAACGCGACGTCAAACAACACGCTTCTAGAAGGAATTGCAGCAAAGCTACAGGCTGAATATCAGATCCAATTCAACGCCATACAACGTCGAATTCAATGCCTTAACCATATCCTTAATCTCTCTCTTCAAGCCTTTCTTCTTGCTCGCTCAAAAGAAGCTCTCTCTACTACTCTCAACGCTCTTAAGCTTAATAGAGATAGTAACCCTTATAAACTCTTCTCTACTACACTTAGTGTACCTTATATAAAGAGTACTAGTAGGCAGAAGAGCTTTAAGGGCTAGGGAGCAACAGTCGCACTAAAGAAGCTACATAAGCTTGCAGTCTAGCTTCGAAGCTCTTCAATTCACTATAATAAGTAGTATCAAGATATCAATATCAGCCTAGGTATTAACAATAATACTAGGTAGTCTTCATACAATTACTGGACAAAAGTTTGGAACAGCGTGGCACGTGCGCGCCCAACACGAGATTGACGACTCATCGTGTACAACCACCCACCACCTAAAATTATATAGAAACTCGTTTTTTTTTTATGTACTTGAAGAGAATTGAGTCAGTATTTAGTCTGCCAGCCTCGCGCGCGCCTACAAGCTTGAATCCTCCTCGGCATACTCAAGATGAGCTTGCGTATGAGCGTACCTGGTATACGCCGCCAGCACTCCTTCAACGCGCTGCAGAAGCCCTCCCACTCCTCTTTAGCTTGCGAGGAGTTATTATATTGTGGGTAATGCTTGTGCATTATCTTCTTAAGATGCCACCAGAGGTGCTCAATTGGGTTAAGGTCAGGTGAGTAAGGTGGCCAGGTTGTAGGTGTGATGTGGTGTTGAGCTATCCATCTCATCGTTGCGCGTGAGGTGTGTATACGAGCGTTATCCTGCATAAAAAGCTGAGACTGCCGCCAGTTAGGTAGTAGGCCTCCACGAAGAGCTTTAATGTAACTTTGGCTAGAGTAGCCACGTCGTCGTGCATGCTCATCTCTCTCCATAATGACGAGTGGACTGCGGCGCGGTCTACCCCGTTGATCTAGCCATATACATGCCCATACCATCTGGGCAGGGCGCCGGTGGACGTCAACCTCAGTTATCATCTCTGGCTTCCATTTCTCCCACGAGAACCGAAAGCACCACTCACGGTTGTGGCCAGAGCCCTTCTGAAGAGAGCACTCATCTGAGAATTTGAGTGTACGCGAGTGCCACTGAAAGTAGCGATACTGTCGACAGAACTGCCGGCGTTTCTGAGCATGGATAGGCTTAAGTTTTGGTCGCTTTTTACATGGATTTTTAGTAAGGCCACATCTTTTAATAAAGCGGTACAATGTCTTATGGCTAGGTGGCTTTGAAGGAGTCCCATCTACTGCTACAACTACAGCAGCTTTAGCTAGCTCTAAGTACTCAATCTTTGGCTGGGCACGAGCCGTACGATAGATAAGCTTCTTCTGGTGTAGTGATAGTATAGGTGGACGGCCACTACGAGGTTTATCTTTAACGTTGCCTGTTTCGCGGTATTTTTTCATAATCTTAGTCACAGCTGAGTGTGTGCAGTAGAACTGGCGCGCAACTTCAGAGTGCCCTGCACCACCTAATACCATCCCAACAATCCTGTTGCGCTCCTCTAGACTCATATTTGGCTTTCTGCGAACATTTCCATCTATCTCTCGTCCAAATCGGCGCGGTGTAGCCATAGTTGTGGTGGTTTGAAGTGGTGACGTAGTTTGGAGGTGCACGGTGAGTTAAGCTTGGTGTTCCTAACTTTTGGCCTAGTACTGTAGTATCATGTTATTAATCGTGCCGTACGAAAGCAGAGTTTCCAGTAAGCAATCTAACTTGCTTGACTTAGTAGACTTGCTTAGCTTAACCAATTCGATCAAGTCAAGTAAGAGTAGCCAATTTTACTAAGCAATCCAATAAGAGAGATGAAGCTTGCTTAAATTGCTTGTCTAGCTTGGTTAAAAAGTAGGATTTAGGCCTATCTCAAGCTTAATTTTGAAGTTGTAAACTCTATCGTATAGTTGATCTCGCGATACTTTTTTGGTGTTGCAGTTAGCTTACTAAGGCTATTAGTCAGTTATCCTATCTTAGCTACGCGCCTCACTTATATATTACTACCTATTTTGAAGCTTATTTAGACGCCTAACGTTACCTTTATTACCTATACAGACGCGTTTTTTTAGTGTTTTAATTGCCTACTATAGCTAAACGTCGTGTGCCTAATACTACTTCAAGTAACAAGCGCGCTAGAGTTGCTGCTCGCAGCGTCGCTCTATCTGAGCCGGTATCTAAGCCCGCATCTGAGCTAGTATCTAAGCCTATATCTTGACGCTCATCACCGCGTAAAGCCCTAGCTACTACAAGCTAGGCTATCGTTTTATCGTTGCTAGAGCCTATATTTGAGTCGCAGTTTTTAGAGTCGCAGCCTAAGGCAGCAATCGTAGCGCCTACTAAGGGTAGCCATGCTGGTATAGTAGCTACAATTGAGGCTGGAGATGAGATAGGTAGTATCCTATCGGATAACTTTGAGGGCATTGAGTGGGTACGTTTGCCTGAGTTTATAAAGCCACTAGCAACTTCAAAGCGTGCTAAAAGCTGGATAAAAGCTGGATATTTAAATATAGCTACCGCGTTGTTGAGCGTAACGCCCTATCTCGCATATAGTTTGTATGTAGATACTGCTATATATACAAGATTATTGACAGTAGTAGCGGTGGTATATTTGACATTTCAAAGGCTACAACAGCTATAGCTAGTTATCTAGGGTTGCTAAAACGCGGCTATAATCTTATAAAAGATAGCTTGAAAAAGATGCTAACTTCAGCTATAAGAGCGCCTAGGTAGCTCTTACTGCGCTAGAGTATTACAGGTAGCGTTAATATATCGCAAGAGGTAGCCAACGCGATGGGAAACTTCGACGTACACGGCTTTCGTATAGCGGCTATACTATGGCTCGTTAACTGAAACCTTGCTTTAAGCGAGCTTACGGCGCTAGAGTTTCGTGAGTTGATGCGTAGAGCTAACCTAGAGGCAGAGGCGTCGCTTTAGGTAAGTAATACCAGCGTTTCTACCTTTATAATAAGGCTCTTTAGGCTTATGTAGCTACAAGTTGTCTAGGCTCTATTGTTAGCTATTAGTAAAATATATATAAGCTTTAACGGCTAGACGATGAAGGGAGGTAAACGTAGCTTTTTTGGAGTCGTCGCTTACTTTGCCAACGCAGCTGGAGTAATCCAAGACTTACTAATTAACCTACCTGAGCTCGCAGACGCCCATACTAGTAAGGCTATTGCAGTAGCTATCGCTTAAACGTTTAAAGTATATGGTATTACTCCGCGTAATTTAGGCTACTTTGTGCTAGATAACGCTACTAATAACGATACTGCTATCGTCGCGATCGCCTAATAATATAACTTTGAGCTAGCGCACTAGCGGCTCCATTGTAGCTGCTATACGCTTAACCTTATTGGCTAAGCAATTATACTAGGCACTAACAAAGACGCGTACGACAACGCTTAAGAGCACTATAATATAGAGGGAGAGTATATGCGCGAGTGGTGTAAAGATGGCCTATTAGGCGTCTTAATTGATGTAATCAACTATATTAAAACGCCGCAATAGTATAAGCTTTTCTAAAAGCTATAGCGCTAAGCTAACGACGAGCTACTAGCTGAACAGCGTCTTAAAGTTCTTGAGCTAGTTAAGCCTATTATTACTCGATGGAACTTATATTACGCAGCTTTTGAGCGCGCTATAAAGCTTTAGGCTGCGTATAACTTATATGCTGAGTATTATATTAGTAAAATTATGTTTAAAGACGCGCGCGCTATATAGCGAAATAATAAGCTGCCTGACGCTCTAAGTTGGATGAGATTAATAGGTCTTATAGCTGCTGACTGGGCTGTAATTACTGAGTATTAGGACTGCTTAGAGCCGCTGAAGTACGCTATAAAGCGCCTTGAAGGTCGCAGTATAGATGGTAAATACGGCGCTATTTACGAGGTTATACTAGTCTTCGAATACGTCCTTGGGCAGCTTGAAGCGCGCTAACGTCCATATACACAAGTCGACTTTAACGCCCACCGCGAGGCCCCCGAAGATCACCTCACTATCAACCTGCGCGCAGCTTGGAGCAAAGCCAACGACTACTACAATAAGCTTGACGCAACGCCTGTATACTACGCCGCCGTATGCTTACACCCGTTCTACAAGTATTATTGCGACGTAGCTTGGGCGGATAAAACTAAGTGGCTTAGCAGCGCCAACGCTAGGTTTCAGCAGCTTTGGGCGGCTTATAAACCTCAGCGCCCGCGCTCAGCTCATCAAGTTGAGCTAAGTGGCAATAGTATTGAAGAGGCAATTGGCGCTATACTAAGCCGTCACGGCCATAGCGATGCTCCAGTTGATGAGTTTGAGCGCTGGAAATTACAGGAGCCGCAGTGGACGCAGCAGTATAACGCTAGTAGCAACCTAGTCCAATACTGGATTCAATTGCGCCCAAAATACCCCCATTTAGCGCAGTTTGCAATCGATATTATGACAATCCCAGCATCCAGCAGCGATTGCGAGCGCCTCTTCAGCGAGCTTGGCGACTTGTTAGAGCCTAAACGCCGCGCTATTAGCAGTGAGCTGCTTGCTGCTCTTCAGATGATAAGATCTTGGGTTAAAGCTGGCTTTGAGCCATACAATTGCAGTACGAGTAAGGTCACTGATGATGAGCTTTTGAGGCAGTACAATATACCAGACTGGGATACAGCAGAGGCGTAATTTGTATATAAACTAATCTCTTGGCAGTCAAGCTATTCAAGCGGCTTGCAAGCTATCCAAACAATCCAAAAACGTTGAAAATCGCTCCTAAACAAGCCAAAAAAAGCTGCGGGCACAGCCAAACAAGTCAAAAATTGGGGTCTTTTTTGCTTAAATTGCTTACTGGAAACTCTGTACGAAAGAAGGAGGAAATTAAGGCATTTCTATATAAGCATGATAATAAAATTGCAGATAAAGTAGCAGTGCTTACGCATCAGGATTGGCAAACACTTGAGCGTACGCATAGCTTTCTTAAAGTATTTGCATCTAGAACCTTATAGATTGAGGGCGACCAGGCATCTCTAAGCCAGAACCTTAAATTAATGGATGCGATACTCTCATGGTTTGAGCAGCAGAAGAGAATATACCGGTCTAGTCCACAGGAAGATCTCCACATGGTTCATTCAATTAAGATAGGCTAGTATATACTTGATAAGTACTATGCCATAACTGAAGACGTCCCAGTATATACTGCGGCAATTCTCCTTAACCCTTCAAAACGCCGACGATATATACAGAAGAACTGGCCTACAACATAGCATCAACAAGCAATTGATACTGCTGTATTAATATGGGAGGAGCAATATAAAGATCAACCACTTCCAGGATAGGTAGACGACGTTATAGGTATAAACAACGATCATGACGAGCCTATAAATAAACTAGACCGGCTCAAGCGGCTTCTCTGCTGCGTAGACGACGATGAAGCAGGTGCAGAGGATGATATCTATCTATTCATCAACCAGATACCTATGAAGATCACGCCTCTAACACCTCTACAGTGGTAGAGCTTACCAGAGCAACGACAGCAATATCCACGACTCCACCACATGGCTATTGATATACTATCAATTCCACCATCTTCAGCTAAGCCAGAGCGGACATTCTCAGGTGCACGGAGAACACAATCATGGGATAGGCTACGGATGACAGCAGAAAACTTGGAGCGCCTTGAATGTATAGGCAACTGGCTGAGAAACGGGCATATCGAGCTTCAATATCTCATCACGGCTCTTCAGGAGGCTGACCACATCGCGATGGAAGCTCAGAGGGACTCTAAAGGCGATGATTGAGCTGCAACACCATAGTTTAACTCATATTTTTGCTTAATAATCATTAGTAATCAATGCTGTAGTACTACACCACCATACCACACCTGTAGTGTAGTACCAGAAGTGTGTAGTACTACACTACTACTACTTTGCCCATGTATGCGCCGTCACCTTGAGACCGAACATCACATATTTGTTCAAGAAGAATCTAGGCCTCAAAAGCAGCGTCAACAAGCCATCGAAAATGCCTTTGCAAGAACAGCCGTCAAGCAGATGCAGCAGGGCAAAGAGAAGGAGATAAATACACTACGAAAAGCAATCAACTTTGATAGTTTCCGGGAGGCCCAGATGCTGCTGGCGGCACGTAGGCACGTTCCACTAAACTTTGTAACGTGGCCAGAATATCAGGCACTTTTAATGGCTATAAATCCTGCAGTTGAAGAGTTCCTCACTGATTCTGGCAACACTGTTGCGGCGAATTTGGATAGGGCATATTCTGCACATCAAGAGTCAATAAAGGAGAGGCTAAAACTTGCCCGGAGCCCTATATATTTTTCCATGGATGTGTGGTCATCTCCTCACAGGAAGGCTTTTATTGCCGTTCACGCACAATGGATTGATGAGAACTACATGCTACGGAAGGCTCTATTGGGGCTACCAAACCTCCGCCACTCTCACGCCGGGGCTTCGATGGTACCCCATTTGATGGAGATAATCCGAAAATACAATCTAGCCCGTCGAATTGGCTACTTCACTGGCGACAACGACGCAAAAAATGACACCTGCCTCCGTCACTTTGCTGAAGACTTATCACGAGAGTACGACGTTGCATTTGATCCAGTCTTCTATCGAACAAGATGCGGCGGCCACATCATTAATCTATCTCTTCAAGCCTTCCTCTTTGCAACAAGCAAGAGTGCCCTTCAAGCCGCAATTGAAGAGGCACAGGATGAGGCAAATGAAACAACTGTTGTTGAGGCGTTACAAGAGCAGATCCAGTCAAACATTTCACAAAGAGGTCAAGGCAGGCGAAAGGCACGCAACGATGCTACAGGCTGGCGGAGCATTGGCGCAATGGGTAAACTCCATAACATTGCAGTGTTTATCCGCAGTTCGAATATCCATAGTGATGTTTGGGAAGACATTGCAGGAAAGGCGCTTGGCATAGACAACATTACCCGCTGGAACTCTTGGTTCATGTTGCTTGATGCGGCTATCAAGCAGTAGACTGGTCAACAAACAAATAATTCTTGGTATTTGGTTCGTGAACGTGCCTAGTGTAGGGACGTGCCACCTGTCACGGGCCATATTGTGCTCAGTACGCCAACCAAATACCAAGCAGGAAGGTGCTATATCAATATTTTTGAACCAGTACCACAAGGAGTTGGAAGATGATATCCTCACACATGATGATTGGCAAGTGCTTAAAATGACCCACGAGTTCCTGCAGCCATTTTATCAAGCAACTTTGGAGCAGCAGATGGAGTGGGCATCAATAGATCAAGTGTTGGCGAATATGGATATTCTATTCAAGCAATTTGAGGACGCCAAAGTAAGTAATAATAAGAACTATATTCTGCCTAGCTTGCTTATGTTAATGTAGGTCAAATATGCCAATAATAAGCATATGGTCAACTCCATTAATATGGGTTGGTGGGTGCTCTCCAAGTATTACGAAGAGAGTGACAAAACCCCCATATATGCCACTGCATTACTGCTCCATCCTGAGAAGCGCCGGAAGTATATTGATCGTCACTGGGAGAAGGACTGGCGAGAGCCTGCTGTTGCTGCAGCACGCCAGTATTGGGCAAAGTATAAGGATCGGCCTGTCACGTCAATATCGGCGACTATATTGGGCGAGAAGCAACGCGAGCTATCAACGTACGAGCGCCTCAAACAGTCAATGAGTGTTTTGGATGGGCCTGAAGATGAGGATGATTTCGAAAAGTTCGTCAATGCTACACCAAGACATATGACAACAAAGACTCCGCTTGAATGGTGGTGCCGAGAAGAGCAGAGACTTGCATATCCTCGCCTACATCAAATGGCTATTGAAGTATTGAGCGTGCCGGCGATGTCAGACGACCCGGAACGGGTATTCTCTTGCACAAGGCGTACGATCTCTTGGGACAGAACACGTCTCTCGGCACAGACTATCGAAAAGCTTGAGTGCCTAGGCAGTTGGGTGCAGAATGACTTGATCAGCAAGCTCTATGTGGCAGTAGATGACGAGATTATGGATATCTGTTAGCGGTGGCGAGGTATTCATTCCCCAGGCTCATATTATTAATTATTGATAAGCTAATAATCGATATCAATATTGGGGCGCAACATATAAATCGATAGCAATATAGCTTCTATATCGATTGATTGATTATTGAGAAGTCTGTCCTTCTCCCATACCTTCCAGGCCTATTTCTGAAGGTTCACTAGTTCCTCCACACATTATTGCGGCCCTTTGCCCTCTCCTCCAGTACCTGTTGAGGCATCGTGCATACATGGGCAAACCGATATCGATATTTTTTTTAGGGTTTTATATCGATATCGATATAAGGCAAACTGAAAATATCGATATCGATATTATCATCGATATCGATATAAGCTTTATACATTAATTAGCTAGCTAACAGTCCTTAAACCACCTTATCTCCTCAATTATCTCATCAGTAAAGCCCTGAATAGCTTCATCGTCGTCTGGTTCAAGCGGAAAACCCATTCCAGACTCAGATGACGGCGCAATCAACCCCTGATGAAGCCAACTACCTATACACTCAATTTTCTCGATATTAGCACACGACAGCCTGAGTCGATCCCATGTACAGGTCCTTCTCGCACCTGAAAACACCCTCTCTGCCTCTGCAGATTCCGCAGGGATTGAGAGTATCGCAATAGCCATACAATGGAGCCTCGGATATCGACGTCTCTGATCCTCATGACACCACCATTCTAGAGGCGTACAGGATATCTGTATAGGCGAAGCCTTAATAAAGACTTTAAAATCATCGTCGTCTGCAGTCTCTGCTATCACGGCTAACTCGCGGCGTAGGCGATCGAGCGCATTTGAGTCGCGCCGTTGACGCTTTGGCAGTGGAGCTTCCTCTGAAATAGGGATTGAGATTATTTTATAATCCTCCTCCCAAATTGTATTAGCTTGCGCAATTGCTGGATCCACCCACTCTTGTAACCAGTTCTTCTTAATGTAGGTGGACCGCTTTGAGGGATCGAGAAGGAGGGCCGCAGCGTATACAGGCGCGTCGTCTGTGAGGGCGTAATACTTATTAAGGATAAACCAACCCATCTCGATGGCGTGGAGCATCCGATTATCATAAGTATCTGGTGCTTCGTACAGCTTCTAGTTATTTATTAGTAAAGATATGTAATAAGATATCTACTTTACCTTCTGTTGTTCGTAGTGATGGAGGAGAACGTCCATTAATTCAAGACTCTGTCCGATAGATGACTTGTCCGTCTGTGCATACAGAGTCGCACCTGCGAACGGTTGTAAAAACTTGCGTATTTTACTAAGAATATTCCAATCCTCAGTAGTGAGCTTAATACCATCAAGCCCGTGATCGTGATCAACCATAAAGACCTTAATTGCACTCTGTTTCCGCAGTGCTTTATCAATAAACATATACCACGATGACCACCGTGTCATGTTGTCAATTCCTAGCTGTAGACCTACAGCAATCATCCAGTCCTTATCGCGTTGTGATGAACGATGTAGCCAGATACCCAGATCATGAAGCTGTTCGAGTGCAGGTAATCGGCCTATACCAGAAAATTCTTGACGTTGAGTGCCAGTTTTCAGTGTTGCTCTCCAGGTCTTTCGGCCGCCAGCCTCGTCTATCAATCCATTAGAACTTAATGTTAGGGAAAACTTAGTAAAAAGTTCTTCCCCATCGACCTCCTCTACTATCTGTAGCGCAGCGATAAGAGCTTGTTTGGAAGACGCGAGAAGGAAGGCTTGAAGCGAAAGATTGATGATATGGGCAAGGCATCGTACGCGGCGTCGTTTAGGATCAAATTTTACCTATATGGGATTAGCTAGGTTACTAGAAAACGCGGTAAATTAACCTGGTGCTCTTCAAGTAATCGGGATGCTAAAGATTCCAGGCAAGTATCGTTCGACGTCGCGTTATCGCCTGTGTGCCAGCCAACGTTTGACGTGATGTCGTACTGTTTGAGAACCCCATAAATTAGGTCTGCTTGAGATGCCCCAGAGTGATCTCCGGGTAACTCAATTAGACCTAATAAGGCCTTTTGAAGCTTATAGTCATGATTGACCCATTGTGCACAGATAGCAAGTAATCCTTTGCGATGTGGTGATGTCCAGATATCTGTTTGTAGGTGTATCGGGCTATTAGCTAGCTTAAGGATATCTCGAAGCTGATCTCGGTATAGAACATAATTAGCGGCCATGAGGCGTACGAGAGAGCGTCGGGACTTAATGAGATAATCGCTACACTCAGGATTCGCGGCCAGAAGTAGAGCTTGCATCTCTGGCCACTCAACACAGGTAAATGCTACCCGGCGTCTAGTAATTAGGCCAATCAGTGCTTCCTTGTAGGCATCCCGATTGAATGTACGGCGTAGGGACGAGATGGAGGGCAGAAGATGTTGTGATAACGATATATTTAAGTCGTTTAAACGCTGTTGAGATAGCATAGATGACTTAGATTGATGGTGATTGCGATAGTAAGTTATGGCGTTACTTTTAGGGATCTGTGGTCCCCATGCTGCGTGAAATCGACATCTAAATACTAAGGGACCTGAGGTTTTTCGCTTCTGACTAGGTTTGGGGATAGATCCTCATTGCGGCCGCGGGTCATGATATCCCAGAAGCCGGGAGGGTATTCGAGATCTATACGGCTAGCAGAGCTAGATGGAGCGATATTGGATGAGATAGAGGACGACATGATGTAATAGTAATGGTAATATATTAGAGTGCAAGAGATGGCACATGTGGATGATAGATGTGAGGACTGAGTTAATTGAGTAACGAAGGTATCTAGCTATCTCTATATACTATGGAGTAGACTAGGCAGTGATGCACTAGTGTAGGCAGTAATACACTAGTGTAGCAGTGATATACTAATGTAGGCAGTCGTAGGCTGTGATAATATACCGTGATATAATAGTACTAGAAACAGGTGTTTGCAGAGAATTTCTGGGTGTGGGAATGCCAAGCTTTTAAAACTGATATCGATCGATATCGGTTTAAGGGAACCATCGATATCGATATCGGTTTAAGCCGAAAAACCTATATCGATATCGATAATATCGATATAAGGCGAAATATCGATATCAGTTTGCCCATGTATGGACGTTGGTGGTCCTGGGACGTTGGTGGTCCTGGGACATTGCATCTTGGACGGATGTATTCCTTGGCGGGTTACTAATGTCCTAAGACTCACCAATGTCCCAGGACCACCAATGTCCCAGGACTACCAATGTCCCAGGATTACCAATGTCCCTGTCGGATATCACGGTGCTGAGACGTAACGTGAATGGCGCCACCATGGCTCCACTATACTAGCCCCTTGGCACTGTACATATATCAGCTCTTGCTAGATGTTGCACTGGATGTGCTAAAACGATGAAAAGTTGAGAGAATGATGATAAGCAGCAGCGTTGTATTGATTGATGTTGTGTCTGAAGTGTGGGGTACTCCAACCCGCAGATTTACATGCAGCATCACAGCTGGATTACTAATACAGATGTTTCCTGGCCTGCGACACTAGACCTCTCCATAAATACAATAAAATCGAAAACTAATTACTCATTCAACAGGACCATCAACGTCCCAGGACCACCAACGTCCCAGAGCCATTGCACACGAATACTGTTGAGTGAGTAATTAGTTTTCAATTTTTTTTTTGTATTCATGGAGAGGTCTAGCAAGAGCTGATATATGTACAGTGCCAAGGGGCTAGTATAGTGGAGCCATGGTGGCGCCATTCACGTCACGTCTCAGCACCGTGATATTCGACAAATACCAACGGGACATTAGTAGTCCTAGGACATTGGTAGTCCTGGGACATTAGTAGTCCTGGGACATTGGTGGTCCTGGGACATTGGTGAGTCTTAGGACATTAGTAACCTGCTAAGGATGTCGAATATCACGGTGCTGAGACGTGACGTGAATGGCGCCACCATGGCTCCACTATACTAGCCCCTTGGCACTGTACATATATCAGCTCTTGCTAGACCTCTCCATGAATACAATGAAATCGAAAACTAATTACTCACTCAACAAAGGAATACATCCGTCCAAGATGCAATGTCCCAGGACCACCAACGTCCCAGGACCACCAACGTCCCAGGACCATCAACGTCCCAGGACTACCAATGCCCCGTTGGTATTCGTGTGCAATGGTTCTGTTGAGGTGAGTGAATTAATCCATTAGTTTTGTAGGTAGGTTGGACGCCTGTATATATAAACCTTCCTAGCTCCTGTCACGCACTACGTCTCACATACTGTGATATTCAACACGTCCCAGGACACACACCCGTCCCAGGACACATACTCGTCCCAGGACACACCTGAGTTTTCCCCATTAAGGATGTAAGATCGCTGCAGCAGGAATAGAGCATTAAGCAGTGCAATTACTCGCATAATTGTATCTAGTTACACAACGAGCCAACGATGAGCTACAACAGTAGAGTGGCTGCTTGTTACCAGGCAGCAAGACTTGCAGGCCAACAGTGCGGCTGTCAATGATGAGGGGTAAAAGAGAAATGAGGCCCGTCAGTCGAAAGGTATAGCAGGTTCGAGCGTCTCTAAGTTACTCACAGAGGAATTGTTAGCCCCGCTTGTAGCCAATAAGAAACTAGTTCATTTTGAACTCTCGTGAACAAGTGTTGTTAGTCGTCTAAGAGCACTCTAATTGCCATAAACATCCAGCTGCGATTCGGGTGAGTGACTGCTGGTGTAGCGTTTGCCGAACGATCTCTTCTGCAAGATCATAACCGATTCTTGTCTAGGATAGATAAGGAAGAGGTCCTAAATGTTTAAAAGTAACCACAACGTACTATTTATACGAAGTTGTAATAGAGCTCGAGGTGCGCGCAGAGTTATAGACACTTGAAGTCAAAGTACCCCTCATTTGTCTCGGCACGGAGGGTGTTCTTCCCATCTAGTAATGCTCCGGAGTTCTCCTAGGCTTTACTGCCACCCCCTCTAAGCTATCATTGAACTATATTTGTTCGGTATCGGTGGTTGGTGGTGCATAGGAAAGTTATCGAGTCAAGATAGGAATGTTAGACGGGCTGCAGTTGGATCCCTCAAAGCTCAATCGGTCTTGCCGGAAGACATCCGCAACCAATGTATAATACCCCCATACAGGACTCAAGTCACTTAACTAGAGAGAAACTCAAAGAGCATTTTGGTTTCTATGCCGCGAATTGAATTTTATACATTGATATTCTAGACAGTCTTAACAGAAGTCATTGGGGAGGTCAGCAAGATCGGTTTAGAGTAGGAATTCGGGAAATGCAAGAAGACTTAAGCTACAACCCCAACCTAATCCAAGTAGCCCATGTTCTACACCTCCTCCATTTACCACATTCGCGCTACCGGGGCTCTCCAAGGTTCTGGCGCAGTTGCATCCTCTGCAACCTGGTGCCGCTTATTCGCGCCATCTGAGCTGTTGGCTCTGGCGCATCTGGTTCCGGCGCAGCGCTCTTGCGCTTCTTGCCATGTCTCGCCTTCTCTCCATCTCCATGTTACATACACCCACTCCAAACGTGTAAAGCAAAATGATCGTCGGGTATCAAGATCTACGACGTTTAGCCGGCCTGTAGTCGACGTCCTCTTCGTTATCCTTCATAGGGTGGTCCGTAATGAGTTTCACTATCTGCGATTCGTCGTGAAATCGGTTCATATATCTCCTCAGATTGCGCACAAGGTTTTGGTCGCTCCTAGATGAAAGCTTGGAAAGAGCCTGATTTGCCACTCGCTTGTAGCGATCGCGCAGCATAATAACATCGTCGTGGGCTAGCACATCGTTTTCGACCGAGTTGCTAGCGATTGCGTTGATCAAGTTGTTGTATTGGACAACACTCAGCATGCCTTCTAGGCCAGGCAGTTGTCGCACTTCCATCCATTGCGACTGGATGTGGTACCAGATAGCTCTCGTCTTGCTCAAGAACTTTTCCTCAACTTTTGGATCGGTCCACATGATAACTCCATCGGCTCGCTGTGGTCTGTATCGTACACGGCTTAATGTTGAGGAGCGTTTCCTGTGCTCTGAATCGCTTGAGTCCTCCTCCTCCTGTTCGTCACTAGAGGCATCGATCACGATCGGTTCTTCGAGGCTAGCACCCCGAATAATAGTCTTGGGTGCTATGAGCGCAGGTCGTTCGGGAAGGAGAGGTTCTGGTGCAGCCTCCGCCAAAACCGGATCAGAAATATTTACTCGTTCAGAGAGACTGGCATTAGGAGTCGTCCTGCTCGCATCAGTGCTCATAGCACGTTGCTCCTCAACTGAAAAAGAGCCCAAAGGCGTGGAGGAGGTTACCACTTTCGCCTCCTCGTGACTGAGCACTTGCAATGCTTCTGACATCCTGTCCGTCTTTCCATCGTCTGCATCGGTTGCGGATGGCGCATGTGTCTGGCCCATCTCCCTATCGTCTGCAAGGCTCACGGGTAGCGCCTGGGGCTGCTCAGCCTTCTCATCGTCCGAAGGGGTCGCAGGTGGCTTCTGTAACAGGTCAACCTTCCCACCGTCTGCAAGGCTCAAACATGGACGTGGCTGCTCAATCTCCGCATTATTCGAAAGGCTTACGAGCGGCTCGGATGGCCGCCCAGCCTTCCTATCGTTTGCAAGGCGGGTGAGTGTTTCCACTGGCTGGTCAGTTGCCATATTGTCCCTATCGTTGTCGGTCTCCCAACCCATAAGTTGTTCCCGGAGGTTTCGAAATCTGGGACGTCCTAAATCAGGACGTTGGCCTGCGGCTTGCGCAGGAACAAATTGGGGAGTTGCTGGTTGGCATGATTCTGTAGCTAGGTCATCTTCCACGTCGCTCATGGCCTGATCTTCAAGGGAAGATGTTGTTGTTTGGGCTTCCTTGGCAATGATCTCATTGTTGCTTCCGAATGTAATAGCCTCCTCCACGTAGGAGTGCTGCTCGCATACCATTCCCATCTTGTCTTTCGGTCCAAGATCGCCAAAGTCATGCTTCATTTCCGCCGGCTCGAAGTTCGCAATGACATAAGTGGTAGAGATACTGAGAGATACCTGAGATAAAGCTTTGACGTCCTTGTGGCCGAGAACGAATGCCTGGAGTGACGATGTCCGATTCGTTTCTCCGGCGTGTGGCGGTGAAGAAATTGCGGAGATGTTGGAGAAATTAAGCGCCGCTCTATGTTCCTTCCTGGGTTCTGCAACTTCGAGACTTTCATCTAAGGAGATTTGGTCCGGCGTGCCGCCTGTCTTCTGGTTGTCTGCGTGGGATCCTGACTGAAAAGCCATGCTCTTCATTTGCACGTCAGCAACGTCAGATCATAGTAATTGATAGAGACTTACCAAGTTGAATGTGTCAGCAGGATCGCAGGTGCAGTTGTTTACCTCCATTAGAAGGAAGGTGTCCAAGTCGTCAAACCATGGGTGAAGGAAGCGGTCCAGTCTTGTGGATCCATGTTGTACGGGCAAAATGCAGGAAGGGCGCTGGCTTTATACTTCAGTACACCTGTGGACACGTGCTATTGCTGATCTATTTCCGGAGCTCAGACTGTTCCCTCCACCTGTGCTATCACGTCATGGCCCCAGTCAAGGCAACAGAAAGCGCTTCAATACTCCACCAGTGGCCTGTTTAGGTGAAGTGAGACACGACTGCGGTCTTGCTTCCTTCTCTACCCCTCATCGGTCGAATCAGACACTCCCGTCTTATCACATCATGTCCGCAAAGTGGTTTCGGGCGTCGTGTGCATGATGTTGATGCCGCCAGTGGCTCGTGCTGGAGTGCTCTTGATCGAATGAAAGAGTGGATGAGTCTGATTACGAGGCAGACACCCTTTATCTGCATGAATGTCCTGCCACGGTGGCGTACGAGTGATGGAGCTGCTCCGCTCGTGCAGATCGAAGTTAATGCACAGTCTGCGCTGGAGTTTCCTGATCGAATGAAAGAGTGAGCGAGTCTGATCCACAAGGCAGACACCCGTCATCGACATGAATGTCCTACCGCCATGGTGTACGAGTGATAGAGCCGCTCCCCTCGGGCAGTGTGAAGCAGACTCCGCAACAAGCAAATCGATTTGCGAGACTTGCTTGACTTGCTTGACTTTTGCAATTCAAACAACTCAAGTCGCGGTCATACAAATTTGGGCGCAAGTCAACTCGCAGAGTGAAAGTTGTTTGAGTTGCTTGACTGACTTGCGTACATGTGTGATTTTTGTGCGGCTTTTGTGAGGTTTTTGGAGTTACTAAGCAGCCAAACTCGCGATACTTTTCTTAGTGTTACAGTTGGATTAGTAAGGTCATCTAAACTCAGATTAGACTCGTTGCAAGCGTATCCGTGCACCTTATCTCGTGCGTTACCTCTCTATCTCGCCCTTTGAGGCTGTTGACGCTACCTTTACTACTTATACTACGCGTTTTTTTGGTGTTGTAGATACCCAGAATGCTACCTCGAAAGCGTCGCGCGACTAGCTCTCAAACCCAGCGCCAGGCGCCATCTTTACGCTCATCTCAGCCTTTTCCTTCACCGTCACCACCGCAATCGTCGCCCTATGAAGCCCTTACTGCCGCGAGCTAGGCTACAACGTTTAAGTCGCAATTCTTGGAGTCGCGGGCCGAGGCTGAGATCTTCGCGCCTACTAAGGGCAGCCTGGCCGGTACGGTGGCTACAACGGAGGCTACAACTGAGGCTAGAGAGAGTAGTAATAATGGAGATAGAGATAGAGATGGAGATAGAGATGGAGATGGAGATGGAGACGGAGATGACAATAGTAATAACTTTGACGGCATTGACTAGGCGCGTTTAAAAGGCTTTATAAAGCCTCTTGTAACCCAGCGGCGCATAAAAAGTTAGATCTTTTAGTATAGCTATCGCATTATTAAGTATAAGGACCTATCTAAGATCTAGTTCATCTACAAGTACTACTATACTTATAAGCTTATTGGCAGTAGCGTCTTTAACGTTATAAAGGCTATAAGTTCAGCTGCCAAACACTTAGGCATGCAGAAACGTAGCTACATGTTTACTAAAGATAGTATAAGTTAACGCCAACAAGCTAGTAGGCAGCTCTCTTTATAGTAGGTAATTGCGTCTAGTATTAAGGTTTCTCAGCGCACCGCCAACGCGATAGGCAACTTCAATAGTTAGCAATTTCAACGAGCTGCAGTACTCTACCTACTTGATAATAACCTACTAATAGAGGTACTTATAAGAGCTTTATTTCAAGAGCTAATTAGGTACGTAAACCTAGAGGCAGAGGCAGCGTTATAGGTAAGTCCTCGTAGTATTACAACCTACGTAATACGACTCTTCCGCCGCCTCTAGCCTTAAGTTATTAAGGCCTTATTAATAGCTATAAGTAAAATACACGTAAGCTTTAACGGCTAGACGATAAAGGGCGGTAAACGCGGTTTTTTTAGAGTTATTACTCACTTTGCTAATGCCTCTAGAGTAATCCAAGATCTACCTATCGCACTACTATAACTTACAGGTGCCTATACAGGCGTAGCAATTATAGTAGCAATCGCTAAAACCCTCTAAGATTATAGTATAACTTGCGAAAAATTAGGTTACTTTATACTTAATAATACCTCCAACAACGATACTATAGTCGCTATTCTTGCTACCTAATACGACTTCAACGCCGCCTATCGTTGCCTTCGCTATAGTCCTTATATGCTCAACTGCGTTGGCTAGGCTATTATCTTTAGCGCCGACAACAAGTCATACGACAATATTACTAATCAACTTAACGTAGAGAAAGTTTACATGCGAGAGTGGCGCCAACATAGGCTACTAGGCGTACTAATTGACGTTATTAATTATATCCAAACGCTAAAGTAATACGAGCTCTTCTGAGACTTTTAGCGCACCGTAAACGCTAAGTTACCTACTAGTAAGCGACTCAAAGTACTTAAACCAGTTAAGCTAGTTATCACTCGCTAGAACTTATACTACGCGTCTTTTAAGCGCGCTACTCAACTCCAACCAGCGTACAACTTGTATACAGAGTACTACATTAACTAGGTTATACTTAAAGATCGACGCGCCAAACAAGGTAATAAACCTTGCCCTAGCGCGCCTAACTGGATAAGATCAACTAGTCTTACCACCACTAATTAGGTAGTAATCTCTAAGTATTAAGACTACTTAGAGCCGCTTAAGCTTACTACTAAGCGGCTAGAAGGCCGCAGAAAGGCAGGTAAATTTAGTACTATTTATAAGATTATCCTAGTTTTTAAGTATATACTTAGCGCCATCGAAGCGCGCGTGCGCCCGTACAAGCAAGTCAACTTCAACCCCGCTAATGCACCCAAAGATCATCTCAAGATTAACCTACGCGCTGCCTAGAGTAAGGCAAACAAGTATTACAATAAACTTAACAACTCGCCTGCTTACTACGCCGCTATCTACCTTCATCTATACTATAAATTTTACTACGAGAATAGTTAGCGCGACAAACCTAAGTAGCTTATAGTCGCTAACGCTGGTTTCTAAAGACTCTAGCAAATATACAAACTATAGCGCGCACCTCGCTACTTACCTTATACAAATACAACGCCACTTATAAGCAGAATAGATGACGTAATTAGTGCGCTCGTACGCCGCGATAACCCTAAGGAGGCTCAAGAGGACGAGTTTAAACGCTAGAAACGGGTGGAACCAGCGTAGAGCGAGGCAGAATACCTAGGCAGTAGTAACCCAGTCATGTATTGGATTGAAAAACGCTCAAAATACCCATGTTTAAGCCAGTTTGCGATAGATAAATTGACAATTCCAGCATCTAGTTGCGATTGCGAGCGGCTCTTTAGTGAGCTCGGCGATCTACTTGAGCCCAAAAGACGCGCCATTAGCAGCGAGTTACTGGCTGCTCTTCAGTTAGTACGATCCTAGATAAGAGCCGGTTTTGATGCTCCAAAACGCTCCGCTGAGAGCGCTGAGGTTGACGCTGAGAGCGAGCTTTCAGACGAAGAAATTATGAGAGACTACGATATACAAGAGTTGATCACTCACCCATAGTAAATTGTATACAAATTTGATCTCTCAGTACGCAAACTTGTCAATCCGCAAGCAACTCGCAAGCAACTCGCCCGAAAACACCAACAAGCAACTCGCAAGCAACTCGCGCCGACGTCGCCAACAAGTAACTCAAATCGCAACTCCAAAGTTGCTTGATTTGCTTGTTGCGGAGTCTGGTGTGAAGTCTATGCACAGATCGGTTCCGACATCATGCAACTTCGCCACTC
>JAJTIZ010000379.1:0-15165 GCA_021365335.1 Phaeosphaeriaceae sp. PMI808 | reverse complement strand
GATACTTACTTATAGACTATAGACTAATAGTTTAGTAATAATATTATATAAGCTTTTTATTTTTTAAATTTCTAATTTTTTTAATTAAATATAAAAATATACCTAGTTAAGTAATATATAGTAAAAATTTAATTATATAATCTTTTCTAGCCTAACTAGGTATAGTTAAAAATTAGATATTTTTATACGTAAATTAAAAAGTTCTACTACTTTAAAAATAACCTAAAAAAATCTACCTAGTTCTATACTAGATTATATAATATATTATAGCTTTATATAAATTTATACTACGCTAAACTAAAAGAAGAGATCTTTAGCTATAAAACTAATAATCTCTTATATTTTTAGCTATTTTTTTTCGTAAAGTTATAGTTCGTTAAAAAAGGTTAAAAAATCGATTACTCCTTTTTACTATTACCCCTCTATATATACCTTAAGTTCCTATTATTTAGTTTTAATAGGTTACTATAGTTAAAGTATAAGTACTCTAGACTAGCTATATATAACTTTCTAGCTAGATTTAATAAATAAATTACTTAATTATTAATTATTTATACTCTATAGAAAGAATTTAAAATATATAGGACCTATTTATATAGAATCTTAGTCTACTCTATATAGGTAAAAGGTTGGCTAGTAAATAGTAAAGGTTAGGTTAGAGTTAGGTTAGAGATTATATAATAACCTAACCTAACCTAACCTAAGTTTATTAGGTTAGTACTAGTAATAGGTTAGGTTAGGTTAGAGTTATATAGGCTCTAGGTTTTAGGTATAGTTAGTATAGACTAGGTTACCTTAGGTCTAACTAATATAATTTCTTACTAAGTATAATTTACTTTATATTTACTAATTAAGTATAAGTATAATTTTATTTTAGTATATAATTAATAGGATTTACGATTTTTTTCTTATATTTATATATAAGTATAATTAAGTTATATATATATATTATAGGAATAAGGAATTATAATATTATTATACCTTATAGCTACTCTATACTAAGTTTAAAACTTACTAGACTTTTTTTCTATATAGATTTTAAAATTTTTAAAATTCTATAAGGCTAAACTTATAATAGTAACTTAACTAGTTAAAAGTCTTTAACTTAACTAGTAACCCTTTTTATATAAATAGTATTTATATTATAATCTATAATTATTAGTATATATAATTATAAGTTAATATAGAGAGTAAATATATACCTTTAAGATAGCTAATTAAAAAGGATATTAGGAGCCGAACTAATATATAATTGGTTTACTAAAGGTATAACTAGGTCTAATACCTAATTAGGCCTAGCTATAGCCTTAGTAGCTCCTATATACGCGTACGTAGGATAAATATCGTGTATATAAATTCTAGCTAGAATTAATTATAATTATATACGTACTAAAACTGCAGTTTTCTAATTCAACTATACTTTACTATATTAATACTAATTAGTAGTTGAAAAACTATAGATTAGTAAGATATATATCCTATAGGAGGAATTTCCCTAGCTTACTAGGACTTAGTTCTAGTAAAAGAAGCGGCTAGCTAATAGTAACCTTCCCTATCTTAATAGGCTTAGGAAACTAACGTTAGTACGAAGTATAGAGACGCCTATTAGGACTACCCTATCTAATAGGAGTAGTACCTTTCTAATAGATCTAAAGGAAATCCTATACTAGACTTACCTACTAAGGTCTAGTTCTAGAAATAGATTTATATTAACTATATAACTTATAGGGAGCGACCTACCTAAACTAAGCTAATTAACGCGCGACCTAATAGTATATCGTACTATAAGGAATTAAGAGACTATATATAGTTTTATAACCTATATAATAACGAATATACTAACTAACCCTACGATCTTATAAATATACTTATTAATAGTAGATATATTAATATAGTAGTTCTTAACTAGTTTATACTAATTAAGGATAGAGGGTAAATTAACTACTTCCTTCTTATAGAGTTCTAAGACGAGTTTAAAGACTAGAATAGGGACTTTATTAGTATAATCGACCTATAGATTCGTAAGATAATAAAGGAACTCTTCTATAAGCGTAGAGTATATATACCTCTTAACGCTCGCGAGACTATTATAGAATAGTTTGCCGAACTCCTTATAATAGAGGATTACCTAATATAGCCTAAGAAAGAACTTAATATTATAATACTTAATCCGAACTTTAAATATTAATAGATAGTATAGTAATAGGGTATCCTAATAAACTAATCTAGTAGCTATAGGGGAATACTACTCCTACCTTACCTAGCTCCTTAACTACCTAGTATACGCACGCTTACTAACCTCGTTAAGCTTTATACTAATAATATAAAGTTTACTAGCGACCTCTACGATATACTTAATATTAAGCTAAATATCTTCTATAATCTCTACACTAAAGCCGGCGTTATCCTAGAACGATATAATATAGTATTTAGTACTATACTTAAAGGAAAAGTATAGTCGTTCTATTACTAATACCTTGCGTAGAAAGGACTAAACTTTATAGAGATAATTACTAAGATCTAAGGATACTTCTATATACTAGAGAATTATTAACTCTTCTTAAATAAGTAGTATATAACTATACTTAAGGATATTATCGCGATAAACCCTAATAAAGATATCGCGTAATATCTTAAGATTGTTATTAAATAACTACAACGTACCTATTAAGGACTTATCTAGAACTTCGGTAGTAGTAAGGGTAGCCTCGCTAGCTAACTAGTATCTACGTGCTAAGGAGTCCTAGCATATAGTAGTATCTTAATCTAGCTATCTATAACTAATCTAACGGTTAGTTTTATAGATTTTATAGTTATCTTATTGAATCTCTATCCTAAATAGATAATTATATATAGATAATATATATTATATATAGGGGGTGTAAAAAATAAAGAGTAATTATTTTTTTAACCTTTTTTAAAGTTAAATATCTTAACGACTATTATTACTAGTAAAAAGATAAAATATTAATTTTATAGAGAAAAAGGTAAATTTATATTTTCTAATAAAAAATTAGTAATATTAGATAATCTATATTATTATATTTAGAGTTAAAGTAGGGGTATTTTTTTACTTCATTTTTAAAGTAGTATAACTTTATAATTTACGTTTAAAAAAGTCTAATATTTTAACTAAGCCTAGTTTAGTTAGTAAAGATTATATAACGAAATTTATAGTATAGGTTACTTATCTAAGTAATTTTTTAGAATTAGTAGAAAAAAATAAAAAAAATAGATTAATAGTTAGCTTACGTAAAAGATTACTAAAATATTAGTCTATAGCTACTAAATTAGTATTTTTTAAAATTTTAACTAAATTCTTTAAGTTAGTACTAAATCTCTCGAAACTCGACTCTAACGTCTAGCTTCTATTAGAAGCTAATAACTCTCCTAATAAGATAGCTACTATCTTAAAAAAGAAATTTAAAAAATTTATAATACTATTAATAGAATTAAAAGAAAAATATAGAAAAGTAGAGGATATAAGAAGATATAAAGAAAGACCTACTAGGGTTTTTAAAAAAGAAAAAAGAGTAATTATAAGAGATATAATTTAAAGCCCTAAGAAGATAAATAAGAGATTAATACTAGAAAATAATCTAAGTACTAGTATAAGAAAGTTATAATACTTTTTAGAAGGAGAGAGAGTTACTACTAATATATATACTAAAAAGTCTTTAAATTTTAACTAAATCAACTAAATAAAAGACTTAAGTACGCTAAATAGTAATTAAATATAGTAGAAAAGAAAGAATTTAATCTAAAAAGGATTATACTTTTAGATAAAAGCTATATATAAAGAGGGTATATAGCTATTTAAGAATACTATAGAAAATAGGCTCTATTAAGACTAGAAAGTAATTAGTTTCTATAACTTATAAAAGTAAGTTTAAAAAAAATCGTAGTATACTATTTTTTTCTATTTTCTATTATCTTTTTTCTATTTAATTAGTTTTTTTATTACTTTAATACTAACTAAGTTATAACTAGAGATATAACTATCTTAGTTTAGAGATCTATTTAGATAAGAGGATAATCTAAATTAATTATTATAAGAGACCCTATAAATACTTTACCTTTCGATAATAGAATATATATATAAGCGGTACTAAATCTAGTAGTTAAAAAGTATATAAAATATAGTAAATAACCCTACCTCTTTTTTACCCCTTTTTCTTTAATATATATAACTCTATATATATATATATATTAGTTATATTTCTAAAATATATACTAATTATCTATTTAGGCTAGAGATTTTAGTAAGATAACTATAATATCGATAAAACTAAAGCTATTAAGGATAAGTTTAAAAGGAATAAAGTAAAGCTTTATCCTTACTCTACCTTTAGTCTTGATTTAAATCCTATTAAAAATATATAGAATCTACTTAAAGATAGGCTAAATAAACGCCCTAGAAAGAGTTTAGGTATAGGGATTAATTTAAAGAGTATAGAAGCTTTTAAGCTTACTAAAATAGAAGAGTAGAACGCTATAAGCTAGTAGGCTATAGATAATAATATACTATCCTTACTTAGAAGGTAGGAGGCTATTAAAATAGTTATAGGCTATTAGACTAAGTATTAGTCTAGTCTAATATATATTTATTAACTAAAGTCTAAAAAAACCAGTTTCTTTATAATATTAATATAGTAATACAATATATCTATAAAGCTAGTATATAATAGGTTCTATATAGGTATTTAATATATATAAAATATAGGGAAAAAGATACTTAAAATAAAAAGTTATAAGCCTTTAAACACGGCTTAAAAAGATACCCCTATTTCAGTGAGCTACTATAGCTAAGTTACGATTACTAAGCTATAGATTTTTATATAATCTAAAAGAGCGAGCTTTTCTCTTTAAAGATATCTATTTTTTATAGTTATAGCTCTTATATTAAGGAAGTTATAATACTTTAAAAAAGGTTAAAAAATGAATTACTCTTTATTTTTTGCACCCCTCTGTATATATATAGATAGATAAAGGAGTAAAAAATGATAGTAATACTAACCGCGTTTTATATACTTTTTAACTACTAGATTTAGTACCTCTCTTATATATCTTCTATTATCGAAAGTTGAAGTCTTTATAGGGTCCCTTATAAAGATTAATTAAGATCGTCCTCCTATCCAAATAGATCCCTAAACTAAGATAGTTATATCTCTAGCTATAACTTAGTTAGTATTATAGCTATAAAAAAACTAAATAAATAGAAAAATTCGTTATAAAATATAGAATAAAATAGCCTACTAGGGATTATTTTAAACTTACTTTTATTAGTTGTAGAGACTAATTAACGTCTAGCCTTTATTTTTCCAACTTTTCTATAGTACTCTTGTCTAGCTCCGTACCCTCTTCGTATAGAACTTTTATCTAAAATATAATCTTTTCTAGACTAAATCCTTTTTTTTCTACTAACTTTAATTACTCTTTAGTATACTTAAGTCTTAATTTAGCTGAATTAGCTAAAATTAAAGGCTTTTTAGTAGCTATATTAGTAGTAACTCCCTCCTCTTTTAAAAGGTATTATAACTTTCTTATACTAATACTAAGATTATTTTCTAGTATTAATCTTTTATTTATCTTCTTAGGGCTTTAAATTATATCTCTTATAATAACTCTTTTTTCTCTTTTAGAAACCCTAGTAGGTCTTCCTTTATTTCTTTTTATATCTTCTACTTTTATAGCTTTTTTCTTCTTAATTCTATAAATAGTACTATATATTACTTTAATATTTTTTTTTAAGATAGTAGCTATCTTATTAGGGGAGGTATTAGCTTCTAATAGAAGCTAGACGTTCGATTCGAGTTTAGAGAGATTTAGTACTATTTTAAAGGATTTAGAAGAGTAAAAGTAAAAATTCAAAAAGATATTAATTTATAGGCCCTAGACTAGTATTTTAGTAATTGATTACGTAAGCTAACTATTAATATATTTTTTTTATTTTTTTCCTCTAATCTTAAAAAATTACTTAGGTAAGTAATCTATACTATAAATTTAATTATATAATCTTTACTAACTAAATTAGTCTTAGTAAAAAAATTAGACTTTTTTAAATGCTAATTAAATAGTTGTACTACTTTAAAAATTATAGAAAAAAATACCCCTACTTTAACTCTAAATATAATAATATAAATTATATAATCTTATAACTTTTTTATTAGAAAATTAAAATTTACCCTTTTCTCTATAAAATTAATATTTTATTTTATTTCTAGCTTATATAGTCGTTAAGATATAGTATTTTAAAAAAGACTAAAAAAAAATTATACTTTATTTTTTACACCCCTCTATATATAGGACTTATAGATTAATTATACTACTACTATATATATTAGACTTTAAGTTACGCTACTACCTTAAGAGAGGTATATTAGGTAGTTATAAGCGTTTATAAGAGAGTAGTTATAAGTATTTATAAGAGAGTAGTTACTTATTTTTAGCTCTACCTATACTACTACATATACTATATATATATATATAAATTAATTAATTACTTAACTTCCTATATCTATTATATACTTAAAATATACTTTTAAGTTTATAATAGATATTTTTAGTTATAAATTAATTAATTATTTAATTTATTTATTAGATAGATCGACTTTATTATAGATAAAGTTAATTAATCTAAGGTAATTTTTAAGTATAAGTTTAATTCTAGGTTAGAACCTTTTATACTTCTTTTTACTTATTTTATACTT
Organism: Phaeosphaeriaceae sp. PMI808; assembly: GCA_021365335.1. Taxonomy (NCBI): domain Eukaryota; kingdom Fungi; phylum Ascomycota; class Dothideomycetes; order Pleosporales; family Phaeosphaeriaceae; species Phaeosphaeriaceae sp. PMI808. The sequence goes on along the minus strand of JAJTIZ010000379.1, from coordinate 8,455 downwards.
AAGTAGAGAGAGTAGTTACGATTACTTATAGTAGTTTTATAGGAAGTAGCTATACGCCTTACGCTCTTATATATAAGTTATTTACCTAACTAATTAAATAAACTATATACTAATCTATATATATATATCTTATATAATTATTAATTCTTATATAGTAGTATCCCTTATAGTAGAATCTATTATAAGGTATACTTCTAGGTTATTTTTAGGTATAGGTTTAGTTCTAGGTTATAGGTTTAAATCTAGGTTAGGGATTATTAGGGTTATACTTTTTAGGTAGGAAATATAGGAGTCGTAGGAATTAGTTATCACGGATAGCAGCTCTACTCCACTACGCTAGACAACTAAAAAGGTATAAATAATCAATAACGTTGATTACTAGAGTAGAATAGTATATATTGCCGCATACACGCTAAGTACCGCAATATACTCAGCTCTACTAAGCTCGGCTCCTTAGCTAAGTAAGCGTTGCTTTACATTAGTAGGTTAGAGCTAGTAGTAGAAGGAACTCGGAAGTAGTTTAAAAGAGACTTCTAATTAATAAACTTCTATTTAAGGAGAAGCTTAGTAAGACTATCTACTAGTTAAGATTTTATATTAATATATACGACTTTAAGAGTATTAGCTTAAACTACTTTACGTAGCTAGTAATAATAAATATTAATATAACGAAGAGTAGTTATTAGTTTTAAGGCTTTAGCTATAAGGAGGTAAATTATCTACTAGTTATTATCTAGGTAAAGACTAAGATTATAAAATACTCTCTACTACTAAATATACTTAGTACCTATAGATAAAGTAGTAATTAATTTAGCTTTAGTAGTTACTTTCTAGTCGATTAGTCTACTAAAAAGATAGAAGATATAGGCTTATAAGGATTTATAGGTAGCCTTATAATTAGCGTAAGAAGTATTAGTTACTTTAAAGAAGTCTAGTTTATCTTAATTAATAATTTAAATTATATAGTTAGTCTTAGAAGCTAAGTAGTATAGGGCGAGGTCTCTTTTATAAAATAAGTATACTAGGTATTAGTATATAGCTACTAGATATATAGTAGAAGGATTTATAAGGAATTCTATAAGTTTTAAATAAGCCTTAGTAATATAAGGCTTAGTAGCTCCTATAGTATAGCTAATTAATCTAACTATTTAAGCGTACTAGTATATATTAGTATTATTCTTAACTTTAGTAGAGGGAAGTAGTTCTTCTAATAGTAGAAGAGTAATAGGAGCTTTTATCTATAGCTTAGGTAAAGGATATCTATAATAGATAGTTTTAATATAGTCCTTCTAGGATAGCTAAATATTACTATTATCCCTATCTCTATATATAGTAATACTATAAAAGGTCTATAGATTATAGTCTTAAAGATTAGTAATCTTATAGTATTTATAGAGCTTACGCTTAAACTCGTCTAGAGTAGTAGAGTAGCTAGTTTTTACTATAGTAATAATATTATCTATATAGAAGAAGATAATTAGATAATTATTTTTCTAGAGATAATTGTAGTTAAGGACTAGAGTAAGGCTAAAGGACTAAAGAGTTTATATAAGATTCTTATACTAAAGAATATAAAAGGTCTTAAGACTATATAGAGCTTACTATAGTTTCTAGATATAAAGTCTATTATTAAAGCCTTCTAGTTAATAAGTAAAAACTAGTTAAGAAAGGGATATATTTATAAATGCGTTAATAGTATTATATTATCTAATCTCTAGGTTAAAGTAGGTAGTAATTACTATAAGGGTATAAAAGATTTAGATAGTAAGAGTAGCCGTATAAGTATCTTTAATAGTTATTTAAAGATCGCCTCTAATATAGATACGCACCTTATACTTAAGGTAATAACTATCTAAGTTAAACTTATACTTAAATACCTATATAAGAGGAAGGATCTCTAGAGTAAAGATATTAAGTTCTTAGATATAATATTTAATATAGGTTAACTTACGTTAGATTATATTAAGCTCCTTAGAGTAGGTATTAATAAATCCTTATTTAAAGATATCTAGGAGATTTTAGATATCTAACTAAAATCTTAGTTTAGTTAGAAGCTAAGATTAATAGAATCTAATCTTAGGAGCTAGAGAGGAGGTAGTAATAAAAGAAGCCTAATAAGTAGAGACTACGTTAGCTAAGCGAGTATACTTTAATCTATTAGTAATAATATTTAAGGATTAAATATACTAATTAGTTTAGTATTTACACTTATATTTAGGTAGACCTTTAGATATTTAAGAGTTAATAGAGACTAGAGCGAGATAAGAGTTTACTAGACTACTAGATAGGTCCTAAGTAGTTACTAGTATTATAATAGAGTTAGCTAGACTACTAGATAGGTCCTAAGTAGTTACTAGTATTATAATAGAAAGTAAGGCTAGAGTATTTATCTCCTATTCTTCTTTAAATAAGGTTAATAAGAAAGTTTTATTATTAGTAATATCCTAGTACTTAATATAATTAATTATTTCTATAAGCTAATTACTAGATATAAGTAGATCTTTATTAGATCTAAAGAATTAAGATTTATTAAAGGTAATATCTCTAGTATATATAATTTTACTTTAATAACTACGAGATAAGGCTTTAGGTAGCTATATATAGTATATATATTATAGGAGTCTTACCTAATAAGATAACTAATAAGAGTATAAGGGCTAAGTTTATCTATCTACTTAATTTTCTTATAGAGCGCGTATATATAGTAACTATATATATATAGATAGGCTAGAAAGAGTTACTTACTATAGGTAGCTTAAAATAGTATCTTCTATTTAAGTAATTTAGTTAGAGTATAGTTAAGAAGGTAGCTAGAGTATTAATATACTTCTATAATAAGATATATTAGGAGATTAGTACTAGTAATTATTAATCGGCTTCGCTTAATAAGCGTTCTACTAGAGCGTTTAATATAATTAGCTTACTTAGGTATATTAGGAGCTCTTAGTTAGAGTTGAATTCCCTTAGATATAGCGTATAATACTAGAGAAGAGTTATTAAGTATAGAGTTATCTTAAAAACTATAGCTATATTCTCTATCTAGTAGAAAGAAGGTTAGAAAGATATTAAATTCGCGTTTAATAGCTTAATCTAGCCTAATAAAAGCTTTAAGAATAGTTTCCTTAAATTAGTTAGATATTATATAGATAAAGTTAAACTTAGTAACTAAGTTATATATATAAAAGATATAGTAATTACTACTTAGAGTAATTAAGTCTAGCTTAATTAGATTAATAGCTAATAATTTAAATAGTTTTAAGGTACTATATTCTCTATCTAATTATTAAGAGATAATCTTTATTACCTTATTAATTTAGTATAAGGAATATTTAATAGTTAATAGTAGATTAGTTATAAGGCTATTAATACTAATTATATTACTTAAGAGATATTAAATTAGCTCTTAGCCTAGATAGCTTATAAGAATATATACTTAAAAACTACTAAGTTAATAAGCTTTAAGAGGCTTATATAAGGTTTTATAATATTTAGATATATAAGTAGTAAAGGGTTAAGATAGATTAGGTAACTTAGAATTAACTTAAGTTAAAATAATCTAGTAACTACTACTTTAGCTAATATTAGTAAGAGTAGCTTATATAGAGTCCTTATAAAGTTAATAGAGGATATTATATCTAGAATTAAAGTAGATATTAGCTAAAGAGAGCCTAGAAAGTAAGATAAGGCTAGTAAAGAAGCTTAGAATAAAGGTAATATTTTTAAGAGTTATTCTCCTTCTTCTATTAGGTATATTAAGCTTAATCTTATATTTACTCTACGCTTAGATACGTATCTTTACTCCTCCTATAAGTATAATATCTAAGTTAGTAGTAGGTTTTTACTATATAAACCTAGTAGTATTATTAGTAATATAAAGATCTAATCCTAGATCTAAGATCTATTAGTAGAGAAGCTAGCTTTATTATATTTAAGTACTAAATACGGAATAGTAAATAGTATATAACTAGTATAGCTAATTAGTATTAAATAGCTAATCTCTTAGGTCTATTTTTATATTACTTAATTAGCTTATATAAGAGTTTTAGCTTAGCTTTTTCTTTATTTAAGTTTTAATACTAGCTAAGATTTTAATACGTTAAGGTAAGTCCTCCTATATAGTAACTTTATTTACCTTTTTCTTATCTAGTTTAAAATTCTTATTTCTAAGAATAGGGTAGATATAGGGGTATAATCCCTAGAAACTATTATATAAGTCTCTATCCCTATAAGGATAAGAATTCTTCTATATCTTTAAGAATAATCTTTTTTAATTATTTAGATTAGTATTAGTATTAGTATTATATAGAGACTAATCTCTATTTAGAGTAGTTATAAAAGCTAAGTTATTAACTTTAGTAGGTTTTTAGTATAAGAAGCTAGCTTAGAGGAAGTTAGAGATAAGTTCTTTAATAGTAACTTCGTCTAGAATTACTTATACTTCTACTTAGGTTAGATTAAGAATATTACTAATTATAGTAGAGCTAGCTATACTAGGATAAGTACTAAGTTACGCCTTAGTATACCTTTATTTAGCTTTCTTAATACTAATAGCTAGGATAGAAGCGTAGCTACTATTAATCTAATTAAACGCGATTAATAGGTCTTTTTAAGGAAGAAAATCCTAAATATTAGGGATTTAGTATAGTATAGCCTTATTAAAAGCTAGTAGGAAGTTATTATACTAGTCCTTAATACTAGAATATTTAGGTATATATTTCCTTATTCTAAGATTATCTATATATACTTCTACCTTCTTCTTAATTAGTAACTAGTTATATAGCTTATATAAGACTTTAACTTATATAGCTATAGTTAAGTAAGGTTTTAAGATAAGGAGAAGCCTAATATCTATTATTTTAGTAATATAAGCTTTAAGTTTACTTATCTTTTCTTAAATAGTATAAAACTCTTTATACTTTTCTTTCTATACTATAATTAAGCTAGTATTATTATTAATTAGTTTATTAGGAGGCTTAATAAGCTCCTTTAAGTTAGTAGATTCTAGATTAATATAGTTCTAGATACCCTAGATACGTATATAACGCTTAAGAACGTTAAACTAGTCGTTAAAGTTATCCTTACTAGATAGGATAGGTTTTTTAGTAATAACCTTTAAGTAGGAAGGTATTATAGGTAGATAGGTATAATATTATTTTATAAATAAGTACGGATTAGGCTAGGCTTATAACTATAAGCTTATAGGAACGTAAGAATATAAGAGATAATTATCTTATATTATAAGGTATCTATAGTATAAGATATACTATAATAATCGAGTCTAGGTCCTAAGAGAAGTACTCTTATTAGGGATAACCCTTAGTAAGAGATATACTATAGGAATAGCCTAAGCTCTTATAGGTTACCTAGGTTTATAATAGATAATAAATTAATCCTCTAAATAGTAGTTAAGGTATTAAATAATATAGCTAGACTAAATAGTCTCGTACTAACGCTACTAGTCTTTAGAGTATACCTATAAATTACTATAGATTTATACCTATTACTAGATATAATAGCTCGAGCTAAAGCTATATAAAGAGCTATAAAGATCCTACGTAGTAAAAGAGTAAAGGAAAAGGTAAATTATATAATAAATACTTAGAATAGTCTAGATTTATATAGTATTCTTATACTCCTACTAAACTTAAAGATCTTAGTATAGAGAGAGAAAGGTAGTTAGATAGGACTATATAAACTTAAAGCTATTAAAGGGTATAATATAGTAATTAAGATAGAAAATAAACTTATAACTTTTAGATATATATAAGTAAAGCTATACTTCTATATAGAGGATATATATAAAAGATAGGACTAAGGATAAGTAATAGATCCTAATAAGCTAGAGTAAGTAGTTATTAAGACTTCTATTATATAAAGATAGGGATAACTAAGAAAAGAAATTACCTATAAAGATACTTAAATCGTATAAAAGGACTAGACTAAGAAGAGTACTATACTAACTAAAGCTCTAGTTATATAAAAGTAAGGCTAACTAAGAAAAATTCTATAACCTTAAAATAATAATAATAAGAAGGATAACCTAAGTATTATATAAGAAATAGAAGTAATATAAAGATAAAACCTAAAAAGATAAGCTATATAATATATTATATAGTTATTCTTAACTTAGAAGGAGAAGAATAACTATATACTAGCTATATAGCTTTATAGTAAAGGTATTATTATAATACTTAGTATACTATTTAAGGTATTAGACTATATAGAGATAGAGATACTACTCTAGAAGGGAATATTTAAAATTCTAAAGTTTAACCTATACGAATATAGTAGATTAATCTTTAACCTTAGACTTATATAAGAAGTTAAAGGGAAGATAATATAACTATATAAGAAATCTAGGCTTATACTAGTAGGATACTTAGATATAGGTAAAGAGGAGATCCTTATATAATCTCCTATAATCTAAAGAATAAGCTAATAATTACTACTTATAGTTAGAGTATTACTAATTACTATATATAATATATACTATAAGCTCTAAGATATTATATAAGTATATATATAGATAATAGATAAGCTTATACGTACGCTATATACTAGACTACTATAGGAGCTTAAGTCCTTCTTCTCCTTAGATATAATTATATAGGTTATATAATAATTATATAGTACTATAGAATTAGGCTTATACTAGTTTAAGATATACTATAACTACTATAAGGATAAGCTTAAGATAAAGATATCCTTATATAATCTATATTTACTAATTATATATAAAGGATTAAAAACTTTTAGAATTACTAGTTTATAAACTAATAATATAGTTAGTATTATTATAGTAGACTTTATATAGTAAGAGTAGGAGGAACTTAATAAAGCTAATTTTCGTATAAAACTAAAGAGTATATTATCTCCTAGATAACTACTCGAGTTTAATAGTAGAAGGATTAAACTAGATAGTAAGATAATCTAACTTATATAGAAAGGATAGATAAAATACCTCTATATAATCGACCTAGATAGTAAAGATACTATATAAAGATATATTAAGTAATAAGTAAGAGAAGCGTATATTACCTTAGTCTACTAACTAGAAGTAGCTTTTAATCTCTTAATTACTATATAAATAATAGAGCTAAATACTTAAGATATTAAGAATCTTAATATATAAGTCTAATAGTAGATAGATAATCTAGATAGAGGCCTAAACTTTATACCTCTCTAACTTAAATAGATAAAGCTTTTTATCTTTATAGATAGATTATTTACTAATAATAAGGATCTTAGCTCTTAGCTTAAATTTATAATTATTCTTACTACTAAAGAATATATAGGTAATAGATATAACTTCTAGATCTATAGTAATATTATATACTAGAACTTAATTAAGTATAAGAAGGTAACCTAAAGTATCCTTACTAGTAAACTATATAGTATAGTTAGCGGCTTTAATAACGCGATTATATTAAGTATAATACTCTACTAAATTATATAGATAATAAACTTACTAAGGATACTAGTTATAGTCTACTTAGACTTAAAATTACTATATAACTACCTCGTTAAGCTTAGTATAATAAATAAGAAGTAGTTAATAATTAATATTATATCTCTAAGAGAATTATATAAGAATTAAGAGATCTTAGAAGTATAATAGATTAATAGACGAGATAATCTAGCTAATATATATATAAAGAAGACCTTAAATTTAGTACTATAGAAATTAATTATAAGTAATATACTAAATATTAAAGCTAAGGCCCTTATATAGAGGCTAACTTAACTTACTTATTTTAATTTATAAGAATAATATATAAGAAGAGATAGTTAAGACTATACGCGTTAATTGTAAATATATAGCTAACCTACTAGAAAAGAAAGGATAATATATAATAAATAAATAGTAAGGGCGAAGTAATTAAATAGTAACGTTATATATAAGATTATAGGTAACTTATATAAAAAGAGAAAAGTTACTAGTATCTATACGTAAATAAGCTATATTATATATAATACGTAAATATTTAGGAGAGAACGTATAAGGCTAATAGGCCTATATATTACTCTCCTTATATATAGCCCTTCTCTCTTATTATATATAGAATAATACTTAAATACTAATTATCCTTTCCTATTATTATATCTATTTTATACTACTATCTTCTTCCTACTTACTATACGCGAATACTATAGAGGAAGCGAACCTATAATTATTATTATTAATTCTATTTACTATCTAGTACTAGCCTTAGTATAGGCTATATAGATATTTACCTAAGGAAGAAAACCTAACTAAAGGAAAACCTATTATATACCTTATATACTAATACCTACTCTTTAGTTCTCTTATAGTACATAGGTATAGTAGTAGTATTAGCTATTCTATTTAACTACCTATTCTATTATACTTACTCCTATCTAAAGAAAATTAAAAAGGTAAGAAAAGTAGAAGAGAGAGGACTTTATACTATCTACTCTTTCTATATAGATAGTC
>JAJTIZ010000378.1:0-15238 GCA_021365335.1 Phaeosphaeriaceae sp. PMI808 | reverse complement strand
CTCCTTAATCTCTAGAGATTAAGAGATTAAAGAGATTTAGATAGTTAGCTAGTATATATATAATCTAGATAATAAACCCTTATAGCTATATATTTAACTTTAAGTATTTATAATATAAGTCTATTAAGAAATACTTTCTTAACTTTATTATATCTTTAAGAACTAATCCTACTTTACTAATATATAGTTAGTATATTAGTAGACTCTAATAGCTTTATACCTATAGGCTTTTAAATAAACTAAATTAGGCTTTCTTAGTAATACTATAATTCCTTAATTATAAGCTACTCCTAAAAGAAGGTCTATATAGTATTTTCTAGTTATTTAAGTAACTTAGTATTTAGTTATAAGGTATACTCTAGCTCTAGTAATTTCTAGCTAGAGTTCTAAAGGTAGATTAGTATTAAGCTATATTATATATAATTTCTCCTTATTAATACCTTTAGCGCGCTTAGCTCCTCTATTTTAAGCTTAAGTATCTAAAGCTAAAGGTTTATAAATACCTTATAAGCTTAACTAATACTAGACTTCTAGTTTTACTATAGTAATCTTTATTAGCTTTAACTACTTTAACTAAGATATTATACTAATTCTTTAAGAAGAGAATAAGTTTTCTAGTATCTTAATAATTAACTTTACTAATTAGTTATCTATAAAGTAGAAGTCCTACTATAGTTTAGAAATCTTCTTAGTAACTAGTATCTAGCTTTTTCTTTATTAAAGCTCTATACTTTATATAAGTAGAAATTAATTAAGATTCTTTCTTCTAGTCCTTTATAGTTAAACTTATAGTATATAGCTAATTTAACGTCTTATCTTAGCTTTTACTATAGGAGTTATATTTAATAGTAGTTACTCCTTTTATATATACTCTTAAGTTTACTAGATAAGATACTAAATTACTACTAGTTCTAGATAGCTAAGTCTCTTATACTATAGGAGTATAGTTACTATAGTTACCTAGGTTTATAGGTATAATAAAGTAAAAGATAGTCTAAACTCTATAACTCTACTTCCTTAAATAGTATTTATACTAAATAATAGGTATAATATATACTTCTTATAATAGATAAAACTTAAATACCTATTAGCTATAGATCTTAGTAAGATTTCTAATTATCTATCTATCTAGATTATTTAGAGTTATAGGTTCTAATTAAGTATTCTACTATATTCCTTTCTACTAGAGTAATTAGAATAAGACTAGGTTATAGTAGATATCTAAGTATATAGCTATATTATATAAAGCTAGTTAATTTACTTTAGATTAATACTTTAGCGTTAGATTAATAGATCTATATCCCTTTACCTATATCTTTAAATTATTAGCCTAGATATAGTCTTCTTAAGTAGGTAGATAGTAGTTATAGATATAATCTAGATTATTTATAATATACTAGGTTATATCTAAATTAAGGATAAATAAGTCCTGTAATAGATATTTATTATAGTTATTTATTATAGTTTAAAAGGATATAGTAGTAAAGGTCCCTTTAATACTTATAACTCTTTAACTATATAGTTATTCTTAATCTCTAGGTATTAGAGTTAGTAATCGCTAAAGTATAGTTTAGACTATCCTCTAATTAATCTTTAAAATATAGTATTATTTTATATTTATAGTTAATAAGCTCTTATAGAGTCTTATTTAGATTCTAATATAGAGAGGCTATATCTAGATTAATATAATAGTATTCTCTTAGGTTATAGAATTTACTATAAGTAGAGTATTTTTCCTCTACTATAGCTTACTTAGTTAATTATATATTATTAATATTTTAGCTAGGTTAATTTTTTATACTAGGGTCTACTCTAGTTTAGGTTTAATTAAAGTCTACTATAGTTTAGTAGTAGATTATATTCTATAGGAGAGGTATTCTTAGTCCTATTATTAGATAAGCGCATAAGAATCGAGATAATAATCGAGATAGTAATCGAGATAGGCACGCGCGCACGTGCGCTACTAGCGCTACTAGCTAAGCGAGCTAAACTAAACCGCGCTGTACTAGCTTAACTATAGGATCCCTTTAATAGGAGAGCTATAATTAAATAACGCGCTAGCTTAATAAAGGGAGACCCTAGGGCACGAGCGAAATTAAGGAACTTTCTAAAGTATATTAAGAGTAGTAGAGAGGGTAGAAAATAGATAGAATAATTAATTAATTACTTATTATTATTATAATTAATTATTATATACTTCGTGATATTAGTAATACTAATTAAACCCTATTAAAATCTAATAATTAAGAGTCTTACTACCTTAACTAAATTAAGCTAAAACTAATAACTAAAATTAAACTATAATAGCCTATTAAGCGCAACGCGATCCTATAGTAATACTAAGGAATAACGCTAACTATACGCCTAGTTATATAACTATAATCTAGATACGTAGTCTATAAAATCTAGGATAAGATTAACCTAGCTATAACTACTAAACTTATCGAAGAGCTAGAAATTATTAGCCCTCTAGTAATTACTAATTATACGCTAGCCTCTAATATTTAGGAACTATTATATTAATCTAAACTATTAATAGTAGGTCTTAAAGCTTTTAAGGAGGATCTTAAATACTATAAGACTCTCTCTAAGTAGTATTAAATTAATTATATATATATAATAAGGAGTAGACGAGCTTATAGTAGATTATAGTCTTTATCTAATTATTAGTTACGCTATATCTACTACTACGTACTATCTACTAGATTAGTTACTATAATAGTAGCTTACTAACCTTAAATAAACTATTAGTATTAATAAGAGTTAGAGAGAGAGCGAGCTTAAAACTATATCTACTTACTTAAACTAATAAGGAGCGTATTAAATTAGGAAACCTAGCTAGCTAAGTATAACTAAGCACTACTAATATAGAAGCTTATAAAGTAGTAGAGGTATATAGATTAAGTAGTTATAAAAGACTTTCTCCTAGTAATTAATAAGATTACTCCTATATAGTCTATAAACTTTTAAGATTATAGTCGATTTAAAGATTATATAACCTATAAGAGATAATAAAAGATTCTAAGAATACTTAATAGTAAATTATCCTCTTAAATTAGGGAAAAATAGGGCTACTTTTATAGTTAATAATACCTTATTAGATCTTCCTACTAGTAGTAAAACTACCTAGGGTAGGACTAGGGACGCCTCTCCTATAGAATATAATCTACTACTAAACTAAGGTAGACTTTAATTAAACCTAAACTAGGGTAGACCCTAGTATAAAAATTAACCTAGCTAAAATAGTAATAATATATAATTAACTAGGTAAACTATAGAGGAAAAATACCCTACTTTAGTAAATTCTATAACCTAAGGGAATACTATTATATTAATCTAGATATAGCCCCTCTACGTTAGAATCTAAATAAGACTCTATAAGAGCTTATTAACTATAAATATAAAAATAATACTACATTTTAAGGATTAATTAGAGGATAGTCTAAAGCTCGCTTTAGGCGATTACTAACTCTAATACCTAGAGATTAAGAATAACTATATAGCTAAAGAGTTATAAGTATTAAAGGGACCTTTACTACTATATCCTTTTAAACTATAATAAATAACTATAATAAATATCTACTATAGGACTTATTTATCCTTAATTTAGGTATAACCTACTATATTATAAATAATCTAGATTATATCTATAACTACTATCTACCTACTTAAGAAGACTATATCTAGGCTAGTAACTTAAAAATATAGGTAAAGGGATATAGATCTATTAATCTAACGTTAAAGAATTAATCTAAGGTGAATTATCTAGCTTTATATAACGTAGCTATATACCTAGATATCTACTACAACCTAGTCTTATTCTAATTACTCTAGTAGAGAGGAATATAGTAGAATACCTAATTAGAACTAATAACCCTAAATAAACTAGATAGGTAGATAATTAGAAATCTTACTAAGATCTATAGCTAATAGGTACTTAAGTTTTATCTATTATAAGAAGCGACGTATTATACCTATAAACCTAGGTTAACTAGAGTAACTATACTTATATAGTATAAGAGACTTAGCTATCTAGGACTAGTAGTAATTAAGTACCTTATCTAGTAAACTTAAGGGGTGCGCGTAAAAGGAGTAACTACTATTAAATATAACTCCTATAGTAAAGCTAAGATAAGATATTAAATTAGCCGCGCACTATAATTAGCTATAAAGGACTAGGAGAAAGAATCTTAATCGATTTCCACTTATATAAAGTATAGAGCTTTAATAAAGAAAAGAGCTAGATACTAGTTACTAAGAAGATTTCTAAACTATAGTAGGACTTCTACTTTATAGATAACTAATTAGCGAAGTTAATTATTAAGATACTAGAAAACCTTATTCTCTTCTTGAAAAATTAGTACAATATCTTAGTTAAGGTAATTAAAGCTAATAACGAGATTACTATAGTAAAACTAGAAGTCTAGCGTTAGTTAAGCTTATAAGGTATTACTATCGAACCGTTAGCTCTAGATACTTAAGCTTAAAATAGAGGAGCTAAGCGCGCTAGAGGTATTAATAAGGAGAAATCACGCGCAATATAGCTTGACGCTAATCTACCTTAGGAACTCTAGCTAGAAATTACTAGAGCTAGAGTATACCTCTATAACCGAACACTAAGTTACTTAAATAACTAGAAAACCTATATAAGATCTTCTTTATAGGAGTAGCTTATAATTAAGGAATTAGTATTACTAGAAAGCCAATCTAGCTTATTTAAAAGCCTATAGGTATAAAGCTTTTATAATAACTAATAAACCTACTATAGTAAATTAAGACTCTAGCGGCTAGACCTAAAGGCCTAGATTAGATTACTTTATTAGATACTAGTTATTAAATATCTACCGATATAGGTACTATCTATAGCTAAGGTAATAAGTACTTAAGATATTTATCTTTAATAAGTTATAAATCCTTTAATAGTTCTTATATAAGTAGTAATCTCTTTCTAGCGTTTAATAGTATAAGAGTTATCTATATAAGTCCCTATTTTACTATTAAGAGATTATATTACTTATTAAAGATAATATCTTAAGTACTTATTACCTTAGCTATAGATAGTACCTATATCCGGTAGATATTTAATAACTAGTATCTAATAAAGTATCTAATCTAGGCCTTTAGTCTAGCCGCTAGAGTCTTAATTTACTATAGTAGGTGTTATTAGTTATTATAAAAGCTTTATACCTATAGGCTTTTAAATAAGCTAGATTGGGCTTTCTTAGTAATACTATAATTCCTTAATTATAAGCTACTCCTATAAAGAAGATCTTATATAGTATTTTCTAGTTATTTAAGTAACTTAGTGTTCGGTTATAGAGGTATACTCTAGCTCTAGTAATTTCTAGCTAGAGTTCCTAAGGTAGATTAGCGTTAAGCTATATTGCGCGTGATTTCTCCTTATTAATACCTCTAGCGCGCTCAGCTCCTCTATTTTAAGCTTAAGTATCTAGAGCTAAGTTCGATAGTAATACCTTATAAGCTTAACTAACGCTAGACTTCTAGTTTTACTATAGTAATCTCGTTATCAGCTTCAATACCTTAACTAAGATATTTATTAATTTTTAAGAAGAGAATAAGGTTTTCTAGTATCTTAATAATTAACTTCGCTAATTAGTTATCTATAAAGTAGAAGTCCTACTATAGTTTAGAAATCTTCTTAGTAACTAGTATCTAGCTCTTTTCTTTATTAAAGCTCTATACTTTATATAAGTGGAAATCGATTAAGATTCTTTCTCCTAGTCCTTTATAGCTAATTTATAGTACGCGGCTAATTTAATATCTTATCTTAGCTTTACCGTAGGAGTTATATTTAATAGTAGTTACTCCTTTTACGCGCACCCCTTAAGTTTACTAGATAAGGTACTTAATTACTACTAGTCCTAGATAGCTAAGTCTCTTATACTATATAAGTATAGTTACTCTAGTTAACCTAGGTTTATAGGTATAATACGTCGCTTCTTATAATAGATAAAACTCGAGTACCTATTAGCTATAGATCTTAGTAAGATTTCTAATTATCTACCTATCTAGTTTATTTAGGGTTATTAGTTCTAATTAGGTATTCTACTATATTCCTCTCTACTAGAGTAATTGGAATAAGACTAGGTTATAGTAGATATCTAGGTATATAGCTACGTTATATAAAGCTAGATAATTCACCTTAGATTAATTCTTTAAAGTTAGATTAATAGATCTATATCCCTTTACCTATATTTTTAAGTTACTAGCCTAGATATAGTCTTCTTAAGTAGGTAGATAGTAGTTATAGATATAATCTAGATTATTTATAATATAGTAGGTTATACCTAAATTAAGGATAAATAAGTCCTATAGTAGATATTTATTATAGTTATTTATTATAGTTTAAAAGGATGTAGTAGTAAAGGTCCCTTTAATACTTGCAACTCTTTAGCTATATAGTTATTCTTAATCTCTAGGCATTAGAGTTAGTAATCGCCTAAAGCGAGCTTTAGACTATCCTCTAATTAATCCTTAAAATGTAGTATTATTTTTACGTTTATAGTTAATAAGCTCTTATAGAGTCTTATTTAGATTCTAACGTAGAGGGGCTATATCTAGATTAATATAATAGTATTCTCTTAGGTTATAGAATTTACTACAAGTAGGGTATTTTTCCTCTACTATAGTTTACCTAGTTAATTGTATATTATTACTATTTTAGCTAGGTTAATTTTTATACTAGGGTCTACCCTAGTTTAGGTTTAATTAAAGTCTACCTTAGTTTAGTAGTAGATTATATTCTATAGGAGAGGCGTCCCTAGTCCTACCCTAGGTAGTCTTACTACTAGTAGGAAGATCTAATAAGGTATTATTAACTATAAAAGTAGCCCTATTTTTCCCTAATTTAAGAGGATAATTTACTATTAAGTATTCTTAGAATTATTTTATTATCTCCTTATAGGTTATATAATCTTTAAATCGACTGTAATCTTAAAAGTTAATAGACTACATAGGAGTAATCTTATTAATTACTAAGAGAAAGTCTTTTATAACTACTTTAATATATAATACCTCTACTACTTTATAAGTTTCCGCGTTAGTAGCGGCTTAGTTATACTTAGCTAGCTAGGTTTCCTAATTTAATACGCTCCTTATTAGTTTAAGTAAGTAGATATAGCGCTTATAAGCTCGCTCTCTCTCTAACCGCTTATTAATACTAATAGTTTATTTAAGGTTAGTAAGCTACTATTATAGTAACTAATCTAGTAGATAGTACGTACGTAGTAGATATAGCGTAACTAATAATTGGATAAAGACTATAATCTACTATAAGCTTATCTACTCCTTATTATATATATATTAATTAATTTAATACTACTTAGAGAGAGTCTTATAGTATTTAAGATCCTCCTTAAAAGCTTTAAGACCTACTATTAATAGTTTAGATTAATATAATAGTTCCTAAATATTAGGGGCTAGCGTATAATTAGCGATTACTAGAGGGCTAATAATTTCTAGCTCTTCGATAAGTTTAGTAGTTATAGCTAGGTTAATCTTATCCTAGATTTTATAGACTACGTATCTAGATTGCAGTTATATTAACTAGGCCGTATAGTTAGCGTTATTCCTTAGTATTACTATAGGGTCGCGTTGCGCTTAATAGGCTATTGTAGTTTAATTTTAGTTATTAGTTTTTAGCTTAATTTAGTTAAGGTAGTAAGACTCTTAATTATTAGATTTTATAGGGGTTTAATTAGTATTACTAATATACACGAAGTATATAATAATTGATTGTAATAATAATAGAGTTAAAAATAATTAATTATTCTATCTATTTTCTACCCTCTCTACTACTCTTAATATACTTTAGAAAGTTCCTTAATTTCGCTCGTGCCCTAGGGTCTCCCTTTATTAAGCTAGCGCATTATTTAATTATAGCTCTCCTATTAAAGGGATGCCTATAGTTAAGCTAGTACAGCGCGGTTTAGTTTAGCTCGCTTAGCTAGTAGCGCTAGTAGCGCACGTGCGCGCGTACCTATCTCGATTACTATCTCGATTATTATCTCGATTCTTATGCGCTTATCTAATAATAGGACTAAGAATACCTCTCCTATAGAATATAATCTACTACTAAACTATAGTAGACTTTAATTAAACCTAAACTAGAGTAGACCCTAGTATAAAAATTAACCTAGCTAAAATATTAATAATATATAATTAACTAAGTAAGCTATAGTAGAGGAAAAATACTCTACTTATAGTAAATTCTATAACCTAAGAGAATACTATTATATTAATCTAGATATAGCCTCTCTATATTAGAATCTAAATAAGACTCTATAAGAGCTTATTAACTATAAATATAAAAATAATACTATATTTTTAAAGATTAATTAGAGGATAGTCTAAACTATACTTTAGGCGATTACTAACTCTAATACCTAGAGATTAAGAATAACTATATAGTTAAAGAGTTATAAGTATTAAAGGGACCTTTACTACTATATCCTTTTAAACTATAATAAATAACTATAATAAATATCTATTACAGGACTTATTTATCCTTAATTTAGATATAACCTAGTATATTATAAATAATCTAGATTATATCTATAACTACTATCTACCTACTTAAGAAGACTATATCTAGGCTAATAATTTAAAGATATAGGTAAAGGGATATAGATCTATTAATCTAACGCTAAAGTATTAATCTAAAGTAAATTAACTAGCTTTATATAATATAGCTATATACTTAGATATCTACTATAACCTAGTCTTATTCTAATTACTCTAGTAGAAAGGAATATAGTAGAATACTTAATTAGAACCTATAACTCTAAATAATCTAGATAGATAGATAATTAGAAATCTTACTAAGATCTATAGCTAATAGGTATTTAAGTTTTATCTATTATAAGAAGTAATATATTATACCTATTATTATAGTATAAATACTATTTAAGGAAGTAGAGTTATAGAGTTTAGATTCTATCTTTTACTTTATTATACCTATAAACCTAGGTTAACTATAGTAACTATACTCCTATAGTATAAGAGACTTAGCTATCTAGAACTAGTAGTAATTTAGTATCTTATCTAGTAAACTTAAGAGATATATATAAAAGGAGTAACTACTATTAAATATAACTCCTATAGTAAAGCTAAGATAAGACGTTAAATTAGCTATATACTATAAGTTAACTATAAAGGACTAGAAGAAAGAATCTTAATTAATTTCTACTTATATAAAGTATAGAGCTTTAATAAAGAAAAAAGCTAGATACTAGTTACTAAGAAGATTTCTAAACTATAGTAGGACTTCTACTTTATAGATAACTAATTAGTAAAGTTAATTATTAAGATACTAGAAAACCTTATTCTCTTCTTAAAGAATTAGTATAATATCTTAGTTAAAGTAGTTAAAGCTAATAATAAGATTACTATAGTAAAACTAGAAGTCTAGTATTAGTTAAGCTTATAAGGTATTATTATTAAACCTTTAGCTTTAGATACTTAAGCTTAAAATAGAGGAGCTAAGCGCGCTAAAGGTATTAATAAGGAGAAATTATATATAATATAGCTTAATACTAATCTACCTTTAGAACTCTAGCTAGAAATTACTAGAGCTAGAGTATACCTTTATAACTAAATACTAAGTTACTTAAATAACTAGAAAATACTATATAAGACCTTCTTTATAGGAGTAGCTTATAATTAAGGAATTATAGTATTACTAAGAAAGCCTAATTTAGTTTATTTAAAAGCCTATAGGTATAAAGCTATTAAGAGTCTACTAATATACTAACTATATATTAGTAAAGTAGGATTAGTTCTTAAAGATATAATAAAGTTAAAGAAAGTATTTCTTAATAGACTTATATTATAAAATACTTAAAGTTAAATATAATAAGCTATAAGGGTTTATTATCTAGATTATATATATACTAGCTAACTATCTAAATCTCTTTAATCTCTTAATCTCTAGAGATTAAGGAGATTAAGAGATTAGTTATACTCTCTTACTCTCTTAATATAAGAGAGAGTAGGAGATTATATTATATAATATAATCTCTTATATTTACTCTTAGTAAGAGATTACTATAGGATAGAGTAGGTATAGTTACTTTATAGAGTTATAATACTATCCTCCTCTCCTCTAGGTTTTTATCCTAAAACCTTTTCTACTATACCTAAGATTCCTTCTAATAGTAAAGTTTATTATATAAATTTTACTACCTTTATTAATTCTTTTAAAGATATTATACCTATTACTTATTTAAATTATTATACTATAAACCTTATTTATAGGGTATATATTCGTTTAGGTTATTATAATAATTATAATTATTTAAACTTAAAATCCTATAATATCTAGATTTCTAAAAATAAATAGGAGGTATTATATTCTAAAAAGGAGTATCTTAAACTTAATTAGAAAAGTAGAGTATAAAGCTCTTATATTATAGTAGGCGCTACGCGCTAATATAGAAAAAGCTACTAAGATAATTTTAGTAGAAGAGGCTACTATTATTTATCTAGAGGAGTAAGAGGCTATAGTTACTATAGCTAGAGAGCTTACTCTTTTACCTTTTATATAGAGTATAATATCTAGTCTTAGAGATAGTATTTAGGATACTAGTATTCCTAGTTATCTTAGTAAATCCTAGTTCTAAGTAAAGTACCTTCTAAGATTACTTCTTATTAAGATTCTTTAATTTTTTATAAGTATTTCTCTAGTTTCTATATTTTTTTTAGATATATCCTTTAGTTAGATATATTATTCTTTTATTCCTATATAGTAATAAATATAGTAATTCTTTCTAGTTCTATTAAGTAGTTATTTATAGTTTTAGAGATTAGCTTCTAGTTCCTATATATTTTCTAATTCTAGGTAGCCTTTCTATTTAACTAATTATTCTTAATAGAGGTTATTATCTTAGAATTCTTCGCGCCCTATCTCTTAGTATCTATAGAGATCTTTAACTTTAAATTTATTTTCCTCCTTAGTCTTATAGTGAAAAGTTTATTATATTAGTATTTCTAGGTTAGTATTATAAAAGATAGTAAGTAGGAAGGTTAGAGCTTACTTTAGAAGCTTAATTAATATACTATATATAATACTTAGGTATAATATAAGATATTATATAATAAGAGGAAGTTAAATAATAGTTTAGATTAGAAGATATATATTAGGTATTATAGTAACTACTATAGTTCCTATAATACTATTACTACCTACTTAAGCTACTAGTCTAAAGAGCCTAAGAAGAGCTTAGAGAGCCTCTAGAGTATAGGTATAATATAGAGGCCTTATACTAAGTATATACGCTATACCCCTAATATATATCTTCTAACCTAAACTATTATTTAACTTTCTTTTATTATATAATATCTTATATTATACCTAAGTACTATATATAGTATATTAATTAAGCTTCTAAAGTAATCTCTAATATCTCTACTTATTACTTCTTATAATATTAGGAGTATAGCTTATATACTTAGTATAAGGCCTCTATATTATACTTATACTCTAGAAGCTCTCTAAGCTCTTCTTAGACTCTTTAGACTAGTAGTTTAGGTATATAGTAATAGTATTATAGGAACTATAGTAGTTACTATAATAGTACCCCCCTCTTATTCTTAAGCTTCTATAAAAGTTATTTATATAGTAATTATTACTACTAGTACTAGTTTTATATTATATTAGGTTAATTTAGGTTAGATTAGTAGCTCTAGCCTAACTCTACTACTATCTCTACTACTAGTAGTACTCCTAGCTTAATTAATAACTAGAGGACTAGTATTATATAAGTTATCTAAAATTAGCTTTAGTAGAGAATAGTTAACTACTATAATAAAAACCTATAATAACTAAGGATTATATAAAACTATTCTATAGGTAGTAGTCTTTATAGAAGGTACTTAGGTAGGAAATATTAAGTAATATAGAGGAAAGTTAATAGATAAAGTTAAGATAAAAAGAATACTTACTAAAGGCTTAAAGCTCTATTATAGTTAACTTCTATCTCTACTAATATACTAAATAAACCTAGATAACTATCTAATAGGTAAGCTCTTTAAAGAAGCTAAATATACTTATATAATAAACTACTAGAAGATATAGTTATAGACTAAAATACTAGCTAATCTAATTAAATAAATAGATTATTAAATACTTAACTATATATAAGTTTATACCTATAAATTAGATAAATACTACTAGTTTATTAAATATAAAGCCTAACTAGTAGTATATAGAGATTAGTAAAGAAATATTATATTATAAGATACCTATACTATAATACTAGCTAGCTACTCCTTTTAAATACTTATAGTAATTATAGCTAAATATAATCTTAAACTAAAATAGTATAATATAACTAACGCCTTTATCTATACTATAATAGATTAAGAGATCTATATAAAGATACTAAAGGGATACTAGAAAAAGGGAATAATCCTTTAAGTTTAAAAGACTCTATATAGACTATATATTTTATCTCTACTCTAGTAGAAAGAGTTTACTTTAATACTAAAGTCTCTTAGTTTTAAAATAGTACTATATAAGCTATATTATATAGTAAAAGATAGTATTATTAGCTTCTTCTATATAGATAATATTATTATAGCCTATAATAAAAAGAAGATTAAAGAAGTAGAGAAAGTAACTAATCTATTAAAAGAGAAGTATACTATTACTAGAGGAGTAGATCTCTAATAGTTTCTTAGTATAGAGATTATCTAAAAAAGAGAGTAATACCTTATCTAGCTCTTATAGACTATATATAGTAGGGTGATACGAAAAAAAAGCCTAAAAGAAAGTTATAGTTTTTAACTAGTAATAACTCTACGAATAATTTAGCTAAAAATATAAGTAAATAAGAATTTTAAAGAGAAAATCAAGATCTTTAATTTAGCTTACTAGGATTTTTAATTACTAAGTAGCTAAACGCTAGGACCTAAAGTGTTTAGAGGACTTTTTTTTAAGCTAACTTTAGAGTTCTATAGTTTTTTATTTATAGTATCTCTTTCTAATATTTTATATTATTAGTTAGGTATATATAATATTATTAATATATTTTAGTTATATATAATTGTATTTATTAAAAGAGTAGATATTTAGTAAAAGGTAAAATATTAAACTTTTAGTAAAAGATTATATTTAATAGTTATAACCTATTACTATTAGTACTTAGTAGGATAGCCTTTAGCTAGTATATAGTCTTACTAACGTTTTTCTATAGATAATATATAATTATCTATAGATTCTTATTATATAAGCGCCTATTCTTCTTTTATCGCCGTTTTAAAGGATTCTACTACTATAGGAGTAATCTCTAAAGGAAAATTTCCTTTATATCTTTTAATTAGTTAATCTTTTAATAAACTCTAAACGTTTTCGATAGTATTTAGATTAGGACTATAGGCTAGATAAGAAAAGAGTTTTACTCTATTTCTCTTAAACTAATTAATAATAGTAGAAGCTTTATAAATTCTACTATTATCTTATTAATAACTTTACCCTAGTATAGTAGTTAGCTATTTATAATTTTAGATTAAAGATATATTAACTAGTTCTTTTATAATAATAATAAAATTAAGTAAAATAAAGTTATAGGACTTACCTCTTTTTATTATAGCTCTAGAGAGATATAACTATATTATAGGTAGGCTACGTAAGTATATACGTAATACTATACGAAGTTAGTATAAAACTACTTCCTACCTCTTAGTATTAACCTTCTCTCCTTAGCTTTATATTCTAAGTTATAAATTAATATTATACTTCTATTTTAAGGCCTCTTTTCTCGTACTATTATATTATATAAAGCTCGTTTATAAGCTTAGTAGAGACGGCCTTTTAATAATATCCTACCTACCTATAGAAGTATCTATAATATAAAGAACTATTAGATATACTCTTTAGATAAAGTTAATCCCTTAATAAATATTTAATAATACCTACCTTTATCTATAAAGCTATTTAGTAGTATATATTTAAGATAAGTTCTACTAAAACTATAAAAGGGAAAGCGCCTACTATCTCTTACTCTTAGGAGGATATAATTAATATCTTAAGGAGATAACCTCCTCTAGTATATTTAACTAGATCTAAAGAAAGGAATATAGCTAATAAGTCTTAAGTAGAAGATAGTTTAGCTATATAAACTATAATTCTATCTAGCTTAAAAGCTATTAATAAAGATATTCTTATATACTCTATAGTTAAAGATATACAGAGGGGTGCAACGAAAAAGAAGTAATTGATTTTTTAATCTTTTTTAAAGTACTATATCCTAAGAACTATATAAGCTAGAAATAAAATAAAATATTAGTTTTATAGAGAAAAAGGTAAATTTTCATTTTCTAATAAAAGAATAGTAATATTATATAATCTCTATTATTATATTTAGAGTTAAAGTAGGGGTATTTTTTTCCTTTAGTTTTAAAGTAGTACAACTTTTTAATTAGCGTTTAAAAAAGTCTATTTTTTTTACTAAGCCTAATTTAGTTAGTAAAGATTATATAATTAAATTTATAGTATAGATTATTTATATAAGTAATTTTTTAGGATTAGAGGAAAAAAATTAAAAAAATAGATTAATAGTTAGCTTACGTAATCAATTACTAAAATACTAGTCTAGGGCTTATAAATTAATATCTTTTTGAATTTTTACTTTTACTCATCTAAATCCTTTAAAATGGTACCAAATCTCTCGAAACTCGAATCTAACGTCCAGCTTCTATTAGAAGCTAATACCGCCCCTAATAAGATAGCTACTATCTTAAAAAAAGATATTAAAGTAATATATAATACTATTGATAGAATTAAGAAGAAAAAAGCTATAAAAGTAGAAGATATAAAAAGTTATAATAAAAGAGCTACTAAGGTTTCTAAAAGAGAAAAAAGAATTATTATAAGAGATATAATTCGAAGCCCTAAGAAGATAAATAAGAGATTAATACTAGAAAATAATCTTAGTATTAGTATAAGAAAGTTACAATACTTTTTAAAAGAGGAGGGAGTTACTACTAATATAGCTACTAAAAAGGCGATAATTTCGGCTAAATCAGCTAAATTAAGGCTTAAGTACGCTAAAGAGCAATTAAAGTTAGTAGAAAAAAAGGGATTTAATCTAAATAAGATTATATTTTCAGATGAAAGCTCTATACAAAGAGGCACGGAGCTAGACAAGAGTATTATAGAAAAGTTGGAAAAATAAAGGCCGGACGCCAATTAGTCTCTACAACTAATAAAAGTAAGTTT
>JAJTIZ010000377.1:0-15240 GCA_021365335.1 Phaeosphaeriaceae sp. PMI808 | reverse complement strand
AGTAAAAAGGGGTTTAGAGTATTAGTACTTTTTTATTTAAAATTCTAAAACTAGTAGTAGTTTTAGAACTTTATAAAGATTAAGTTCTAGATAAGCTACTATTATTCTACCTATAGTCTATTCTAAGTCTAAATAGTCTTATTATTAATCTTCTACTAGATTAGTTCTTAATAGATATTATATTAGATAGTATTAAGTACCTTATATAAGTAGGTCTTATTATCTTTAAGAACTTATACTAAGTAGAATACTATCTTTCTATTTAGGATCTATTAAGTTACTTACTAGAAAGAAAGTATTTAACTTTTACTACTTTATTTTAGCTTTAATTAAACCTTATTAAGTATCTCTATAAGCCTACCTATATTATTATAGGCTATTTAGAATTAGTTTATAGATTATCTACTAGTTCTAAGTAGAGCTTAAGATACTATAGTAACTTAGTCCTATAAGTAGAAGATATTAGTTAGAAGTACTCTAGCTTCTTAAGCTTTAAATAAACTACTTATTAGAGAAGGTATATAGATAAGATATCTTTTAGGTAGAAGGAATATTTCCTAAAAGAGTAGTATTACTACCTATAAGATACTAAGTCCTAAGTATTAGAAAGATATTAATAGAGAGGTCTTTAATACTATTAATAGATTTTAATAGGGTTTAATTAGTACTACTAATATATACGAAGTATATAATAATTAATTATAATAATAATAGAGTAATTAATTAATTATTCTATCTATTTTCTACCCTCTCTACTACTTTTAATATACTTTAGAAAGTTCCTTAATTTACTTATACCCTAGGGTCTCCCTTTATTAAGCTATCGCATTATTTAATTATAGCTCTCCTATTAAAGGGATACCTATAGTTAAGCTAGTATAGCGTAGTTTAGTCTAGCTCGCTTAGCTAGTAGTACTAGTAGCGTACGTACGCGCGTACCTATCTTAATCGCTATCTTAATTATTATCTTAATTCTTATATACTTATCTAATATACCCCTTTAGCTTAATAACCCTTTAGTAAGCTAGAACTATTAGGTAAGTAAGAGATTATTAAGGTAAGCTTAGATTTTATTAAGAGGTACTTTATATATAATCTAGTATTCCTATATATTATAGTCTTAGCTTTACCTAGACCTTTAAGCTTAGGTAATTAGAGTAGTATATATAGTAGAAAGAGAACGTACTCTCTCTCTTCTCCTTAAGATACTTAATATAACTTATATACCTAATAAAATAAATATCTTAGGGCTAGTTTATAATAATTAAGTATCTTTGAAAAATAATAATAGTAGAATAGGCGCATAATATAAATATCTCTATTAACCCCCTAATACTAGAGAGTATCTATTATAAGTTATAATAGTAGTAAAATATCTAATAAGCTAAAATAGTAATAATATAGAACCTTTAAGAGGAGTTATAGTCCCTCCTTACTTCCTAATTAATACTATAAGGACGTATAGTAACTCTAGGTATAAATCCCTTACTACTAGATAGCTTACCGCTTTAGGATAGTTTAGCTCTAGCCCTACCCCTAGTATAAATCTACTCTAAGTATAAGCTACTCCTAATAAGTAAATCCTTCTTAGGCGATAAATTATACTTCTAAGCCTAGAAGGTTACTCTTACCTATAAACTTATAACTAATATAGACTTTATAGGGGGACTAAGGGAATAATTTACGTATATTTAGGCTAACCTAAATCTAAATATATAGAAAGAGGTTATAGTATATTATAAGGCTAGTAGGTATAGCGAGGACTAGAACCCCTAGTACTTTATAGAATACCTAATATTTATATATAAAGATAATTATAGCTAGGAATATACCCTAGTAGAACTTAACCGCCTCTAGTAAGAGGCTAAGGAGTAGTTTACTAAATTTTTCGTATAATTTAAAATATTAATATATAAAAGTAGTAGATACTACTAGGATAATAAATATTATATTACTAAACTCTATAAAGCGTTAAACTAGTATATAAATATAGTTATAATAAATTAGGGTATATCCTATACCTTATTTAGTAAGGTAGTAGTAATATACTAGTTAATAGCTATAGACCTAGAAATATACTACTATAACTATAGGATTACACCCTTAATAGCTCTAAAGAGTAATAGTAATAAAGATACGCTAATAATAGGTATTAATATAATAAATATACTATAGAAAGATAAAAACTCTAGGAAAAAGAACTTAAACTAGAAAGGTATAAGTAGGCGTACTAATTAGATCCTAGACCCCCTATTTCAATAATACTATATAGTAGGTTACTATATATACTATAGAGAAATAGGTTATATAGCGCGCGAATATACGAATATAGTATCTTTATATACCTTAGCTATAGCTCTACTATACTAACCTAGAAAGGAAAATACTAAGGTCCCCTTAGAAAACTAACCCCCCCTAACCTAAATCCTAGTTAAGGAGTAGTATAGATATACTTAGTAAGGGTTATTAACTAGCTAGATTAGTAGGACTTAAATATCCTAGAGGATATAATACTCTTCTAATAGGTAATAAATAAACCCCTATTTAAAATATATATATTTATAAATAATAGTATATTTATATAGGCACTAGTTGATTTAGGGTATAAGTATTTTAGTATAGTAAGTAAAGAGGTTATAGAGTAGGTAGGGACTAAGTTTATTAGCGTCCTACTAAGAGCTCTATAATAAGCGGTAGGCTTACTAAAGGGTATAGTAATTACTAGAGTAGCGATTCTATACTATAACCTAGATAGATAGTAATTATAATTACTAGCGTATATAATACTAGGACTTAACTAGGATATAATACTAGGAAAACTATAGTTACGATATATAGGAGCTATACTAGATATAGACTAAGGAATAATAATAATATATAAAGTAGGTAATATAATTATAAAAGAATACTAGTAGTAATAGCTATTAAGTAAAATAGAAGTAATCTATAACCTATAAATAGTAGGATTAAAGCTATATAAGTAAAAGAAGGATAATATAAAGTATTCCTACTATATAATAAGTATTAGAGAAATTATAACTATACTAAACCTAAAAAGAGGATAAATAGAAGATAGAGAAATAAGGTTACCTAAGGAACTAGGTAACTTTATATAGCTATTTAATAAAGAAGCTACTTATAGATTACCTCTATACTAGGGCTATATAGACTACTATATTTACCTAGAATTAAGAAGTAATAGAAGACTAGTAGAACTACTATAGGGCCTCCTCTATAATATATCTAGGGAAGAACTACTAGAGCTTAGGCGCTAATTAACTAAACTTATAGATAAAGGTTAGATATATACTAGCGCCTTATCTATAGGCGCCCTAGTCCTACTAGTTAAGAAGCTAGGAGGTAGATAGAGACTATATATAGACTATAGAGGCCTTAATAAAATTACTACGCTAGACTAATACCCCCTACTATTAATTAAGGAAATACTACGTATACTAGGCTTAGTAAAATAGTTTACTAAAGTCGATATATAAGTAGTATTCTATAAAATCTAGATTATAAAGAGTAGTAAGTACTTAACTACTTTCTATATAAGATTTAGACTATTTAAATAGCTAGTCTACCTATTTAGGCTTATAGGTATACTTATAATATTCTAATAATATATTAATAGTATACCTAGATAACGTATTAATCTACTTATTAGGATTATAAAAAGACTACCTTAATAAAGTTAAGTAAGTACTATAACTCTTAGGTAAAGCTAAACTATACCTTAACCTTAGTAAAAGTATCTTTATAATAAAAGAAGTTAAATACCTAGGATATATTATAGAGGTAGAAAAGGTAATCTACTTAGATCCTAAAAAGATAAAAGCTATTTAAGAATAGGAACCCCCTTATACGCTATATAGCGTCTAAGTATTCCTAGAATTTACTAATTTTTATAAAGAGTTTATCCTAAATTTTTTAGAAGTAGTAGCCCCCTTATACTATCTTATAAATAAGAATATACTATTCTAATAGTAAAAAGAATAAGATAAGGCTTTCTTAGTATTAAAGTTAGTATTTATCTTAGGCCTAATCCTTATATAATAGGACCTATTAAGAGAGATAGTTATAGAGGTAGACTACTCTAGTAGAGCCTTAGGAGGATACCTATTATAATAAATTAAGGGTATACTATACCCTATTACTTACTACTCTATAGCGTTAATAGTAGAATAGTAAAACTATACTATTTATAATAAAGAGATAAAGGTAGTACTTAACTACCTTAAAGTATAGAGAGTAGAATTAAGAAGCGTATACTACCTATTTACTATCCTAATAGACTATAAGAACTTAGAGTACTTTACTATAGCTAAAGAGTTATTAGAATAGTAATATAGATAGGTAGAAAAACTATTATACTTCTAATTTTACTTATAGTATAGGCTAGGTAAACTAGTACTTAGGCTAGATACGCTAAGCTAGCGTAAATAAGATTAAGTAGGGATAGAGATATAGATAGTACTATTAATGCGCCTAGTTCTAATTTACGTAGCTAAAATAATAAAATAAGATACTAAGGGTAGGTACCTAGAAGGGGCCTATATCTTTATAGACTCCTATATATAGGAACTTTAGAATAAGGCTATAATATAATACCCTATATATAAGGTATACTTAGAAGTAGTACGTAATAGTAATAGATCTTTCCTAATAAAAGGTAATATAATATAATAAATTAGGGACTATAGTATTATAGCTTATAGAGTACTTCTATAGTAGGGTATTACTTAACTACTATTATAGAAACTACTAATAACGATAGTAATTTAGTAAGTATATAAGTTGAATCTAGTTAGATACCCTAGCTAAAATACTATATTCTAAATAATTCAGCGCGACTATTACTAGGATAAGATAGCTAAAGACGTTATATAATTTATATATAATTACTATTACTTTAGGGCGTACACGTTGTAATAGAAATAATAAGGACTCCTATAGCTACTCCTAGCGCTAGATTATTTCTAGTTATAAATCTTAATAGACTTTATAGTAGACCTACCTATAGAAGATAAGAACGCGCTAAAGTACCTACTAGTAATTACTAATAGACTATCTAAATACGTATAGCTAGAAGCTATAACCTTAATATTAGCTAAGGTATATATAGAATAGTTCTAAGATATATAGTAGTATTTCTATAGGTTCTCTTTAGCTATTATTACTAACTAAGGTTTAGACTAGCTAGGGAAATTTTAGACTATACTCTACTAGATAGTAGGAATATAATAACTACTCTCTACTTTATATTACCCCTAGACTAATAGAGGTATAGAACGAGTAAATTAAGAAGTATAAGTAGTACTATACGTAATAGTATACTTTAAATAAATAGACTAGCCTAAATACCTCCTAGCTTACTAACTAGTACTAAATAATAGAGACTTAAGTATAATAGGAGTTAGCGTAAACCTACTCCTTTATAGATTTATAATAGTACTACTATAGAAAAATTAGGACGTTCCTTATTCTATAAAAATACCTTAAGGGTAGGTAGTATAATTTAAGGAATACTTATAAACTAGTAAAGAACTAGCCTAAGCTATAATTATATTTATATAATAATACTAATAAGAAGTAATAAACTAGTTATAAAGACTAGTAGAATAATTTTAGGTAGGAGATTAGGTTTAGTTCTCCCTATAAAATATTAAAATAAACCGCCTAAGTAAGAAACTAGACTAGCTATAAATAAAGTATACTATAACTATAGTTCTATCCCTACTTATAGTAATACTAGACTTACTAGGAAACCTATATAAAACTATCTATATAGACTTAGTAGAATAAGTAGCTAATAACCCTCTACCTAGCTAAACGCTATAGGATAACTAGCTAGCTATAGTTCTTAAGCTTAAAGAAAATAACCTAAGCCTTAGAGAATAGGAGGTAGAGGAGATACTACGCGTTAAAAATATATAAGGAAAAGGAAAATACTAAGTACTAGTAAAATAGAAGGGCTAGTTAGTACTAACTTAGTAGCCCTTAGAAGATATCTAGAATATAAAGGCTTTAGACTATTTTAAAAATAGGTAGGGGAACGCATAGTATTATAATAGCCCCCCTAGTTAAGATAAGAAGAGTAAAGAAAAGGTAGTATTATTATTAAAAACTCTATAGGGGGCGTATAGAGTATATAACCCTCTTTATAAAGAGGCTATTTTATAGGTATAATAGTACTATAGTAGTAAAAGAAAAAAAAAAACATAGATAAACTTTTAGATCCCTTTTAAATAAGGCCTAGGAACCCTACTACAACGTATAAGATACTAGCCTAGTATAGGATAATTACTACCTAATTATTATAAGGATCTTAGCTATCCTCCTTACTAGTAAGGTAAGAATTATCTTTATCCTTAGAGTCCTCTAATACCTTAAATATAGAAGGAGCCTCCTCTACCTTAAACTAATATAATACCTAATCTTAATAAGCCTCTTTAAGATAATACTTAAGATAATAGTACTAATAGTCTAAGGACCTAGTACTCCTACTAAGATAATAAGAAGGGAGAGCTAAAGGAGTAGGTTAAGCTAAGTAAGGAGTAGGAGTTTAATAGTAATAAGACTATACTAAGAGAGTAGAGGAATAAGTACCTAATTAGGAAGGAGTAAACTTATTAATATTAGTAAAACCTATAAAATTACGCCCCTTACTACTAGGGCGCCTAGTTAAAGCCTCTAGGAAAATATTATATTATACGTCGCGATTTAAGTAGGAAGGTATTTTAAGGGTATAATAGGAAGAATAGGAAGGTATATTAAAGCTATAGTAGCTAGGATACTTAATCTAATAGGTAGAAGTAGAGAGGTAGTCTAGAATTATATTAATATTCTACTATAAACTATAAGTTAGTAATTTACTAATAAAAAGAATATATAATAACCTACCTCTATATTACTCTTAAAGTAATTAAAGTAGCTATCTATAGTATTAAAATACTAATTAGTCTACCTATAATCCTCCCTATAGTAATACTTAGACTCCTAGAAAGCTTATATAGTAACTATAGCTAAATATTAGATATCTAGGGTAGTACTATAACGTCCCTAGCTAGGAGTATTTATTAAAGGATTATTAAAGAGTTGGAGCTAATTATCTACCTTACTTTCTTAATTTACTCGCATCTTATACTCCTTATAGCTAGAACGCACTATATTACTAGAGTAGTTATTATTAGTAGTAGTCTATAAAGTAAACTTATAATTTCTCTATAACTTATAAAACTATAGGGTAAAATAGTAATAGATACTATATATAGGCTTTAAGTAATTAGTACTATAGGTGCCTCTTTTAGTAATATAGGAGTCTCTATTCTAATACCCTTTAGTATAGTACTAAACCTAGGCGAGAAGTATAGCGCGCACCTTAGGACTAGTAGTAAAAAGATACGAATTACGCTTATAGTATAACTTAGCTTTTATATAAGTAGTATAGCTATTCCTATAGCCTAGCTTATAGTTAGCCTTACTAAATATAGTAAGCTAACTAATATACTTATAGTATATCTCTTTAGAAGTTAAAGAAGGTACTAGGCCCTTATTACTAGAGTTACTCTTAAGTATATATTAACCTATGCGATAGGGAGTAGGGTAAGTAGGGGTAGGTTATAACTTAGTTAGGTAGCTATCTAGAAAAGGTAGAAAAGACCTACTAGAGTAGGCTAATCTCTATAGTAACTAGGGAAAAGACCTAGTAGAGGCTAGGGAGGATTACCTCTATTACCCCTACTAGCCTAATATACTATAGGAGCTAGGCGAAGTAAGTATATAATATTAGCTATATATTAAGGTAGTACAACCTATTAGATACTAAAATAGTAATAGTATAGAGGAAGCGTAGTAGGGGAACGTATAGATAAAGGGCTAGAGTAAAATAAGTAGTAGGGGGGGTATATATACTAAGCGAACCTATATAATAAAATAAAGGCGCTATACTAGCTAATAGTATAGTAGCGTATAAACTCTAAACTAAAAATAATACCTAGTAGTTAGAGGAGGAGTACGCGTACTAAGCGAACCTATATAGTAAATAAAGGCGCTATACTAAGGTAGTAGTATAGTAGCGTATAAACCCTAGATAAAGACCTAAACTAAGACTAAATAATACCTAGAAAGGTAAGTAAAGGGGTATATTATAGTCTTAGCTTTACCTAGACCTTTAAGCTTAGGTAATTAGAGTAGTATATATAGTAGGAAGAGAACGTACTCTCTCTCTTCTCCTTAAGATACTTAATATAACTTATATACCTAATAAAATAAATATCTTAGGGCTAGTTTATAATACTATACTTCTACTAATCTAAGTTAGGTTAAGAAACTCTTCTACTTATTTCCTAGGAATACCTTAGTAAACCTATTAGTAGTTATCTCTATTAATAGAGTATATACTACTTTAATTCAACTATCTAATACCTCTTACCTTAGCTAGTAGTTATAAATATTAACGTACTTTAGTTTAGTTTAGAGTTTAGCTAGTTCTTTAGTAATAAGCTAGATTATTTAAGTATTATTATACTAGATAGTAATATAGCTTATAGGTAGTTTAACCTTTAGCTTATCTAGTAATTATAATATAAAGATAGCTCCTTTAGCTACTTAAGATAGAGCTAGTAATTTAGCTTTAGTTATTAAGGTAGTAATAGTATCTTATTTATTAGCTCTCTATATAATAAGACTATTAAATAGTTTAATTATATATTCTTAGGAGCTCTTTCTATCTAGAGTATTATTAGTAAAGGAGGTATTACTAGCTACCTAGAGTAAATTACCTCCTATTAGTTAGAGTACTCTCTATCTTATACTTAATAGATATATAAGTACTTAGTTAGTAGCTTCTTAGTATATAGTATTTAGGTTTATAAGGAATTAAGCTAATTATAACGTTATAAATACTATATCTAGTCTAGTAGTTACTATAGTAAATAGGAGTAAGCTAATTTTACGCTAGTACTTATTAATCTCAGATAGCGTTACTAAGCTAGTATAAGGCTAAAGCTTAGAAGTAGCTATTAGAGTATTATAGTAGATATCTCGTTTATTAGCGAGCTAATATATCTTATTAATGTATATAGTCTATAGGAGCTAGATAAGGCGTTACTCTCTTTTCTAGATTATCTCTATACTAAGGAACTATTAAAGATCTACTCTTCTAGTAATAGTATACTTTTCTCTTAAGAGATTAGTTACTTTTTCTACTTCTTTAGTCTTCTTCTTATTATAGGCTATAATAATATCATCTACGTAGAAGAAGATAATAATACTATCTTTTACTATATAATATAGTTTATAGGGTACTATTTAAAAACTAAGAGACTTTAGTATTAAAGTAAACTCTTTCTACTATAGTAGAGGTAAAATGCGTAGTCTATATAGAGCTTTTTAGACCTAAAGGATTATTCCCTTCTTCTAGTATCCCTTTATCAGATTTGCAGGTGATCTGAGGTCGAACTTAGTCATCCACTATCAGATGAACGCATGAGATTCAGATAACGATCGAGATGGCGATCGAGATGGCGATCAAGATGGGCACGCGCGCACGTGCGCCACTAGCGCCACTAGCTAAGCGAGCCAAACCAAACCGCGCCGCACCAGCTCAACTGCGGGCATCCATTTAACAGGAGAGCCGCAATCAAATAACGCGCCAGCTCAACAAAGGGGGACCCTAGGGCACGAGCGGAATCAAGGAACTCTCTGAAGTATATCAAGGCACAACAATTTAGAGCAGTTGGGCCAGACAACAATCACTTCAATCAATCACTTCAATCAATCACTTCAATCAATCACTTCAATCAATCACTTCAATCAATCACTTCAATCAATCACTTCAATCGATCATTATCACAATCAATTATCACATACTTCGTGCACATCAGTGACACCGATCAAACCCCTCAAATCTAACACCCTTTAGTATCTTTATATAGATCTCTTAATCTATTATTGTATAGATAAAGGTATTTATTACGTTATACTATTTTAGTTTAAGATCGTATTTAGCTATAATTACTATAAGTATCTAGAAGGAGCGGCTAGCTAGTATTATAGCGTAGGTATCTTATAATATAACGTTTCTTTACTAATCTCTATATACTACTAGTCGGGCTTTACATTTAATAAACTAGTAGTATTTATCTAATTTATAGGTATAAACCTATATATAATTAAGTATCTATTATCCTATTTATTTAATTGGATTAGCTAGTACTTTAGTCTATAATCTTATCTTCTAGTAGCTTATTATATAAGCGTATTCAGCTTCTTTAAATAGCTCGCCTATTAGATAGTTATCTAGGTTTATTCGGTATATTAGTAGAGGTAGGAGTTAACTATAATAGAGCTTTAAGCCTCTAGTAAGTATTCTTTTTATCTTTACTTTATCTATTAACTCTCCTCTATATTACCCAATATTTCCTACCTAGGTATATACTATAAAGGCTACTACCTATAGAATAGTTTTAGATAATCCTTAGTTATTATAGGTTTTTATTATAGTAGTTAACTATTCTCTACTTGGCTCGATTTTAGATAACTTATAGGGTACTAGCCCTCTAGTTATTAAGTATTATAATCTAAACAAGAACCTCGACCCTATATAGGATAGGTATTAGATAGACGTATAGGATAAGGTAATAAGGTTACGTAAGTAACTATATATAGGTAACTATATTTAGGCGACTATATATAGGTAGTTACGTAAGCGACTATATGTAGGTAACTATATTTAAGTACCTATATTTAAGCGGTCTAAGTATACAGAGGGGTGATAGCGAAAAGGAGTAATCGATTTTTTAACGTTTTTCAACGTATTATAACTTAACAAAAAAAATATTTAAAAATATAAGAGATAGAGATTATTAAAGAGAAAAACTATAATATTCTTTTTAAAATTTTAGATTCTAATTATTAAGTATATATAGGACTTCTATTTCTTTCTAAATTTAGGGGTTTTTTTTCTTCTACTTTAGAGAGCTACTACTTTTTATTTTTAGTATCTTTTTAACTATATTTTATATATATAATATAGTTATAGTATAACTATAATATACTAGACTTTTAGCTAAATTGTATTACTAGTTTATATTATATAGAAACTTTTAGTTTTTACGCGTTTAGGAGTATAATTATATATTTAACTAAGCTAATACTTAGTTTAATAACCCTTAGCTATCTTTACTACTATATATCGCCGAGGGAGAGATAATATGCAGTTATCTATAGCTAACTAGGCTATAGCTAGCTACTCCTCCTTTATCGCCTCCTTAAAGACCTTTATACTCCTTTCGTTAACTCTAATCCCTAAGCTCTTTCTATAGTGTTTATTTAGTCTATCTTTAAGTATACTCTATATATTTTCAATAGGATTTAGATCCGGGCTATAGGTAGGGTAAGGATAAAGCTTAACTAAATTCCTTTTAAATTAATCCTTAATAGCTTTAGTTTTATAGATTTTATAGTTATCCTACTAAAATCTCTAGCCTAAATAGATAATTAGTATATATTCTAGATATATAACTAATATATATCTATATATATATATAGTTATATATATATACGAAAAAGGGGTAAAAAAGAGGTAGGGTTATAAACTATATTTTATATACTTTTTAACGAGAAAATTTAGTATCTCTTAGATATATCTTCTATATATAAAAGGTAAAGTATTTATAGGTTCTATTATAATAATTAATTTATATTATCTCTCTACCTAAATAGATCCCTAATCTAAGATAATTATATCTTTAGCTATAACTTAGTTATTATTAAAGTAATAAATAATCTAATTAAATAGAAAGAAATAGTATAAAAATAGAATAAAATAGTATACTAGGATTTTTTTAAACGTATTTCTATAAGTTATAGAAACTAATTACTTTTAAGCCTTAATATAGCCTATTTTACTATTATATTCTTATCTAGCTCTATACTCTCTTTATATAGTACTTTTATCTAAATATATAATCTTTTTTAGATTTAATCCTTTCTTTTCTACTATCTTTAATAGCTCTTTAGTATACTTAAGTCTTAATCTTTAGCTAATTTAGCTAAAATAAAAGATATTTTAGTAGTTATAGTAGTAGTAACTCTCTCCTCTTTTAAAAAGTATTATAACTTTCTTATACTAATATTAAGAATATTTTCTAGTATTAATATCTTATTTATATTCTTAGGGCTTTAAATTATATATCTTATAATAACTCTTTTTACTCTTTTAAAAACCCTAGTAGGTCTTCCTTTATATCTTTTTTTTTCTTCTACTTTTATAGCTCTTTTCTTCTTAATTTTATTAATAGTATTATAAATTATTTTAATATCTTTTTTTAAGATAGTAGCTATCTTATTAGGAGAGTTATTAGCTTTAAATAGAAGCTAGGCGTTTAATTCGAATTTTAAGAGATTTCGTATTAGTATAAAGTATTTAGTAAAAATTTAAAAAGTTCTTAACTTATTAGCTATAGACTAGTATTTTAGTAATATATTACGTAATCTAACTATTAATCTAATTTTTTTATTTTTTTCCTCTATTTCTAGAAAATTACTTATATAAATAAACTATACTATAAATTTACTTATATAATCTTTACTAACTAAACTAGGCTTAGTTAAAAAGTTCTACTACTTTAAAAATAACCTAAAAAAATCTACCTAGTTCTATACTAGATTATATAATATATTATAGCTTTTATATAAATATTATACGTTAAACGAAAAGAAGAGATCTTTAGCTATAAAACTAACTATCTCTTATATTTTTAGCTATTTTTTTCGTAAAGTTATAATTAGTTAAAAAAGGTTAAAAAATCGATTACTCTTTTTCGCTATCACTCCTCTATATATATATAGAAGGATAGTAAGCACCTTTAGCTTATTATATTAAACTCAACTTAGTCTATTAAGTAACCTACTATTAAACTTACTTTATCTATAAGAATTAACCCTACTTTACTAATGCCTTATTAGTATATTAGTAGAACTTAATACTTTTAATACCTCTATAATAAGTAATACTTTAATAGCAACTAATAACTAGTAGGTAGGACTAACCCGCGCTATAACCTCTAAGGTCGCGAAGCTAGACCTCTATTATAGGGACTATACTAAGCTTAAATTATAGCTACTTTAAGTTAACGTCTACTTTAAAATAGATAAAGTACCTAATAATAACTAACTAATACTTATAGTAATATATTTAAGAGGAAAAGTAGAGAAATAGGTTATACTATACCTTAAGAAATTTATAGATAATAATAATAATAGTTATAATAATATATTTCAATAATAGATCGAGTTTAAGGATAAGATATAATAAGCTTTCTAACTTACTAACGAACTAGCTATTATAGAATAAACTATCTAGAGCCTATAATAGAATTATTTAGCCTCTAGCTATACTAATAAGTTTAGGAACTACGCTATCTAGATAGAATAGAATAACTAGGCTCTAATAAGGATATTTAGATAGGGATTAAAAGTAGGCGTATAGGTAGAGCTTATAAGAAGTAGAGCTACAATTAACAATCTTAATAACCTAATTAAAGAAGTAATTAGAGTTAATAACTACTTGTACGAATTTCGCGTAGAAGTAAAAGATAAGTATACTATACTAACCTATATATATAAGAAGAAATACTAGCTAAACTATAGATACTAGAGGGTTGTAAAGGTACCTAGGGTTAGTAGTAATTATAGGTATTTTAGACTTAATGATATACATATCAATAATATAATCTAAGGAGGAATAATACTAGATTATTACCCTAAGAAGCTAGATACTAGTAAGGAAATAAGAACCTACTATAACTATAGTAAAATAGGCTATATATTAAAGGACTATTAATTAAAGAATAAAGTAAAAAGATCCTAAGTTAAAGATAGATCTTTTAATATAATTAAAAGGTAAGGTAATAATACTAAGGAAGAATAGGAAGTAGTATATAGGATATAGAATAAAGGGAAAGCTATTTAACTATAAGACTAAGAACTTAATAACCTAGGATATCTAAATCTAGATAAATAACGCGTAGAAGATAAGCTATACGTAGAAAATACTTATTAATACCTTAAAAGGGAACTTATAGATAATAAGTATAAGTAAAACTACCTTAAGAGAAGGAATATAAGGAAATATAATATTCAATTCCTTAAGTTTACTAGAAAAGAAAGATTCTATAGAAATAGTAGGGAAGGATATTACTATAATACTACTACGCACTCTTACTTAGAAATAAAGCTACTAATAGTTTAGGATAACCTAGACTCTAACTAAGATAAGTAGGAGCTAGAAGATAAGAAAAGTAATAATATAGATAATACTAAGCTAGAGTCCTTAGGATATTATATACTACTAGAAACCCTAAGACTATAGCGCGAAGACGTAATAGTATAAGATAGACTTATAGAGGAAATCTAGAACCTAGTAGATAGCTACTACTTAATTAAAGATTAGTAAGATAAAGGATAATTGGATCTAAGAATCTATTATAAATTATAACCTAATTTATTTACTCTAGAAGCTAGAGCGCTTCTACCTAGGATAATAGATCTACTAATTAGTAGAACTCTATAGTACTAGTTATATTATAAGAACCTAAATTATCTACTATTATTATAGATAGGATATTTCTATAATAAATATCTTATATACTACTTAGATAAAATAGGCTTAGGATATTTCCCTAAAAGAAGGTCTAAGTATAAATAGTTTTAGAATAAATATAAAAAAGTAAACTATAAAATATATCTATAGAAAAAATAATAAGTAGGATACTTCTCTAGAGTATTAACTAAGGATAAAACTATAAATAATATACTAATTAATAAAAGATATATATACTTAATATAGTAATACTATCTATAGGATAAGTATATATAATATAAGGAAGTAAAAATCTTATATAGGTTTATAAGGAGAAGCTATAAATAAAATAATTCTTTTTTAGATAAGTACCTAATAAATAGGAATATAATACTATTAACGTAGAAAGACTTATTAAACTCCTAGTTATAGTAGGAGTATAATAGATAAAGGTATTATTAGATTTAGGGTTATTTATAAACTTTATATTACTAGATATAGTATAATAAGTAGGACTTAAGCCTATAGAAAAGGAGTATCCCTATCTAGTCTATATCGCGAATAGAAGAGCTATACTAGGAGAACTAGTAGTAATGTATAAGATAACTATAATACTTACTATCTAAGGAAAAACTATAGAAGTATACCTAGAT
>JAJTIZ010000376.1:0-15273 GCA_021365335.1 Phaeosphaeriaceae sp. PMI808 | reverse complement strand
TCTATATTAAGTTAAGCTTATAGATATTAGGTATACCTAATATCTCTATAACTAAGATTATACTAAGCTTAATTATAATATAAAGAAAAACTAGAAATAAATTTTATAATTACTTAAAAGTAATACTAATAAGAAAATAAAAACTTTACTCTTAGAAATCTTATTAAAGAATTCTTAGATACTAATAAATTCTAATAAAAAGATACTATTATCTTTATTAATTATTATTATTATTATTATAAGAAGATAAATTAGTAAGTAGCTAGTCTATATTAAGATACTACTTAGATAGCTAATAATAGTAGAGATAAAGTAGTTAACTATCTAGAAAAAAAGTCTAATTAATAGGTTATAGAATATAAAGTAGTAAACTAAAAGAGAAAAGAGTAGATAAAGAAGAAATAAGAATAAAAGACTAAAGAGGAAAAGTAGAAAAAGTAGAAGAACTTAAGCTTAAATAGTTAAAATAATTATAAACTAGTATAAAGATATTCTAAGTAGGAGATAAGCTTTAAATATATAGAAAAGAATTAGTAGAAAAGTAGTAAGATATTATTAGATTTTAGGGGGTTTAATCGATATTACTAATATATACGAAGTATATAATAATTAATTATAATAATTATTAAGTAATTAATTAATTTATCTCTATCTCTATTATCTACTCTTTTACTACTCCTAATATACTCTAAGAGCTCCTTAATTTAGCTTATATCCTAGAGTCTTCCTTTTATTAAGCTAGCGTATTAATTAATTATAGCTCTCCTATTAGAGAGATACCTATAGTTAAGCTAGTATAGTATAGTTTAGTTTAGCTTACTTAGCTAGTAGTACTAGTAGTATATATACGCGTACCTATCTCGATTACTATCTTAATTATTATTTTAATTCTTATATACTTATCTAATATACCCTTTTAGCTTAATAACTCTTTAGTAAGCTAGAAC
The DNA here is from genome assembly GCA_021365335.1 of Phaeosphaeriaceae sp. PMI808. Classification (NCBI taxonomy): domain Eukaryota; kingdom Fungi; phylum Ascomycota; class Dothideomycetes; order Pleosporales; family Phaeosphaeriaceae; species Phaeosphaeriaceae sp. PMI808. Next base: position 14,326 of record JAJTIZ010000376.1, on the reverse strand, counting down.
TATTAGATAAGTAAGAGATTATTTAAGTAAGCTTAAATTTTATTAAAGATACTTTATATATAATTTAGTATTCTATACTTCTACTAGTTTAAGTTAGTTTAAGAAACTTTCTACTTATTTCCTAAAAGTACTTTAGTAAATCTATTAGTAGTTATCTCTATTAATAGAGTATATACTACTTTATTTAACTAGCTAATACTTCTTATCTTACTAATAGTTATAAATATTAATATACTTTAGTTTAGTTTAAAGTTTAGCTAGTTCTTCTATAATAAGCTAGATTATTTAAGTATTATTATACTAGATAGTAATATAGCTTATTAGTAGTTTAGCCTTTAGCTTATCTAGTAATTATAATATAAAGATAGCTTCTTTAGCTACTTAAGATAGAGTTAGTAATTTAGCTTTAGTTATAAAGATAGTAATAGTATCTTATTTATTAGCTTTCTATATAATAAGACTATTAAATAGTTTAATTATATATCTTAAAAGCTTTTTCTATCTAGAGTATTATTAGTAAAAGAGGTATTACTAGCTACTTAGAGTAAATTACTCCTTTAAGTTAGAGTACTTTCTATCTTATACTTAATAGATATATAAGTACTTAGTTAGTAGCTTCTTAGTATATAGTATTTAGGTTTATAAGGAATTAAGCTAGTTATAATATTATAAATACTATATTAGGTCTAGTAGTTACTATAGTAAATAGGATAACCTAATTTTATACTACTACTTACTAATCTCTAATAGTATTACTAGACTAGTATAAAGCTAAAGCTTAGAAGTAGCTATTAGAGTATTATAGTAGATATCTCGTTTATTAGTAAGCTAATATATCTTATTAATATATATAGTCTATAAGAGCTAGATAAGGTATTACTCTTAGAGATCTACTCCTTTAGTAATTATATACTTCTCTTTTAAGAAGTAAGTTACCTTTTCTACTTCTTTAATCTTCTTTTTATTATAGGCTATAATAATATTATCTATATAGAAGAAGATAATAATACTATCTTTTACTATATAGTATAGCTTATAGAGTACTATTTAAAAACTAAAGACTTTAGTATTAAATAAACTCTTTCTACTATAGTAGAGTAAAATATATATCTATATAGAGTTTTTAGACCTAAAGGATTATTCCTTTCTTCTAGTATCCTTTAGTATCTTTATATAGATCTCTTAATCTATTATAGTATAGATAAAGGTTTATTATATTATACTATTTTAGTTTAAGATTATATTTAGCTATAATTACTATAAGTATCTAGAAGGAGTAGCTAGCTAGTATTATAGTATAGGTATCTTATAATATAAATTTCTTTACTAATCTCTATATATACTAGTTAGCTTTATATTTAATAAACTAGTAGTATTTATCTAATTTATAGGTATAAACCTATATATAATTAAGTATCTATTAACCTATTTATTTAATTAGATTAGTAGTACTTTATCTATATCTTATCTTTAGTAGCTTATTATATAAGTTATTTACTTCTTTAAATAGCTTACCTATTAGATAGTTATCTAGGTTTATTTAGTATATTAGTAGAGGTAGAAGTTAACTATAATAGAGCTTTAAGCCTTAGTAGTATTCTTTTTATCTTTACTTTATCTATTAACTCTTCTATATTACCTAATATTTCCTACCTAGTACCTATTATAAAGGCTACTACCTATAGAATAGTTTTAGATAATCCTTAGTTATTATAGGTTTTTATTATAGTAGTTAACTATTCTCTATCTAAGCGATTTTAGATAACTTATAGATACTAGTACTCTAGTTATTAATAAGCTAGGAGTACTACTAGTAGTAGAATAGTAGTAGAGTTAAGTAATATTCTCTAATCTTCCTTCCTTAATAGTAGCTAAGTAGGTCTACTTTATTAGTTAATATATCTAGATTATATTATCTTATAGAAAGACTTATTTCTAGCTAATAAACTAGTATTAGAGCTTAATAGTTCTTATATAAGTAGTAATTTCTTCTAGTATTTAATATATAAGATTATCTATTAGGTCCTCTATTTTACTATTAAAGATTATATACTTATTAAAGATAATATCTTAAGTACTTATTACCTTAGCTATAGATAGTACCTATATCTAGTAGATATTTAATAACTAGTATCTAATAAGTATCTAATCTAGCCTTTAGGTCTAGCTACTAGAGTCTTAATTTACTATAGTAGGTATTATTAGTTATTATAAAGCTTTATACCTATAGCTTTTAAATAAGCTAGATTAGGCTATCTTATAATACTATAATTCTTAATTATAAGCTACTTCTATAAAGAAGATCTTATATAGTAATTTCTAGTTATTTAAGTAACTTAGTATTTAGTTATAGAGGTATACTCTAGCTCTAGTAATTTCTAGCTAGAGTTCCTAAGGTAGATTAGTATTAAGCTATATTATACGTAATTTCTCTTATTAATACCTCTAGCGCGCTTAACTCCTCTATTTTAAGCTTAAGTATCTAGAGCTAAAGGTTTAATATAATACTTTATAAGCTTAACTAATACTAGACTTCTATTTTACTATAGTAATCTTATTATTAGCTTTAATTACTTAACTAAGATTTATACTAATTCTTTAAGAAGAGAATAAGTTTTCTAGTATCTTAATAATTAACTTTACTAATAGTTATCTATAAAGTAGAATCTTACTATAGTTTAAAGATCTTCTTAGTAACTAGTTCTAGCTCTTTTCTTTATTAAAGCTCTATACTTTATATAAGTAGAAGTTAATTAAATCTTTCTCTTAATCCTTTATAGTAATTATAGTATATAGCTAATTTAATATTTACTTAGTTTACTATAGAAGTTATATTTAATAGTAGTTACTCTTTTATATATACTCTTAAGTTTACTAGATAAAGTACTTAATTACTACTATTCTAATATCTAAGTCTCTTATACTATAGGAGTATAGTAGCTTAGTTAATCTAGTTTATAGGTATAATATATTACTTCTTATAATAGATAAAACTTAAGTACCTATTAGCTATAGATCTTAGTAAGATTTATAATTATCTATTATTAGTTTATTTAGAGTTATAGATTCTAATTAGGTATTCTACTATATTCTCTTACTAAAGTAATTAGAATAAGACTAGGTTATAGTAGATATCTAGGTATATAGCTATATTATATAAAGCTAGTTAATTTACTTTAATTAGTTCTTTAATATTAGATTAATAGATCTATATCCTTTACCTATATCTTTAATTACTAGCCTAATATAGTCTTCTTAAGTAGGTAGATATAGTTATAGATATAATTAGGTTATTTATAATATAGTAGGTTATACCTAAATTAAGGATAAATAAATCCTATAGTAGATATTTATTATAGTTATTTATTATAGTTTAAAAGGATATAGTAGTAAATTTCCTTTAATACTTAATTCTCTTCTACTATATAGTTATTCTTAATCTCTAGGTATTAGAATTAGTAATTACCTAAATTAAGATTTAGACTATTATTTAATTAGTCTTTAAAGTATTATATTATACTTATACTTATATTTAATAAACTTTTTTTAAGTCTTACTTAGAATCTACTACTTAAGTACCTTATCTAGAAAGATATAATAGTAGTTCTATAAATTATAGAATCTATTATAAGTAAGGTATTTTTCCTCTACTATAGTTATTTCTAAATTTTAAGAGTTTATCTTATTCTTATATAGAAAACTAGTCTACTAATCTAGTATATATTTTTATCCTTAGAGTCTACTCTAGTTTCTAAGTAGTATACTTTTAATAAGAGAGGTATCTTTAGTTTTACTTTAGATTAGTTTACTACTACTAATAGAGTATTCTAAAGTATTATTAACTATAAAGTAACTATATATTTTCCTAATCTAAGAGGATACTTTACTATTATATATTTATAGAAGTATTTTATTATCTTTTTCTAGTTTATATTAGGATTAAATCGCCTATAGTCTTAAAAAGTTATAGACTAAATAGGAGTAACTTTATAAATAGCTATAAGAAAGTCTTTAGTAATTATATTAATTTATAATAGCTCTATAACTTAATATATGTTAGCTTCTATAGAAGCTTAGTTATACTTATCTAGTTAAGTATTCTAGTTTACTATATTCTTTATTAGTTTAAGTAAATTAAAGTATCTCTTATAAGTTTATTCTTATTTAATTTATTTATATATACTAATAGTTTATTTAAGGTTAGTAAGCTATTATTATAGTAACTAATCTAGTAGGTAGTATATATATAGTAGATATAGTATAACTAATAATTAGATAAAGACTATAATATACTATAAGCTCGTCTACTCCTTATTATATATATATTAATTAATTTAATACTACTTAGAGAGAGTCTTATAGTATTTAAGATCTTCTATAAATACCTTAAGGCCTATAGTTAATAATTTAGATTAACGCAATAGTTTCTAAATATTAGAGGCTAGTATATATTTAGTAATTACTAAAGGGCTAACTATTTCTAGCTCTTTAATAAGTTTAGTATTTATAGCTAGATTAATCTTATCCTAGATCTTATAGGCTACGTATCTTAATTATAATTAAGTTAACTAAGCTATATAGTTAATATCTATCCTTACTATTATAATTAGATTATATTATACTTAGTAGATTATATTATTATTAACTTATAATATATAATAGTAATAATTAATATTACTCTTTAAACTTTTAAGTTATTATTAATTAGGTATATAGTATAGTAGTAGTATATAATAGTTATACTATAAAGGTCCTAAGTTCGAATCTTAGTATATCCTCTTAGGCCTAAATCTATAGTAATAATTTACTATAAATTTAGTTCTTTTTACTAAATTAATTAGTAATTAGCTTAACTTAGTTTTAGTTATTAGTTTAGCTTAATTTAGTTAAGGTAGTAAGACTCTTAATTATTAGATTTTAGAAGATTTAATTAGTATTACTAATATATACAATATATATAATAATTAATTATAATAATTATTAAGTAATTAATTAATTTATCTCTATCCCTATTATCTACCCTTTCTACTACTCCTAATATACTCTAGAAAGCTCTTTAATTTAGCTTATACTCTAGAGTCTCTCTTTTATTAAGCTAGTATATTAATTAATTATAGCTCTCCTATTAGAGAAATACCTATAGTTAAGTTAATATAGTATAGTTTAGTTTAGCTCGCTTAGCTAGTAGTACTAGTAGTATATATATATATATACCTATCTTAATTACTATCTCGATTATTATCTTAATTCTTATATACTTATCTAATAGAAGTAGAAGTATTAGAAGATTAAAAAGTATATCTATAAGTATTTTCTAAACTATTACTTAGATTAGTATAGTTTATATTAGATTCTAAGTTTAAAGAGTAAGAGAAGTAAAAAAGTATATTTTATAGAGATTAAAGAGTTAAGAGAAAGTAAGAGGTAGTAGGTATACTATAGATAGTAAAGAGTAAATTCTAAGAAAAAGTAAAAAGTAAAAATTAAGAAGAGTAAAATATATTAGAGAACTATTAGTAGAGTAGTATAAAAGAGAAGAAGAAAGTTTAAAGAAATTAAAACTTATAATAGTACTTTTAGAGCTTAAAAGCTAAACTATAAGCTAAATTCTAGTATTTTACTAAAAAAGACTATAAAGATCTTAAACTTAAGTTTAACTTAGCCTAAAAGAAGATAAACTTAAAGAGTTATACTAAAAACTTTTAAAATTATTATTATTAGAAGATTAGAATAAAAGTAAGCTAAAAGCTTAATAAATATACTAACTATCTAATTAAGAAAAAACTATAAGTAAAAAATTATTAGACTTACTTTTAAGAATAATATAGTTTTAAAGATATCTATTATAGGTAATCTAGTAGAATATATTATTAGTAGAGTTTTAAGAATAATTAATAAATAGATTATTACTATTACTACTATTATTCTTATCTTATATTATTAGATAAGCTTTAAATTTATTTAAGTATACTAACTTACTAGATATATTATAAAAGAATATCTATAAACTTTTTAGTAAGTAGAAAAGATATTATAATAAACTAGATACTAAATATTAGCTATAATAGATTAATTAGAAGATTAAGTAGATACTAAAGTACTAGTATTAGAGTAAGCCTTCTTCTATTTAAAGAGCTTAATAACTTAATAATAGTCTTTAATAAACTTATAAATTCTAGAAAGAATATACTTTTACTTTACTACTAAGAAAATAGAAGATATTAGTAAAAGGAAGTTCTAAGAAGTTATCTAAATAAAAAGTAGCTATAATTCTCTTTATTCTTAAAATTATACGCTATAATTCTATTAAAGCTTAGTAATAGTAAGTTTAATAATAAAGCTCTATAAAAGCCTATAGTTTTTTAAGCCTCTTAGCTTATATAAACTATAGCTTTATAGTAGACTTATATCTACTAAGAATCTATAATTAAAAATAGATTCTAAGAGTATATAGTTTAAGTAGTTTTAATATCTTAGACTAGTAAAGTTTTACTCTTAAAAGTATAAGCTTAGTAGTAAAGCTAGTAAAATAGAGATTAAATCTCTTCTACTATAATAAAATAGTAATTTAAGTTAAAAGAGTAAATATTATAGAAGCTACTCTACTAATACTACTACTACTACTTATTAAAATAAGTAAAAGTAAACTTATAAATAAAGGCTAGTAGCTAATTTAAATCTCTTTTATTAAAGAACTTAAGAATTCTATCTAATAAGTTATAGAGAAGCTTATAAGTAACTAGTTAATTAAGAAAGTATAAGATAACTAAGAATTCTAGCTATTAGTTAATATCTAAAAGCTTATAAGTAAGATAACTAAGAATTTATTACTTTACTAAAGATAGTATATTATAGAAACTAAGTAGAAGGTACTACTCTTAACTTAATAATATTTAGAAAATAGTCCTCTTAAGTTTTAAAGTAGCTTTAAAGAGATATTATTATTATAATTTTATTAGCTAACTCTATTAACTATATAAAAACTAAGCTAATAATTAATAGTAAGATTAAAACTAAGGTAGTAGTAGAAGTAGAGGCTAAAGTAGGAAAATTAAAAAGATAAGAGCTAGAAAGTATAGTATAAAGATAAAAGTTAGAAGAACTTAAAGAAAAAGAGAAGTAGACTATAGTATAAAAAACTAAAGTTTAAGTAAATTTATAGAAGTTTAAAAAAACTTTTAAACTTTATCTATATAATAAATATAAATAGACTAAAAGTTAATATACTACTTACTATTAAGAGCTTAGATAAAAGATAACTAAAAGTTAAAATATATAATTAACTAAAAGTAACTCTTATAAAGAATTATAGAAAATACTAATAGTAAAGTAATAAGTAAAAATAGAAGAAAACTAAAAAGTATAAGTAAAAAAGAACTTAAGTAAAGAAGTATAATAATTATTTAGAGAATATCTATTGTGCTGTTGTGTGGAGATGGTTGCCTAGTAATACCTCCTATAAGATAGGATAGCTACTAAAGGGAATGAATTACTCTATCTAAGAGTAGATAACTAAGCTAAACAGTAGCTACATGATTAATGGATGATCGGTTGATGCCTAATCCTTAATAAGATGAAAGTAGATATAGAGATTGCGCTCGAGCCTCTTGCCCCTGAACTAGCCAAACTAGCTATAATTAGGCTTCACCTTCGGCACCGGCACACTATAAGAAGTTAATAAAAAAGAAAGAAACTTAAAAGATATATATAAATAAACTCTTAAATACTAAATTATAGTATACTTAAATATTAAGAAGTATTATAAGAGATAATAAGTAAGGATATTAGAGCTTACTTTAGAAGCTTAATTAATATACTATATATAGTACTTAGGTATAATATAAGATATTATATACTAAAAGAAAGTTAAATAATAGTTTAAGTTAGAATATATATATTAGAAGTATAGCTTATATACTTAGTATAAGACCTCTATATTATATCTATATTCTAGAAACTCTTTAAGCTTTTTTTAAATAGATAATAGTAGTATTATAGGAATTATAGTAATTACTATAATAGTATCCTTCTCTTATTCTTAAACTTCTATAAAAGTTATTTATATAGTAGTTATTACTACTAGTATTAGTTTTATATTATATTAGGTTAATTTAAGTTAAGTTAGTAGCTCTAATCTATTAAAGTACTACTAGTAGAAATAAATTATAGTTTTATTATCTCTTAGCTCTATAGTAAACTTCTAGGATAGATTATTATAGTTTATCTATTTTATATAGTATTTATATTATTTCTTTCTCTTATTATAGAAAAGTCCTTTAATATTCTTTATAAAGTATTTAAGTTTATTATCTACTATTACTAGTATAAATAGAGTAGGTTACTAGCTAGATAGATAATTAGTTCTAATTAGATAAAGTAGAGAGATATAGAAAATAAAGTATATCTTTATAGAGCTTAGTTATTTAAGTTAGTATATATATAAAGAGACCTTCTTAACTACTTAGTAAGAGTTAAGATTCTTCTAATTAAGCTTCTTTAAAGCTTATTATATTTATATATTATATATATTAAGCTAGATATTATTACTTACTTAATAGGCTAGTACTAATAAGTACTTTCTATTAGTATATTCTTATTATAGAGTTTAGACCTATATTATATCTTTATAAATAAACTAAGTTATATTATATATCTTATTAATTATCTTATTAGTATTAGAGGTTTATAAGACCTAGTAAGTAGGTCTTTTTATAGCTAAAAGTAGCTTAAAGTCTATTTATAGATTTTAACTATAATAGGCTATTATTAGAGATAGTTTAATTAACTTTAAGATAGTATTATTTACTTTAAATTAAGTAGTAGGTAACTAAGTAATCTAATTATTTTACTAGTAATTTATATATATATATAAGACTTACTCTATTATAGAGTTTATAATCTCTATTTAACTATTAGTTTCTAGGTAGTAACCTATTAAGTAGTATAGGTTAATATTTAGTTATTTATAGAGTTTATTCTAGAAAGTAGAAATAAACTATCTATTTCTATTAGAGATAATTATACTTAAGAGACTATAGTTTACCTAAATATATTAGATAAATAAGTAAACTATATTAGAAGCTTCTATTCTAGTATATAGAATTAAGTACTAGTACTTTAATAGGTAATTAACTACTACTATAATATTAGTATATTCGTTTAACTTAAATAAGTTAATAATAAAGTTAACTAATATATCTTACTAGTAGTATTTAGAGATAAGTAGAAACTTTAATAGGTTATAGTACTTTTTATAAGAGGCCTTTAATCTTTAATAGGTATAATAGTAGATAATATAATAGTAGATTATTTAGAATATATTTAGTTAATAGTACTCTCTTTAGAGAATCTCTAGTATCTTACTATAACTTAAGTAACTTCTTATAGGAGAGTTATATATAATATATAAGAGCTTAATAATAAGCTTATTATAAGTAAGAATTATAAGGTATTCTTTATAATATAGGTAATAATATTATTCTTTATACTTAATAAAAGTAATTTTCTTTAATCTTTAAGTACTTATTCTTAAAAGGTTAAGTACTTCTTAAATAAATAGGTTAGTATTATATTTATTACTAATAATCTCTTAAATTAATTAATTTATCTCTATTAAAGATAAGCTATAGGTAATAAAGAAATTTAACTATAATAGTATTTTTAATAAGTATTTTAAACTTCTTCTTAAACTAGTTAGTCTTAAGATTATTATATTAGTATATTAGACTTTTCTCCTTTCTTACTTAGCTAATAAGTAATTATAAAGTTTAAGTAAAATAAATACTTAAACTAGTAAGCTTATCTATTACTTAACTACTTTATTATTATAAAGTATTATAGATTCTTATAGTTACTTAGTATAGTAATAGGAAGGTAAGTACCTTTTAGTTTAAGTCTCTAGTATTTAAATAAGTATATAATTATAAGTAGCTCCTTATTATAGATTTTATAATTTCTTTTAATAGAGTTTATTCTTTTTAAGTAATATATAATAAACTAAATAGTTTCTAAAGTATCCTTTTAAGATAGAATATCTACTATTATATAGTTAGAGGTATTAGCTTCTATTACTATAGGTAGGCTTAAGTTAAAGTAATAGAGAATTAGAATAGTTATAAAAGCTTATTTTAAGGTATTAAACGTATTATAATAGATATTATTAAAGGAGAACCTAGTATCTTTTTTAGTTAAAGATACTAGTAATACTACTATATAGGAAAAGTTATTAATAAACCTTTAGTAGAAGTTAGTAAATCTAATAAAAGTATATATATCTTTTATATTACTTAAATATTCCTAGTCTTAGATTACTTAAACTTTCTTTAGATCTATTTTTACTCTATTTATAGAGATTATATAACTTAGATATATAATTTTAGATTAGTAGAACTTATACTTATTAATATTAAGATATAGTCTAGCTTCTTTTAAAGCTCTAAGGATAGCTTAGATATATTTCTAGTATTTCTTTAAGTTCTTACTATAGATAAGAATATTATTAAGATAAGTAGTATAGAAAATATTAAGGAAGGAGTATAGGATATTATTTATAAAGTATTAGAATATACTTAGTATATTTCCTTAGCTAAAGGAAGTAACTAAGTATTTAAAAAGATTATAATATATATAAAAGGTAGTTAGCTATTTATTAACTTCTATAATATAGAGATAGTTAAAAGTAGTAATAATATTAAATTTTATATAGTACTTAGCTTTACTAAGTTAGTTTAGTATCTTTTAAATTAGTAGTATTAGATACTAGTTCTTAATTTTAATAGTATTAAAGGCTTAGTAGTTAATATAGAAATAGAGACCTCCTTTTAGTTTCTTAATAAAGATTATAGATAAAGTAACTAGGAATAAGCTAATCTAGATAAAGCCTTTTACTAGATTATCTTTAAGATACTAATATAATATAAAGAGCTTATTTTAGAATATACTTTATAATAGGCTAAATCTAGATTACTTACTATTCTTAAAGTTAATCTTAAGGTTATATTTCTATCTTTTAAGTAGCTAATCTACTTTATATTATAAGAAGACTTTAATTAAGTTATAGTACTCTATAGATACCTTTAGTAATAGGTTAGTATAGACCTTTAGAGTAAAAGTCTTATTAATATTAGTAATTAATACTATAAATATCTTATAACTATATATTATAACCTAAATAGAACCTAAACTCTATATAGGATAGCTATTAGATATATATATAGGATAAAGTAATAGTTATTATATAACTACTTTAATTAAAGTATATAAGATAAAGTATATAAGATTAAGTACTTAATATAAAGTAATTATATTAAAGTAATTAATATAAAGTAACTAAGTATATATATAACCTAGGTAATAAACTCTTATAGCTTAGTATATTTAACTTAATATAGTATAGTAATTCTAGTTATTACTACTATACTATATTATAACTAAGTAATACTAATCCTATTTAATCTTACTTTATCTTTAAGAACTAATCTTACTCTATTAATATATAGTTAGTATATTAGTAGACTCTTAATACTTTAAATATCTTTATAATAAGTAATATATTAAGAGATTTAACCTAGTATATAGAACTAACCTATACTATAACCTCTAAGGTTACTAAGCTAGACCTTTACTATAGAGACTAAAATAAGCTTAAGTTATAATTACTTTAATTTAATATCTACTTCTAGATAGATAAAGTACTAGATAATAATTATATAATACTTATAGTAATATACTTAAGAGAGAAAGCTAAAGAATAGGTTATACTATACCTTAAGAAATATATAGATAATAATAATAAAATATATAATATAATATTTAAATAATAGATTAAGTTTAAGGAAAATTTAGAAAATTATTCTAACTTATAAATAAACTAGCTATTATAGAATAAGCTATCTAATACCTATAATAGGATTATTTAGCTTCTAGTTATACTAATAAATTTAGGAAATATTTACTCTAGACTAAATAGAATAACTAGGTACTTATAAGAATATTTAGATAAGGATTAAAAGTAAATATATAGGTAGAACTTATAAGAAGTAAAGCTATAATTAATAATCTTAATAAACTAATTAAAGAGTTAATTAGAGTTAATAACTATTTATATAAATTTTACCTTAAAGTAAAAGATAAGTATACTATACTAATCTATATATATAAGAAAAAGAAATACTAACTAAACTATTAATACTAGAGAGTTATAAAGGTATATAGAGTTAATAGTAATTATAGGTATTTTAGACTTAATAATATATATATTAATAATATAAACCTAAGAGGATAAATATAAGATTATTACTTTAAGAAGCTAGATAATAGTAAGGAAATAAGAATCTACTATAATTATAGTAAACTAAGCTACCTATTAAAGAACTACTAATTAAAGAATAAAGTTAAAAGATAAATAGGTAAGAGATACTAGGTTATAGACTACTTTCTTAATATAATTAAAGAGTAAGATAATAATATTAGGAATAAATAGGAAGTAGTATAGAAGATATAGGATAAAGGAAATATTATCTAACTATAAGACTAAGAACTTAAAAACCTAGGAAATCTAACTCTAGATAAATAATATAGTAGGGTGATACGAAAAAAAAGCCTAAAAAAAAGTTATAGTTTTTAACTAGTAATATCTCTACGAATAATTTAGCTAAAAATAGAAGAAAATAAGAATTTAAAAGAGAAAATATAGTTCTATAATTTAGCTTACTAGGATTCTTGATTACTAAGCAGCTGAACGCTAGGATTTTAAGTATTTAGAGGACTTTTTTTTAAGCTAACTTTAGAGCTTTATAGTTTTTTATTTATAGTATCTTTTTCTAATATTTTTTAGTATAAGTTAGATATATATAAAATTATTAATATATATTAGTTATATATAATTCGAATTATCTAAAGAGTAGTTATATAGTAAAAGATAGAAAATAAAACTTTTAGTAAAAACTTATATTTAATAGCTATAACCCTTACTATTAGTACTTAGTAGGATAACCTTTAGCTAGTATACACTTTTCCTAACGTTTATCTATAGATAATATATAATTATCTATAGATTCTTATTATATAAGCGCTAATTCTTCTTTTATCGCCGTTTTAAAGGATTCTACTACTATAGGAGTAGTCCCTATAGGATAATTTCCTTTATATCTTTTAATTAGTCGATCTTTTAATAATCTCTAAACGTTTTCGATAGGATTTAGATCTAGACTATAGGCTAGATAAGGAAAGAGTTTTACTCTATTTCTCTTAAACTAATTTATAACGTTAGAAGCTTTATAAATTTTACTATAATCTTATTAATAATTCTACCCTAGTATACTAGTTAGCTTTTTATAATCTTAGATTAAATATCTATTAACTAGTTCTTTTATAATAATAAAAAAATATAGTAAAATAGAGTTATATAGCTTACCTCTTTTAATATACTTTTTAATATACTTATTAAGTACTATACGGATATATAGAGTAGAATCTAGAGTTTTAGTATTAATTAGGTCCCTAATAAACTCTAGTTCCGATCTTCCTCCTATCTAAATAGCTCCCTATACTTAGATCTTTATTCCTTTAGCTAATATACTAGTTAGTAAGATAGCTATTAAAATATAATTAAGAGAAAAAAAAATAGATAAAAAATAGAATATTTTAGCCTATTAGGATTTTTTTTAAACTTACTTTTATTTATTATAGAGACTATTTCCCTTCTAACTCCTTTTTTACCCCTTTTTTTAGTAATATTTAGGTCTAGCTCCCTTCCTAGCTTCTATACCGCTTTTATCTAAAAATATTACTCTTTTTATATTAATTTCTTTATTTTTTAGCCATTTTAGCTACTCTTTACAATAGCTAACTCTTTTTCTAGCGTTTTATTTACTAATTAGAAGCTTTTTATTAGCAACGTTAATAGAATAGCCCTCCTCTTTAATAAAACGTTGTAAGCCCCTAATAAAGATATTAATATTATTTTTAAATAATAATCTCTTATTAGACTTCTTAGGACTCCTTATTAAATCTCTATTTAGATATCTTTTTTCTCTTAATTTTAACTTAGTAATCCGCCCTTCTATTACTTAGCTAATAGAGGGCGGATTACTATTTTTTCTTCTAATTCGATCTATAGTGTTTTTAATAGATTAATAGTCTTTTTAAGGATAATACTAATTATAGAAAGAGGTATATTTATTAAGTAAAGTAGGTTAACTTAAAATTCGAATTTTAAGAAAGTTATAGATATTTTTTAAGGATTTAGAGAAGAGAAAGAAAAAGGATATTAGAAGTTATTTTATACTTATTAGACTAATAGATTAGTAATATATTAGGTAAGTTT
>JAJTIZ010000375.1:0-15301 GCA_021365335.1 Phaeosphaeriaceae sp. PMI808 | reverse complement strand
GGAACTGAAAGAGTGGGCATCATCCAGTCTTCGAAGGCGACCAATCCGGAGACTACCAAGCCCATCGATTCAAATTCGCAAAAAACATCACCCATATCGGAAAATAAACTAAACGAATCACCCCAATACTCTAAGTCGATCACTCATAATCCCATGAGGCCAGCGGAGCCGCCTATCGACCATGCCAATGGCGTAAACCAGACTCCAGAAAACAATCCGACACTTGGGCCGCGAAAATCTGGTTCACATACATCGAATATGCAAGCCAAGATGGAAGCCACCAACCCTCGATTAGACGAAGAGCGGAGTTTGCTATCAACGGACACCGATTGGGATTCCGCAGCCTGCGAACTCACCATGCGATTCCGGGAGGTATTGAGCACGAAGCGTATGGAAACGCTTTCGCAACGCCTGGGAATCCGCGATGTGGCTAGGACCGTCAAAGCACACTCGACCACCATCCAAGTGGATCGCCTCAACAGCAACGTCAGTCCTTCTGGGCCGCAGTCACGCCCAAGCGACTCAAATTTAGACGGAATGCATACTCTGCCATCTTACTCCGCCGTACGTAACCTACCACTCATTCCTATCCCACCCCAGGACGCGAAATCCATGAGGTTCAGAGCCATGCTGCATAGCCTTGCCAATATTCCAATGAGATGGGAGAACCCAGGCTTGCTCGACGAAGCTTTGCGGGTAGTCCCTCTGGAGCAAATATACGATGAAGCAGAAGAAGAATCCCTCATACTCCAAGTGGAAGCGGAAAGCCTTGGATTGAGAGCTGCTTGGGGATACCAAGACTGTGTCGCTAGAGCGATGCTTCGCTGGTTTAAGCGTAGCTTTTTCACATGGGTGAACAATCCGCCATGTAGTCGCTGTCCCAGCCCAACGATCGGCGTGGGAACGGCAGCACCTCTGCCTGATGAGAAAGCACGAGGTGCAAATCAGGTTGAAATATACAAGTGCTCGGCCGAATCGTGTGGAGCATACGAGCGCTACCCACGGTATAACGACGCATTCGTCCTCCTGCAAACACGTCAAGGCCGCTGCGGGGAATGGGCAAATTGTTTCGGCATGCTGCTTCGTGCGACAGGATGCAGAGTACGTTGGATATGGAACGCTGAGGATCACGTCTGGCTTGAGACATACTCTGTGCACAGAAAGCGGTGGGTTCACCTAGATCCCTGTGAGGAGGCGTGGGATAAACCTCGCTTGTATACTAAAGGTAAGCTGAACAAGCCCAATATACCCCTCACATTCCCCTAGCTATCAAGGAATAAGCTAACGACTCGAGCAGGATGGGGGAAGAAGTTGACGTATTGCATAGCATTCTCTGTTGATGGTGCTACCGACGTTACGCGGCGCTATGTACTATCCTCAGAATCGGCAGCTGAACGCAACCGCGCCCCGGAGTCTGTGCTGCTTCATATCATGGACGAGATAAAGCTGTTACGTCGGGAGAAAGTCAGCGGAAAGGACAAGTTCGGTCTCCAGGGAGAGACATGAGAGAGCAGAAGGAGCTGAGAGGCTATATCGTCGCTGCTATTGCGAGGGAGCTCTCAAAGCTATCACCACAAGACATTCGGGAGGGTAGAACTCGCGCCGCGAGGGCGGACGAAGATAAGCTCCGGGAGGGCCGACTCAGTGGTACCCCTGAATGGATCAGGGCGAGGGGTGAAAGTGGACAGGGGCAATAACACTTCATCGCGGATCGCAAGCGGCTCCACCCACCCGACGCCGCATGATTGATGACCCATAAGGATGAATGAGGAAACACGATACCCGGCTGGATATACGATTAGCCTTTGAGTCATCTGTAATATAGCTATTCTATTTCTTTTCGATCGCGTCCACTACACCCAAAACTTGCATTTCTCCGGCATTTCGATGAAACGAGGCCCCCTCGAACCTCGACGGTTCTACGGTGTCTAACAAGAGGTTTATGGGGTCTATTCTTGAGGTCACTATATATAGTCCACCCTCTGCCTAGAATTCTCAAAAGGCTAGAAAAGGTTCTTTATCGAATAAGAGGTATCGATAACGCCCTGCGCAACAGAACTACTCTTGGCATCATGCTACACCTCGAATCACTAACCCGCCACGCTTCACAGGCCACAGATAGTGCGCACACGACCATCCCATCACCTCCCCATTCAACCACGGTTGGAGCGTGGGATGATGCGTTTCTGCACTGTTCCTCTCCTTGGAGCTTGATATCGATATAACCCTGGGTCACCGACATCATCGATGCCGAACAGCAAGATATGGGCATGAGTTCAGAGATAAGAGATTATGGAACTAACTTTGGATATGTAGGGAGGTTTGAGAAGTGTGGTTGGAATAAGATGTATATAGCGAAAGCGAAGGCGACAAAAAGTGTGTCTGGTATCATGGGAACTGAAGTGAACCGAACATCGTGATCATGAACCCCCGTCCCTACTCATCGATGTAGAAGAAAGGGGCAGAGGGAAATGTCCGCCGAAATCGGGACGCAATGCGACAAACATCCTCGCGCACATGCATCAACGATGTGTGAACCACAGCAACAGACAAAACACACGGCGCCTAATCCCAAGCCGACGCTCAAGGGCCGCAAACCTAGACCCCAAACGCCGCCACCTAAAAGTCCTTTCCCTCCTCGACTCTCCTTTTCCCACTCCCGCCCGTCATAATCTCCTCATCATAAACTCCCATCACTCACATCCCCATACGCGACACTCACATCGCCAACCTCATCGCCGACCTCCAACCACACCTCGCTCGTGGGCACGGGACTCAGCTTACAAAGTCCCCAATACACAATTGCGGCGACCAAAAATCCACAAAAGAAGTTCAAATCGTAGACCCTTTTCGCGCCAATCGGGAATGGCTTTCCAATCGCGCCAGCAAAGCCGACGACATTGATCAGGATGCCGGCAATGTCGGCCGCGTACCCACGCCAGTGGAAACCGAAGGTGAAGTAGTACGGGTCGGATTTCTTGCCGGAGTAGAGTTTTTTGATTTCGAGGTAGCCTTTGCGGACGACGTAGTAGTCGCAGACGATGACGCCGGCGATAGAGGACTGGAAGACCGAGTACGTGGACAAATACGTCGTAAAGCTGTTCACGGAATCGAACAGATGCCACGGACACATGACCAGCCCCACGAGCGCGCAGATGTAGGCCCCGCGCCGGATGTTGAGATAGCGCGGGAGCAGGGCCGTCATGTCGGTGCCAGCAGAGACGGAATTTGTGGCGATGTTGGTGCCGAGATGATGAAGACGCCGAAGCGTTGGGCGGAGCCGCCTTTATCGAGGAACTGGCTGAGCAGGTCGAGAAGGCTCCAGATCGGTTCACCACCGAAGATTACGGTGCTAGAGGAGGAGCAGATGATGCCGATGAAGGAGGTGACGGCGAAGCCGACGGGGATGGTAATTAGTTCGACCAGAGGGCGTCTCGGGTTTGCGGGCAAAGCGAGCGAAGTCGGGATCGTTAACGATGAGGGTGGCGAAGTTGGCGATCGAGGACATGATGCCTTGCACCATTTGCCATCCCAGTGCCGAGCCCTTCAAGGTACCGGGCTGGTGGACAATGGGACCAATTCCCTCTACGCGGACGATTGCCCAGATGAAGAAGGCGAGGCCCGCTGTGGGCACGAAGTAGGCTTTGACGGTGAAGAGATGCCTAATCTTCTCAACTGGGAACCAGATTGCGGGAAGAGAACCAGCCCAGAAGAAGAAGAAGCAGACAAACATGACAGTCGAAGTGCCAGAGCTCGGGATACCGTTGGGGACAGGCTGTCACTATCAGTATATGGACCTACAGAGATTCAACTGCCACTTACATCCAAACCGTACAAAACCTGCCACTAGGCAGAAATTCTTTCTAATAATTAAATATAGTACAATTTTCGAGGTCGATCCTACAGAAGGCGAATATCATCTTAAGATTCTACACGAGCCGGAGAACGCGGTTGCCGAGTACGCTTGAGTAAGATATATACCTGTCATAGTTTAACTAATGTTACGAAAGTATCGTCTTCGTTCACGGCCTAACTGGTAACCGCGAGACTACATAGACAAGAAATGCAGGAAAGAGGAATGCATGTTTCTAGCCTCAAGATCTTCTGCCTGACGCTGAACACGGTATTCCGAATGCTAGGATAGCGACCTAGGGCTACGACGCTGATGTTGTAAACAAAAGACCCTTCAGAGTGGTTTCGAACAATACAATCGAGCAGCATGCCGCAAATTTGTGCACAGATCTGGCGAACATCCGCGATAGAGAAAAGGCAAGCCGGCCGCTAATCTTCGTCGTTTATAGCCTCAGCGGTCTGGTCATCAAAACAGCTCTTCTCCACGCTAATGAGTCCCGTACCTAGAGCATGTCCCACCTCTCCGCCGTCGCCGACGCTACAGCTGGTATTATATTTATGGGTACTCCGCATCGTGGTTCCGAACAAGCCCAGTGGGGCGGCATCCTCGCATCTATTCTAGGATATGTTAAACAAGACAACGTAGAACTCGTTAAGCGGCTTAATAAGGAGGAGCCGAGGCTTATACTGCTGCAGGAACGTTTCGCAAAGATATTAGAGATGAGAAAAGAGGCGGATTAGCTAGTTAACATTACATGCTTCTACGAGGAGCTACCAGTACTCGTCATAGGAATAGTATGTTATTAATAATTATAATTGTGCTAAAGATCAGATGAATGACTATTACTAGATTGTGCCCGCACTTTCAGCGCAAATAGATCCCTATCCTTCTATTAGTATTTATATAAACCACATGGATATAATAAAATTTGGAGGCGATAATAGCGCAGGATACATCAAAGTCTTGAATGAGCTGCGGAGATTTGTTAAAAGCGCAGCAAGCGCAGACACAAGAGCTAGGAATGTACATCAAGGCGGTGAAGGTCCAAATACTGGAGAAAAGCGGGCAGTTTCAAGTCGTGGTGGTATCTATCGTATGCAAAATTCGGGGTACGGCTTGGCAACATCCGAGCGTTCGCGCAACACCCGTTTTTCCCATAGTAATCGCTGTTTTTCGTGAATCTGTTGATAATAGCCCACAACTCTGTGATATAGCGTGTTATATACTTGCCAAAAAGGTGAGGCTATACAGAAGGCCTATATGGGCTATACTAATGATTGTTTGGTGTTGCAGATGCCACCTAGACGCACCAAAGGCGCCGCGACGGCGCCTATAAGCTCTACAAATCGAGCTTAACGTACGCGTACGCGGTCAACTTAGGCAGCTAAGAGTGTAATTTAAAGCTCTATAAGAGCTGTACGCTTTACTAACGATAGGTAGGACGCGCATAGTACTTAGAGGACTGCGATAGGGTATAGAGGAGCGGGAAAGCCGCCCTCGTGGCTTACTATAAAGCTGAATAAGCCCTCTAGGGCGTCTCGTTGAGCTGCTCCTTCAACGAGTATAGTAGAGACTAAGGCTCTTGCCTGTAAAAGAGAGGTTAATAAGACGCCTGTTGACAATCCTATAATAGTTATTACTCTAAGGATATACTACTATCGTCGCCACCCTACCTAGCGCTAGAGTCGTCGCCTCTACCTAAGATGCCTACGTATACTATATTTATAAGTTACTTATTACGCGTAAATAGTTAGAAGGTTATAAGAGACTTAAAGACGCACCTAAGGGCGTACTTTACAATAGATTACTTTAAGGATTATATAAAGGAGATATTAGAGTCTAGCGTAGCTAGGATTAAGGGTAAAGAGTACTAGGTCCTTTCTCATGCAGTTAGCTTTAAATATATAATAAAGGGTAACTAGAGGACTATTACGCTTAAGGATTTCAGCTACGCTTCTAGTAACTAATTATTTTATAAAGTTAATAGCGCACTAGCGCGTTATAAGAAGGTTAATAATATAGACTTTCGTATAGAGGTTAAGGCGTTAGTAGAGGCTATAAACCAGCTTTTTATTACTATTAATTAGGTACTAAGTCCTTAGACGTAGAGATAATACTATAGCTATTATTAAGGACTAAACGTCTCCTAGCTAATTAGTAGACTATATTAAAGGTAGAGGCAAAGAAGTAGGTAGAGGAGAATTACTATTAAGAGCTTACCTAGGCTATTAACTATTATAAGGAGATTATAAAGGTAAATCGCTATAAGGAATAGACGTACCTAAATAGTAGTAATCTCTACTAGGTATCCTATAAGACTAGTAACTACTTTACTATAAAGCTAGTTAATATAGAGACCTAGGTAAATACTATACTAGGCGTAGAAGCTAGTATATCTTTCTAGGACCTACCTAATCGCCTTATTATAAACTAGTATTATATAGGCTCGTTACTACCTATTAATCCTAATAATTACTATAAGAGAGTAGCCTTATTATCGCTATAGGGCTAGAGAAGAAGCTAAGAGTACTATAAGTATAGGCTATATTAGAGGTAGTAACTTACTAGCTTTAGTAGATAAGAGACTAATAGATAGCTATAGAGGATTATATAGTAGATTAAGAGGAGTAAAGAGAAGAGTAAAGAGTAGAGCGAGAAGAGCGCTAAGGAGATATAAACTAGCTAAAATATATATCGCCGCTAGGCTAATTTTATAGGTAGTAGCCGCCTAGCTTATATAGCCTATATAGTAGTACTTTTAGTACTCTATACTCTTACCTACCTACGCTACTAGCGTCTTAGCTAGCTACTCTATTAACTAGTAGAGGGTATACACCTCCTAGGAGGGCTATAAAGGGTACGTTATTAAGCCTAATAAATAGTATAGGGCGTAAGGATAACTTAAGGACTATAAGGGCGTTTTTTAAGTAGCTAGTTAACTAATAAGATAAGGAGAATTATAATAACTTTAAGAGGGCCGCTAAGGTTATAATAGACTAGAAATAGGAGATTTCTAATCTATAATAGATAGCTATACTAGGTAGAGACCTATATAACGTCGTAGTTAATAATTTTAAGCTAAAGGATAGTATTATTTATTACTTTATACGATAGCTCTATAAGTATAAAGTAGTAGCCTAGGAGAAAGCTATAGTAGTAGCTCTATTAACTATAGGCTATAAGAGAGAGTAGTTAATAGAGTATATAGAGTTAAAGTATAAGATTTATTATTATTAGTTACCTATATAGCCCGTTTATAGCCTTACTCTTACCCTCGTCTTCGCCCTTATTATTACTATTACCTATAACCTTAACCTTAGTACTAACCTCTTACTCTATTAGCCCTCTTAGAAGCCCTCTAGTTACTCTATATATAAGTTACTAGTTAAGGTAATACCTAGAATTCCCTAGCTTATACCTTATAGCCTCTAGCTTATTATAACCTATATATAAGCCTCCTACTATATACTAGAAGTACTTCTTTATAAACCTATTATATAATTATAATCTTTAGTTTAGCTATACCCGTACGTACTTTATATAAACCTTATAAATACTAAAGTACTACCTACTCTTTAACCCTATATAACTCTATTAAAATAAGGTCTTTTAGTATAGAAATTTCAGGCAATTAAATACGTAGTAGTAAATTATTAAATACGTAGTATAACTATTATATAGATATATTAGATAGGGGTATAGTAGCTAGCGAAGTAGCTAACGCGCTAGACTATTTACTAAGCTATATTAACTAAATAAAATAGTATTATAAAACTACCTATAAAACTAGTAGCTACTAATAGATAGGCTACCTACGTATTCTTACTAGTCGAGACTATTAATAGCTAGACTATATTATTAAAAAAAATCTAAAAATTAAGTACTTTCTACTTATAAAAGAGGCTAGACTTTAGGATAAGGAGGTTAGCTAACCTACTATTTCTATATCTACTATACGACGCGCGTTAGCTAAGGAGGGTCTCTATAAGTTTCGAGCGAAGCATAGGCTAAAAATTACTAGAGAGATAGCTAAATTACGCCTCTAGCTTACTAAGCGTCTAGAGGGGTAGGAGTAGAAGAATAAGACTCTTATATTTAGTAATAAGTATAGCGTTACTTGTAGATCTAGCTATAATATAGAGTAGGTATAGCGCCTCTCCTTATAAAAATAGAGCTATAAGATAGTAGAGGAGGTACCTACTAGTAAGTAGCCTACTCGTATAGTATAGGGGCTATCTAGCTTATAGAGGAGGGGAGGTATAGAGGACCTAGCTCGTAGTAATAACCTAGGACCTATAGAGCCTAGGCAATAGCTATACCTTATAGAGCTATATAAAAGTACTCTAGTAGGGTCTCTACTTAGTATATAGTCCTAGAGAGTTATATATATAGGATAACTTATATATTTATATAGCTTAAAGCTTATTAGATTAGCTAGAGGCTTATAACGTCTAACTCTTTAACTAGCTACCCTATTCTCTAGACCTTAACCCTATAGAATATATATAGCTAGTACTTAAAAGGACGCTCTATAAACTCTACCTAGAGTTTAATACTATAGGAAATATAGTAGAGGAGTAGGTAGCCTTTAAAGCTAGCTTAAAGGAGGTATAAGCTATTATACCTAACTCTCTCCTTAAGAAGCTAATTCTATCTATACTAGACCGCCTTACAGCCTATAAAGCTATAAAGGGCTACTAAATAAAATACTAGATATAATATAATTATTTTAATACTCTTAAGTAATTATTTAGGTATAGTTATAGAGTTATAGCGAGTTAAAGTAATAGTAAAAGTAATAGGTATAGCCTAAGCACGAGGGTATAGCTAAACTAAAGATTACGATTATATTAGCTCTCTCGAATTACTACCTATAGAAAGGCCCTAAAGTTATTACGCTTATATTAATCTCTTATATAGTACTAGTTCTATTAAACCTAGGCCTTTAATACTATAAAAGTTAGCTTAATTAGGTTATAATTAGGCGAGTATAGTAGTAGGTATTATACTAGGTAGCCTACGCGATAGAGTAGAGTAGTAACCTTATTATTTATATAGATTAATACGTTATCTAGTATTATAACTATAGGCCTATTACTATATACTAGTTAGAGTATTAGAATTAGATAGTACTTAATCTAGTATAAAAAGTCCTTATAGTTAAAGTAACCTTCCTTTATACCTATATAGGGTAAGTACCTATCAACTATATACGCTAGTAAGATTACCTATATTTTCCTACGTTATATATCCTACGCGTAGCGTACTAGGTAGCCTACTAGGCTATATACCTTATATTACTAGCTAGTCTTTTTATTAAATATTAACTCATCTAGAAATACTAGGTCCTTGCGTATAAACTAGCGCATACTACTATAATAGGCCTCTTAAAGCTCTTTATTTTAATTAATAGAGAAGGGCTAGAGCGTATAACGCGTCTAGTTATTCTTTTAAGGAATCTTATAATAGTAGACTAGTTAATAATAACGTCTCTCTAAACGTTAAGCTAGTATATAATCTCGTCCTAGTATATCTATCTACTATAGAGGAGCTCCTTAAAAAGAGCCTCTATATCTTTTATTAGTTATCTTATAGTATTACCTAAGCTCGCCTATAGGCCTTTAGACGTAGCTATACTCTTATAGGTTACGTATAATATTATTAATAGTAAATCTACTATAATCTACCTCTTTTATAATAACCTTAGGATATATACTAAGAAGGAGAGAACGCGTTATATTAAGCCTTTTGCGCGTTATAAGCCTATAAGCTATAAATTAAGAGCCTAGATAAGAAGGCCTACTAGGTAGTACTTAGGCGACGTTAACGCCTAGAGGGTAACTCTATAATACTAAAAACGCGTTAAATTAGCTCTATATAGCTTATTTTATAGCTTTAACTTACTATCTTACGTATTAATAAGAATTAGGCGTTAGGTAGGCTAATATTAATAGATTCACGAAAAATAGCGATTACTATAGGAAAAACGGGTATTACGCGAATACTTGGATATTACTAAGCTATACCCCGAATTTTATATATAATAGATTAACTTCTATAGGCCTAAGCTAGCTAATAGGTTTCGAGTTACTCCTTAGAAATCGGCTACCTATCTAAAAACTATATTATCTTAATAACTACTCTACTAAAATAGATAACTATAAAGAGTCTATATAAGTAGCTATTATAATCTTAATACTATATTTTTTTAAGTTAAAGAGCTACTATAAAAGTATATAATATCCCTTAAGCTATATTCTCTATATATACGTAGTATATAGAAAGCTAAGTAGCTATATATACTAGTAGTAATTAACTCTAGAGTAAGAAGAGTTTCTTATATAATAGATTCTTAAAGAAGACGTACGCGCTTTTCCTCCCTCCTATACTTATACTTAAGAAATAGTAAATTAAATCTTAAGGATAAATAGAGATAATAATCCTATTAGTAAGTATTAGTTATCCTCCTTTATTAAGTAACCTATATATATTAGTTATAGGTAGAAAGATAGAGGCTATATAGGCTAAGGGAGTAATATAAGAGTAGATACGCGCGTTTCTTAAGCTCTTTAAGAGGACTTATATATAGCTAGGTATAAGAGCTAAGGATATATAGAATATAGATAAAACTAGGAAGGCTCTAGGTATATATATAAATACTAGAGTACTTAAAGTAGTTAGAAAAAGAAGGCTTACTATTAGTTACTAGAGAATTATAAGTAGGTATTAATAATTAAGTATATATTAGCTATAGGTAAGAAACTATATAGTTTAGTTATATTTAAAGGGAAGAACCTATAGAGTACCTAGTTTCCTATAATAATTCCTAACTAGCTTTATATAACCTCTAAGAATAGCTAGATATCTAATATAATAGGTATTAAGTAGTTAAAGTATATATTTCTACCTAATATAGTACTAGTAGATAACTATTAGAGGATACTTATTTTAGATAGCTATAGTAGCTATATTAATATTAAATTCCTATAGGCCTATAAGTAGAATAAAGTTTAGCTTCTATTTCTACCTCCTTATTCTTTATATATCCTATAGCCTCTAGACCTCTTAGTATTCTTAGTTATAAAGAGGTTCTACTAATAGTAAATCTAGGTACTATCTTACCTTAATAATATAGTACCTATTAAGAAAGAGCGCTTTATTATATCCTACTATAAAGCTTAAGAGGCTATAATTACTAAGAGAGTTATATAAGTAGGATAGGCTACTATAGGTATCTATCTATTTAATATTAACTAGGTAGTTAACTTATCTTAAGTAACCCTAAGACCTATTACGCTACTATATCTAAATTAGCCTTAACCTACTAAAGCTACCTCTCTACCTCTTATAGTTCTTATAATCTTTTATAGCTTAGAGAGAGCTTTATAAGAATAAGAGTATTAGTTATAAGACTTACTAACTCTTTAAAAAAGTAGGTAAGTACTTATAGTAGTAAATATATAGGTAGTAGCTTAAAGTAGAGAATAAAGACTTTATAGTTACTTAAAGCCTTAGCTTAGTAGCTATAAAAGAAAGTTTATATAGACTAAATTAACATTTTATAGATATAGAGATAATTAAGTAGCTATATAGGCCTCTACTCTTTTAGAGTTATAAAATAATAATAAAGTAGTAGAGAGAGAAGTAGAGAGAGTAGTAACTAAAGTAGTAGCTAGAACCCTTTAGTCTATATATATAGAGTAGTAATTATAACTAGTTAAGAGAATAAATATAGTTTTTAGATAGGTAGCTAATTTCTAAGGGGTAACTTAGAACTCTAGGTAACTTAAAATCCTATTAGCTAGCTTATAATAGGATATAAGGTTATAGTAGGAATAAAGACTACTTAAAGTAGAATAATAAATATTACTTTTTACTAGTTTACTAAATAGGATATATATCGCGATAGTTAAAACTTATATAGAGAATTTAAATATATTAGGACGAATAGTAAATATTAATAGACTCTTATTTTAATACTATAGTTCTATAAAATTAGCTAATAGGCTATATTACTATAGTAAGTAGAGAGAGAGATACTATATAGATTTATATTCTAAAATTTATATAAAGTTAGAATAATAAAATAGATATTTCCTTTAAGAAGAGAGTAAGAGATTATTACTAGCCTAGCTAGTATATTTATCTATATCTATAGACTACTAGAAGATACTTAGGCTTTAAACTTTATAGCTAAGGCGTAAGTATCTACCCCTAATATACGCTATTATAAGCTATTATAAGTAATACTTAATACTTTATATCGACTCTATACCTAGTACCTAAATATCTAAATATCTAATATAGTATAATAGGAGTTCCTATATAGGTTAAAGAGCTAGCTTAATCTACCTTATACTATAAACTTTCTTAGGCTAATCTATAGTAATACTATTATTACTAGGGTCTATACTAAGGCTAGTAGTATAATAAACTTTTACTTCTCTAGTATACTTACTTCCTAATACTCCTAGTAGCCCTCTATATCTACTAATTTAAGCCTCGCTAATTATATATAGATAGGCTAGAAACTCTACCTAACCTACTACTCCTTATTCTATTTACCTATAATCTAGACTATATTTCTTATAGAATAATTTTTAATTAGATTAAATAGAAATATACTATATTAGGATCCTAGGCTATACTTATAGAGTTTAGTAGTATTAGGTTAGTTTAAGCTTAAAGCGCGAGGAAAATAGCTAAACGTTAAAGTAGGAAGTTATAAATAGCTATTAAATATACCTATTAAGCCTAGGACTAATTACGTAGGATATAGGTATTCTAGGTTTATATAAGTAATATAGCTTAGTTTAAGTAGAGCTATTATAATATTATAGACTACGTTAAGATTACTAGTTAGCTTAATCTAAAGGCTAATATATTTAAGCTTATATATAACTAGCTATACGGTAGTAAAGAGTTAGTAGCTACTTATTTAGATAATATAGATAATACTAGTTTTCTCTTTAATATATTAGTCCTAGGATAAAGTAGTATAGCTAACTCTAGTAGTACTATCTAATTAATATAAGAGTACCTTCTTTAAAAGTAAGAGTAGATTAATCCTTATAATAATATAGAGTAAGAGACTATATTAAAGCTAGTTAAGTAGTATAATATTATTAGTATAGAGCCTATAAATAAAGTAGATTATTAGTACTATTCTAAAGGAAGCTAGAAAGCGTAAGAGGATGTAATAATAATATTATAGAGCTAGTAGTAGAACTTAATTTTATACTACTCGCTATTATATAAAGTAGCTATATAATATCTCTTATAAGTACTACTATATTTAGTAAGAATGTACCTTAAGAAGTTTCTATAAGAGTAATTATAAGAAGACTAGTCTCCTAGACTATAAGGTAGGATAGCTTTATAGAGACTAAGAGGCTAAGAATTTAATTATTCTAATATAGTATATCTTATTTCGATTATATATATTAGACTAGGTACTTAGTAGTTAATCTACTCTTACTTATATACTTCTTAATTAGTAAGATATCCTAAGTATTAGTTTACTATTATAGTATTACGATCCCTATTAGAGGGGTACCTCGCTACTTATATACCCGGCCTTAGTACTTATTACTAGACTACTAATATAGGTTACGTATGATACTAAGTCCTAGAGAGTCCTAATCTAATATTAAGACTTTAGGACTTTAGGATAACGTAGACTTCTAGGATAACTTATATATATAATAATAGATAATAAACCCTAGGCTTATTATATTAACTTAATATAGTATAGTAATTTAAGTTATTACTTCTACGCTCTATTATAACTAAGTAAGACTAAATCCCTCTTACCTTACTTTATCTTTAAGAACTAACCTTACTCTATTATAATATATATATTAGTAGACTCTTAATACTTTAAATACCTCTATAATAAGTAACGCGTTAATAGATTTAAATAACTAGTAGGTAGGACTAACCCGCTATAACCTCTAAGGTCGCTAAGCTAGACCTCTATTATAGAGACTATACTAAGCTTAAATTATAGCTACTTTAAGTTAACGTCTACTTTAAAATAGATAAAGTACCTAATAATAATAACTAATACTTATAGTAATATACCTAAGAGGAAAAGCTAAGAAATAGGTTATACTATACCTTAAGAAATTTATAGATAATAATAATAATAGTTAATATATTTAAATAATAGATTAAGTTTAAGGATAAGATATAATAAGTATTCTAACTTAAACGAACTAGCTATTATAGAATAAGCTATCTAGGGCCTATAATAGAATTATTTAGCTTCTAGCTATACTAATAAATTTAGGAATTATTTAATCTAGACTAAATAGAATAACTAGGCCTTAATAAGGATATTTAGATAAGGATTAAAAGT
Organism: Phaeosphaeriaceae sp. PMI808; assembly: GCA_021365335.1. Classification (NCBI taxonomy): domain Eukaryota; kingdom Fungi; phylum Ascomycota; class Dothideomycetes; order Pleosporales; family Phaeosphaeriaceae; species Phaeosphaeriaceae sp. PMI808. The sequence continues at coordinate 1,088 of JAJTIZ010000375.1, read as the reverse complement.
AGGCGTATAGGTAGAGCTTATAAGAAGTAGAGCTATAATTAATAACCTTAACGAACTAGTTAAAGAGTTAATTAGAGTTAATAACTACTTATACGAATTTCGCCTTAAAGTAAAGATAAGTACGCTATACTAACCTATATATAAGAAAAATACTAGCTAAACTATAGATACTAGAGGGTTATAAAGGTACCTAGGGTTAGTAGTAATTATAGGTATTTTAGTCTTAATAATATATATTATAATATAACCTAAGGAGGATAAACTAGATTATTACCCTAAGAAGCTAGATAATAGTAAGGAAATAAGAACCTACTATAACTATAGTAAACTAGGCTACCTATTAAAGGACTACTAATTAAAGAATAAAGCTAAAAGATAAATAGGTAAAGATACTAGGTTATAGACTAATCTTTAATATAATTAAAGGGTAAGGTATAATACTAAGGAAGAATAGGAGTAGGTATAATAGATACTAGATAAAGGGAAAGCTATCTACCTACTTAGCTAAGAACTTAAAGACTAAGTAGATTAAGTTCTAAAGGAATAATATATAAAGATAAGCTATAGATATAATAAAACTTAGAAGGAAACTTATAAAAGAAGTATAAAGTAAACTATCTTAAGAGAAGGAATATAAGGAAGAATATTAACTTCCTAGAGTTTATAAGAAAAAAAGATCTATAATAGTAGGGAGGATACTACTAACACTACGCACCTTACCTAGGAAGAAAGTACTATAGTTTAGGATTACCTAGACTCTAACTAAGATAATAGGAGCTAGAAGATAAGAAAAGTAATAATAGAAATACTAAGCTAGAGTCCTTAGGATATTATATACTACTAGAAACCCTAGAACTATAGCGAAAGATATAGTATAAGATAGATTTATAGGAGAAATCTAGAACCTAGTAGATAGCTACTACTTAATTAAAGATTAGTAAGATAATAAAGATAGACTAGAGTCTCTACTAAGGATTATAACTAGATTTATTTACTCTAGAAGCTTAAGCTACTTAATATATCTAATATACTAATTAGTAGGATCCTATAGTATAGTTATATTATAAAAACCTTAACTACCTACTATT